>BROG01000024.1:600000-995000 GCA_030159075.1 Atrina japonica
GTCGGCGAGAATATTGGAATTAGAAAGTGTGTTGTTATTGTCGTATCTTGTAATGTGTTTTATTTTGTAATTTAGACAAATGATGAAAAGTTTATAATATGACCATTCTGATATCATACTCTTTTTTAGCCTGAAGTTTCCAATATCAGCCTTACACACTACTTTGTGTTAACTTTAAATCTATAAACTGTACTTTTCAAACTTTTTGTTAGTTCTGTGTTAACCTTGCAGTAAAATAATGAGTATTGTGGTAACCTTTTTAGTTTTCTGTGTTAACTTTGAAACTAAACAGTACTTTTCCAACCTTTTTGTCCGTTCTGTGTTAACCTTGCAGTTAAATTATGAGTGTTTGGTAACATTTTTTCTGGACAGTTCAGATATGTATAACACATAAACAAAGTACTATTGCAAAGTTAAGCAAGATAAAAGGTTAACAAATACTGTTGAGTCGCAAGTTAACATACAGTATTGGTCAGGTGAAAAGTTTGAAAAAATTCCAAATAGGTAGCCATCTTGGATTTTGACCAAAGGAAGTTTGTTACCGCTTCTTCTCAAAAAATGAATGAAGGGATCTCCTTGAAATTTTGCATGAACATAAAAAAAATTGCATGAAGGTTTCCCTTGAGGTCTAGTTGTGCATATTATATTTTCAGAGAGATCGGAATCCAACATGGCCAACAGGTGGCCATCTTGGATTTTGACCAAAGGATGTTTCTTACTTTTTTTTCTCAGAAAGGACTTAAGGGATCTCCTTGAAATTTGGCATGAAAGTTCTCCTTTAGGTCTAGTTGTGCATATTACATTTTCAGAGAGATTGGAATCCAACATGGCCGACAGTGCCACCATGGATTTTGACCAAAGGAAGTTTGTTACAGCTATTTCTCAGAAAGGACTGATGGGATCTCATTGAAATTTGACATCAAGGTTCCCCTGAGGATCTAGTTGTGCATATTGTATTTTCAGAGAAATCGGAATCCAATATGGCAAACAGGCAGCCATCTTGGATTTTGACCATAGGAAGTTTGTTATTGCTATTTCTCAGAAAGGACTGAAGGGATCTTGAAATTTGACATGAAGTTCCTCTGAGGTCTAGTTGTGCATATGACATTTTCAGAGAGACTGGATTCCAACATGGCTGACAGATGGCAATATTAGATTTTGACAAAGAAGTTTGTTACCATTTATATTTCACAAAAAGTACTGTAGGGATCTCATTGAAATTTGACAAGGGGATTGCCTTTGAAGTTTGAGGTCTAGTTGTGAATATTACATTTTCAGAGAGATCAGAATCCAACATGGCTGACAGGCTGTCATTTTGGATTTTGACCAAAGGAAGTTTGTTACAGCTATTTCTCAGAAAGGACTGATGGAATCTCGTTGAAATTTGACATCAAGGTTCCCCTGAGGATCTAGATGTGCATATTGTATTTTCAGAGAAATCGGAATCCAATATGGCAAACAGGCGGCCATCTTGGATTTTGACCATAGGAAGTTTGTTATTGCTATTTCTCAGAAAGGACTGAAGGGATCTTGAAATTTGACATGAAGTTCCTCTGAGGTCTAGTTGTGCATATGACATTTTCAGAGAGACTGGATTCCAACATGGCTGACAGATGGCAATATTAGATTTTGACAAAGGAAGTTTGTTACCATTTATATTTCACAAAAAGTACTGTAGGGATCTCATTGAAATTTGACAAGGGGATTGCCTTTGAAGTTTGAGGTCTAGTTGTGAATATTACATTTTCAGAGAGATCAGAATCCAACATGGCTGACAGGCTGTCATTTTGGATTTTGACCAAAGGAAGTTTGTTTTATTTTATATTTCTCAAAAAGTACTGTAGGGATCTCATTGAAATTTGACATGAGGATTGCCTTTGAAGTTTGAGGTGTTTCCTTCTGAGGTCTAGAAGTGCATATTACATTTTCAGAGAGATCAAAATCCAACATGGACACGTTCAAGTTCAGTTTCACTATAATCTTGTGAAAAAAAGGTATTTCACAGAAATATGGATTTAAGTTCAAATTCAATGTTGAGACACAAAATAGGAGAAAAGAAGTCTGTCATAGATCAGACATAGAACATTCCATGGTGGGCGCCAAGATCCCTCTGGTCTTTGTTGATCTTGCAGCTACAGTCAAACTAATCTATAAATGCCACTCAAGGGAACAGGTAAAAGTAACTGTTATAGACAGATGGCCTTTATAAAGAGGTTTATTCTTTAACAAAGATTATGTTTGAGTGGCCATTATAGGCAGGTGCCCTTTATACAGAGGTGACATGTAATGCAAGATTGACTGTATGCAGTACTCTGATATTGTTTTTGAGACTGAACAGCTTTGTATCATTGTTATTTTTGTTTTCATTTTGTTTCAGACCATCATACGACTGGATGAGGAAAATCTCTGTGCGTCCAGGAAGACACAACAGAAAAGTATCCCTTGTGTTTAATCATTTGGAACCTATGGAGTTAGCTGAGCATCTGACATATCTGGAATACAAAGCATTTAGACGAATCAATGTAAGAAACATACTTGTAATTAAGAAACTTAGCCCTACTATTAGTACCGTAGTTATGGGTTCCATGCTTTCCTCTATGCAAAATTCTTTGATGCATCCAAGTTAATTGATTATTAAATAATAACAACATTTTTCTTTTCTTTTATAGTTTACAGACTTTAAAAACTATGCAGTGACAGCTTCATTGAAGGACAACCCAAAACTGGAGCGGTCCATTGCACTGTTTAATGGTCTGTCACAGTGGATACAATGTATGGTTCTCAGTAAAACGACACCTCAACAGAGAGCAGATGTTATTGTCAAATTTGTTAATGTTGCAAAAGTAAGTATTATAGTTGACTATATTTAGTATTTTCTTTTCATTCTGTATCAAAACATTATTATACAGTTGCCTATATCTATAGTTTTACTGTATGTAGCTGTCTTTGCTCTGTTCATTTGCATCTAGGTGTAATTGTACAGTTGCATTTATCTGTAGTTTTACTGTATGTAGCTGTCCCTTTCTCTGTCATTTTGTAGTTGCCTATATTTGTAGTTTTACTGTAAGCTGTCCTTTTCTCTATCATTCTGTAGTTGCCTATATCTGTAGTTTTACTGTATGTAGTTGTCTTTTTCTCTATCATTCTGTTGTTACCTATATCTGTAGTTTTACTGTATGTAGCTGTCCCTTTCTCTATCATTCTGTATTTGCCTTTATCTGTAGTTTTACTGTATGTAGCTGTCTTTTCCTCTATTATTCTGTAGTTGCCTATATCTGAAGTTTTACTGTATGTAGCTGTCTTTTTCTCTATCATTCTGTAGTTGCCTATATCTGTAGTTTCACTGTATGTAGCTGTCTTTTTCTCTATCATTCTGTTGTTGCCTTTATCTGTAGTTTTACTGTATGTAGCTGTCCCTTTCTCTATCATTCTGTTGTTGCCTTTATCTGTAGTTTTACTGAATGTAGCTGTCCTTTTCTCTATCATTCTGTAGTTGCCTACATCTGTAGATTTACTGAATGTAGCTGTCTTTTTCTCTATCATTCTGTGTATAGATATAACTGTACAGTTGCCTATATCTGTAGTTTTACTGTTAGCTGTCTTTTTCTCTATCATTCTGTGTATAGATATAACTGTACAGTTGCCTATATCTGTAGTTTTACTGTTAGCTGTCTTTTTCTCTATCATTCTGTGTATAGATATAACTGTACAGTTGCCTATATCTGTAGTTTTACTGTATGTAGCTGTCTTTTTCTCTATCATTCTGTGTATAGATATAACTGTACAGTTGCCTATATCTGTAGTTTTACTGTATATAGCTGTCCTTTTCTCTATCATTCTGTTGTTGCCTATATCTGTAGTTTTACTGTATGTAGCTGTCCCTTTCTCTATCATACTGTATTTGCCTTTATATTTAGTTTTACTTTATGTAGCTGTCCTTTTTTCTATCATTCTAAGTAACAGTTGACTAGGTTTTAAATGTATGTTAAATTGACTTGTAACCAGCAGATTCACAAGGAGTTTGCACTACATTGCTGGCTTCACATAGCTACATTTGTTCTACTATTCTATTTTCATCAGAGCCACACAAACTGTCAATAATTTCTTTGTACTTCAGTCAGAAATCTTAAATCTATCTGAAGTGGTGAAAATTGTTGTTTCAGTTGTTATACTGTAACTGAAACATAATATTTGACATTGCTCATATATTGATTAGATTCATCTATATTTATATCCATCTTCCTATAAATACATCAATTGGTGACACCAGCAGCTGTTTGCTAATGGTCCATGAGCTGAGGACAAATGGGCAAACACTGGATATCATACTATTTGTTTAGTTGAGTGAACAAAGTAATCGACCATGAAGTGTCTGTAGATGTCCTCTGTGTGTACAATGTGTTTGTATGCACACTGGAAGATATTGATTTTAGCTTGATGATTATCATTTGTTGATAGCTCAAGCACTCATGCTGCTTATTGGACCAGACAGAGAAACCTAATTACTCAAGGTCAAAGCCTGCTTTGTTGAGGTCAAAGCAGCTTAAAGATGATCAAAATGTTTTATTTTAGAGAGGATCAGATTTCTCATTTAGCCTTTGACTTGGCTTTGATTGGTGATACCATAGACAGTTTTATGTGTACAGTATTCCTACTTTAAATCACATACTGATATACCATCAGCGTCGGAAGCAAATTGAAAGTGGGGGGGCTAAACCAACTTATAACACATACACACGCCAGAAACGTCTATGTCCTATGTCTATATTTGCAAAAAAGTGGGGGGGCTAAGCCCCCCCCCCCCACCCAGCCACCCCCACCCCCCGGTTCAGACGCCTATGTATACAAAAAGTTATTATATCATTAAGTTTTGATCATTTCTCTTTCTTCATTCTCTCTCTCTTGTTATATTTAGGTTTTTAATGATATCTATTTATAAATCAATATTTATTCATTGTGCTTGAAATTACTAAATTTGGTCAGTCTTAATCTTCTCTGTGGAAACATAGAACCACAACATTACACCAACATACATTGTACATATAAAGAAACATACCCTAACACACAGACAAAGACAGATTCACAAACACACACACACTCATATATACAAGTAAAAAGACAAACACTCAAATATACATGTACACACCAACATACACTGTACAAATAACACCCCCACACACTTAAAGAGACTAACTTACAGAGACACACACTTACAGACACACACTTACAGAGACACATATTTACAGAGACACACACTTATAAAGACATACACTTACAGAGACACACACTTACCGACACATACTTACAGAGACACATGTTTACAGAGACACACTTATAAAGACATACACTTACAGAGACACACATTTACAGACACATACTTACAAAGACATATTTACAGAGACAGTTTTACAGACACACTTACAAAGACATACACTTACAGAGACACACTTACAGAAACACATTTACATACACTTTTACAGAGACACACACTTATAGAAACACACAGAAACACTTACAGAGACCCTTACAGAGACACATGCTTACAGAGACACTTGCTTAAAGAGACACACACTTACAGAGCCTTACACAGAGACACACACTTACAGAAATAAGACACCCACTTGCAAAGACACACATACAAAGACACATTATTACAAACACACACACACACTTGCATAGACACATATTTATAAACACACATTCTTTTATAAAGACACATACAAACACAAACATGCACACACTTTCACAAATACACACAAACACTTACAAAAACACAAATTAAGATATCTCTTTGCATTAATTTTACAGGTGATAAAATTTAAAAAATGTATTCAGTAGTAAAATTTTATTGAACCATTTTCAAAATGTCATTTTAGATGGAAATAAAAAGTTCATGGTGGATCCTGATGATGTTATAAACATGTTAATATGTTTCCTGTTGTTCTTAAAATGTTATAAAGTGTGGTACTATAAGAGTATTTTGGGTGGGTTGATGTTATAGTGATACCCATAGAGTAGATCTACTCAAACTTATAGAAGTGATTGATATGAAATTAAGTAAACCACTGCCTTTATTTTTATTTTTTACTATGTGATTTACTTCTGCAAACATTTGATGTTTTCATTTCTGTCTTTTTTCAGAAATTACGGACTATGAACAATTTTAATACATTGATGTCTGTAGTTGGAGGTTTAACTCACAGTGCTCTAGCCAGACTTGCCAAAACAAATGCTTGCATTCCAAGTGAAACACAAAAGGTATATGATTTAAGGTTGCTTGATGTTTTCAGTGGAACCTGTCTTGAGAGACCATCCTGATCTGCCACTAAAAAGTGGTCTCTCAAGACAGGTGGTCTCTCAAAAGAGGTTTTATCTAAAGGATTAATTAACCAAGTGGTTTTCAGAATGTAGTCTCGGAAGACAGGTGCTCTGTCATGAAAGTGGTCTCTCAAGACAGGTTCCATTGTATATGAGTCCTGTAAAACTATGACGTGACATTTTTAATTGAAATTAAGTTTTTTTTCGTTGACCTAAATTTACCAAGATGTATTGAAATACTCATATACTGATACATTTTCACAGATTAAATTACATTTTTAAAGATATCTATAATTATTACACTTTACTTTTCAGACATTAATGGAATTCACAGAATTATTATCATCAAACAACAATTTCAGCAATTATAGAAAAGTTTTCAACCAAATTAAATATACAGAATTTAAAATACCAATTTTGTAAGTATAACACAATCTGGTAATGATTCTTCACTTCTGTAAAACACAATTCTTGTTCATCACTAACCTAAGCTCTGAAATGTTATGGATCTATCACTTTGTTCTTTATGATACATCTTTTGTTGGCTCACCTGAGCTGTTATGGATTTATCCTTTTGTTCTATATGATACATCTCTTGTTAGCTCACCTGTGCTGTCAGAGATGTGTCATTTTGTTCTGTGTGATACATCTCTTGTTGGCTCACCTGTACTGTCAGAGATGTATCATTTTGTTTTATATAATACATCTTTTGTTAGCTCACCTGTACTGTCATAAATGTATCGTTTTGTTCTATGTGATATATCTCTTGTTAGCTTCCCTGTGCTGTCAGAGATGTATCATTTTGTTTTATATGATACATCTCTTGTTAGCTCACCTGTACTGTCAGAGATGTATCCTTTTTTTCCATATGATACATTTCTTGTTAGCTCACCTGCACTGTCATAGATTAATTGTTTTGTTCTATAGGATACATCTCTTGTTAGCTCACCTGTACTGTCAGAGATGTGTCATTTTGTTCTGTGTGATACATCTCTTGTTGGCTCACCTGTACTGTCAGAGATGTATCATTTTGTTCCATATGATACATATCTTGTTAGCTCACCTGTGCTGTCAGAGATGTATCATTTTGTTCCATATGATACATCTCTTGTTAGCTCACCTGTACTGTTATAGATTAATTGTTTTGTTCTATATGATACATCTCTTGTTAGCTCACCTGTACTGTCAGAGAAGTATCATTTTGTTTTATATGATACATCTCTTGTTAGCTCACCTGTACTGTTATGGATCTATTACTTTGTTATGTAAAATACATCTCTTTGTTTACTCACCTGAACTGTTAAGGATTTATCACTTTGTATTGTATGAAAGATAGAGATTATTTTTTAACGTAATTTCATCCCAAGAGCCAGATCGCGTCAAGTTGACAGGGGAAGATCATCAGTTCAAACGAGATGTGCCGGTGTCAACAAGATGTGATCTGGCTCTTAAGATCAAGTTTCTGTTATAAAAATAAATTTATTATATACCTATCCATGATAAACTAATCAATTAGATATGGATGTTTCACACAAAATACAGATTTTTGTTTACATTGAGCTTTGTAACTTCCGGCACTGTTGCTATAGGGGAAGTACGTTGCGGAAGAAAGAAAATATCAATTGTACAAATATGGAGTTTGTTCATTGATCATGGTAACTTTTGGTGTTGTTGCCATGGTAAAGGTAGTTCTGCTTTGTTTACTACATCATCAGTTTCAGTGAAGGATGATATGGATTCAGAAAACTACAGTGCGGTGATCTGGAAAGTCAGATATTGATAGGTATATAATAAATATCTTGTTCCCTCCCCTGAGCTTTCATGGATTTATCCTTTTGCACTATTGATACATTTCTTGGTCTCTCATCTGAGCTGTTAAGGATTTATCACTTTGTATTTTATGATACATTTGGTGTTTTCTCACCTGAGCTGTTTAAAAGGATTCATCCCTTTGTATTGTATTATACATATATATCTTTCAGATCACTTTCATATACTGGTAATCTGGTATTATTCTTAGGAATTACTATCATGAGCTATCTTATTTTTACAGAGGTGTACATTTGAAGGATCTGATTCTCTTACATACAGCTTTACCGGACAAAGTGGAGGGCAGTTTAGTTAATTTTCGTAAAATGGCACAACTTTCACAAACATTAAAAGAACTGACCAAACTTCAGAATCATGATACTATTCCATTTTCTGCTAATATGGATCTTGTAAATACTCTCAGGGTAAGTATTACAACAAAACTTTGTCAACATGTTGGAAAAAATACCTTAAAGCTATGGTATAGAGTATGATTTTGATGTAGTTCCATGTAAACTACTACACAGTACATTGTACTATCTTTATGGCATTCTACAAGAAAATAATTTGACACAATATTTGTTGTTTTGCAGTTGTCATTAGATCTACATTATACAGAAGACGAAATCTACGAGCTCTCGCTGGCGAGAGAGCCTAGAAATTCATTATCATCAGTAAGCGAAACGGTAAATTCATGTTTTGTTATTTTGATTTTCTATGTCAGGTTAAAACTTTCTCTTTTATACACAGATATTACAACTCATAAAAGAAATGCCATAAATTTTTACTTATGCAGCCTACTTGTACCTTACAAGCCAATGCTGTGATTGTTAAAGTGTTAGTCCTACCTGATGTGGAAATTCAGTATAAAGTCACACAAAAAAGACCTTTGACTTTCATCTCCAATGATTAGGTAACAGAATCTACCTGTGTAGGTCTCAGTTCTGACCTGGCTCAGACTTGAACCTGAAACCTCTGGCTTGTGAGATCATTCTCTATCCAATGAGTAGTGAAGCACCTGTATGCTGCCATATATTGGTATATAAAAAACCAACTTGTGGCAGTAATATTTTGCATGCACATGCTGTATATAGTTTTGTGTCACAAGTAAATGCATTATTATTTTGTAGTAGCACAAAAATCAGACATTATTGGTGTGGAGTATTTATGAGGCCCACATTTTTTTCACCATAATCAGTTTGCAGTTTGTACCTTTCTCATTTCAGCCATCCACTCCTACAAAACCAGTGGTTTTTGCTGACTGGTTAGCAGGAGTTAGTCCCCCTGATCCTAATACCATCAATAAACATGTTCATGATATGGTAGAGGTAAGATTACAGTTTTAATATTCACTTCTTCTTTATCATGCCCCCCTTCATAGAAGTAGCGGGATATTGCTTTGCCACTGTCGGTCGGTTGGTACACCAACTTCCGTTCATTATATCTGCAGTGGGTGCACATACTGAAATGAAATTTGGTATACAGATATATCATGAGAATATCTAGATCAAGTTCTTATTTGGTTACCATCAAACCATTTTTGACAGAGTTATGCCCTTGAACTTAGAAAATTTCCAATAATTCAGTGTCTGTTCATTATCACTGCAGGTGCACATATTGAAATAGAAATTTGGTATAAAGATGTATCATGAAAATATCTAGGTCAAGTTCTAATTTGGTTACTGTTATGCCACTTGAACTTAAAAAATGTCAAGTAATTCACAGTTTCCGTTTATGGGGGACGGGGGCATAACTATTTTACAAACAGCTCTTGTTATAATTTGCTTTGTCCCCTGGCAGTCAAAATTTGCAGAGGGTAGACAAATGGGTTCCATTTGTCTATTTGTCTGTCTGTTTAGTCCATACTACATGTATTTCTAACATAGATCAAAAGCCTTCTGGAGAACTTCAGGGAATTTTTTGTGCACATCATTATTGCCTAGTATAGTAGTGCTTTTTGTTTTTGTTGGATTTACATTTTTATTATTTTCCCCATTACCATGGAAACATAGTCAAAGTCACCAATTTCACTGTTTTTGGGAAAAAAAACTCAAAAATCATTCAGGATAACTTCATGAAAGTTCATGCACATATCAACCTTGATGTGGATTTTTCATTTTTGGTGCTTTGTCTGTTACAATGGAAACACAAAGGGGTCTAGCCACAATTACCAATTTCACTTTTGCAGAATTTTTATTTTCTGTATTTTTTCTGTTACCATGGACAGCTCCCTTGTTACAGGATCTTAACAACTGTCCTTGTTTCTCCTATTTTAAGTTACCTAATATCTCATATGTTCTCTTTTTCTCTCTCTCTCTCTCTCTCTCTCTCTCTCTCTCTCTCTCTCTCTCTCTCTCTCTCTCTCTCTCTCTCTCTCTCTCTCTCTCTCTCTCTCTCTCTCTCTCTCTCTCTCTCTCTCTCTCTCTCTCAATCAAATATTCATTGCAGTTATCTCCCTTTAATGTTATTTCTGTGTCTTGTAAAATGCTAATATGTGCATAATTATCAACACTAAATATTTTCTTTTGGTGAAATAATTGAAATACAATGGACAACAGCATTAAAAAATCAAATGTGTTTTTGAAATCAAAAAATTTAACATGCAACATTCTCAAGTTGATAAAATCTATATGTGTTAAAACAATGTAAATAAATAAATGTTATGTACTGGTACATTTTTTTGCCTATTCAAAAGCTGTATTTAGTTCGCATGGTATTTGAGAATATCAGCTGTTTTATACCACTTTACTTTGAGACAAAAAATACAGTCAACTCCACTTATAATGAGATGGTATACAACAAAATACCAATTATATTGAGGACATATTTTGTCCCTGTGAATTTCTTGCATTATATATAGGAATCCCAATAACGAAATTCTGTTATAACAAGGTTCAAATCTATCCCCCTTCCACTTGGTTATAAGTGGAGTTGACGATATATAGTTATTGATATTTTTGTTGTCAATTTCTTTTATTCATAGGCTGTGTTCAAAAATTATGATCATGATAAAGATGGATTCATATCACATGCAGAGTTTGAAGCAATTGCTGGCAATTTTCCATTTATTGACTCATTCTGTGTCCTTGATGCTGACCAGTAAGTGATAATCTGGATTATTTGTTTTACAAAGAAAATCAACCATTTCTATGGTTAACCTTTGGGTATGTGACACAGTGTTTATGCTGAAAAGACAGAAAATATGTCTTTTGTCAAATTCTAGACATTTTTTACTTCTCAAGAATCAGTGGACCAATTTTAACCAAACTTGACAGAAAGTTTGATTTCCATCAAATAATCTGAATTTTTATCCTGAAATATTTTAACCAAGTTTGGTATGCTGCTTTCTATTGATGAGATCGTGGATAAGTGAGTCAAGCTAACATGTAGGGATATTGCCAGAGTAATGAGACTTTGAAATATATGTACTTGGCTCTTATATACAAAAACTAAGTTAAGTAAATGTAGGTAGGACTTTTGAAAGCCATTGACTTTGTCAATGAATATAAAAATAATGTGTGGTATTTCCTTGTTCCTGGTTATGTGTTAGCAGATAAATCTATTTAGGCGATTGTCAGTTAGGATAAAAAAAAATATGTTGAAATCTGACACCCAGACATAGTAAGTGCAAGGCTTGTTGAAACATTATAAGAGGTGGCTTGATAACTGATATGTATGTCATTATAGTGGCTGACTTTCTACCAGTAAATGCTTCAAGTGTTATGTGTATAATCAATTACATTGTCATAGTAACAGTGTAACTTAATCTGGCCCAAAGTCACCCAAGTTACTCAAAATTGAAATTTAAGATGGTTTCACTATTTTTAAGGATATTTTAATATATAAATGCACATAATTTACAATGAAACTGGATATTATTTTTTTATATTTATGGTCTAGAATCGTAAATAATGATGAAATGTGTTGCTCATCTAAAGAAAACCTCAAAATATAAAAAATAATTTTAATACATGCTCAAATTTTGGTACAGTGAAACTTGTATATATAGGACCCCTAGGGACACAACAAAACCAATCTTTATAGGGAGGTGGTCTTTATAAAGAGGTTGATTTGTACACAAATGGTAATATTGGGGACAGCAAAAAAAAAACAGCCTTTATGACCAGGTGGTCTTTCTATAAAAGTGATCACTAAAGCAGCTGACTCCAGGCCCTGATGTAATAGAAGTTGAGCTTGAGTGTTGAGTAAGTCTGGTGACTTTGGATGATGATCTGTTTGAGCAAGTTAAACTTGTACTGCCAACATGTTTGTTAAATGATGTCAAATGAGATTACATTTCATTTAAGTATTCATATATCAATCAATTTAAAAAAAAAATGAAATAAAATACAACTTAGAGAGATTGTACCACCGCATTTATAAAGCAGTATAATTAGTTATTGGACATTCAGTAGTTGAGGAGTTCAGAGAAGTTAATTTTGAAGATTACAAGGCATTATACATGTTATGTAAGATATTTCTCACATTTTGTCTTTGACAGAGATGGAATGATAAGCAAGGCAGAGATGAAAACCTATTTTTTCACTGCTAACTGTCACGCTCTTCGAAACAGTTTCAAACATGATTTCCATGAAACAACATATTTCAAGCCAACATTTTGTATTCATTGTACAGGACTGGTAAGTTGACAATTTTGTATTTTAAGTTGTTTTCATATGGACACAAATAAAGTGCAAAACTGTATGCTTCATGCTTCATACATCTCACTCAAGCACGTTTTGACATTTGGATGTCACTTGTAAAACTGAGATCAGGACATTTATAAGTATTAATTACACATTTATCTCAAAGACTTTGGGGCACAGGAAAGTCCTATACTTAGGAAAGTCCTATACTTGTTTACCGGCATGCAATATACTTCATCATACAACTGAGTTGGAATCATTGAATACAGTTATTTAATCAAACTGATAAGTCTTATATATATATAAATCTACTTAATATACTTACACATCTGTATCACATCTACTGCATAACTGAGTCAAAATGTTTGTCACAGTAGACTACAGTAGTACTACATGCAGATGTATAACATACAGATCTACTTTGTAAACATATACTTCTACACACATCTGTATCACATCTACTGTATAATCGAGTCAAGGAGTTTGTCACAGTAGGCTACAGTTGTACTACAGACAGATATACTTTGTACACACCTGTATCATATACAACTGAGTCAAGGAGTTTGTCACAGTAGGCTACAGTTGTACTACAGACAGATACACTTTGTACACACCTGTATCATATACAACAGAGTCAGTCAAGGAGTTTGTCACAGTAGGCTACAGTTGTACTAAGATGGATACACTTTGTACACACCTGTATCATATACAACTGAGTCAAGGAGTTTGTCACAGTAGGCTACAGTTGTACTACAGACAGATACACTTTGTACACACCTGTATCATATACAACTGAGTCAAGGAGTTTGTCACAGTAGGCTACAGTTGAACTACAGACAGATATACTTTGTACACACCTGTATCATATACAACTGAGTCAAGGAGTTTGTCACAGTAGGCTACAGTTGTACTAAGATAGATACACTTTGTACACACCTGTATCATATACAACTGAGTCAAGGAGTTTGTCTCAATAGGCTACAGTTGAACTACAGACAGATATACTTTGTACACACCTGTATCATATACAACTGAGTCAAGGAGTTTGTCACAGTAGGCTACAGTTGTGCTACAGACAGATACACTTTGTACACACCTGTATCATATACAACAGAGTCAAGGAGTTTGTCACAGTAGGCTACAGTTGTACTAAGATAGATACACTTTGTACACACCTGTATCATATACAACTGAGTCAAGGAGTTTGTCACAGTAGGCTACAGTTGTACTACAGACAGATATACTTTGTACACACCTGTATCATATACAACTGAGTCAAGGAGTTTGTCACAGTAGGCTACAGTTGTACTACAGACAGATACACTTTGTACACACCTGTATCATATACAACTGAGTCAAGGAGTTTGTCACAATAGGCTACAGTTGTACTACAGACAGATACACTTTGTACACACCTGTATCATATACAACTGAGTCAAGGAGTTTGTCACAGTAGGCTACAGTTGTACTACAGACAGATATACTTTGTACACACCTGTATCATATACAACTGAGTCAAGGAGTTCGTCACAATAGGCTACAGTTGAACTACAGATATACTTTGTACACACCTGTATCATATACAACTGAGTCAAGGAGTTTGTCACAGTAGGCTACAGTTGTGCTACAGACAGATACACTTTGTACACACCTGTATCATATACAACAGAGTCAAGGAGTTTGTCACAGTAGGCTACAGTTGTACTAAGATAGATACACTTTGTACACACCTGTATCATATACAACTGAGTCAAGGAGTTTGTCACAGTAGGCTACAGTTGTACTACAGACAGACACACTTTGTACACACCTGTATCATATACAACTGAGTCAAGGAGTTTGTCACAGTAGGCTACAGTTGTAGTAGAGAGAGATATACTTTGTACACACCTGTATCATATACAACTGAGTCAAGGAGTTTGTCACAGTAGGCTACAGTTGTGCTACAGACAGATATACTTTGTACACACCTGTATCATATACAACTGAGTCAAGGAGTTTGTCACAGTAGGCTACAGTTGTACTACAGACAGATATACTTTGTACACACCTGTATCATATACAACTGAGTCAAGGAGTTTGTCACAGTAGGCTACAGTTGTACTACAGACAGATATACTTTGTACATACCTGTATCATATACAACTGAGTCAAGGAGTTTGTCACACAGTAGGCTACAGTTGTACTACAGACAGATATACTTTTTACACACCTGTATCATATACAACTGAGTCAAGGAGTTTGTCACAGTAGGCTACAGTTGTACTATAGACAGATATACTTTGTACATACCTGTATCATATACAACTGAGTCAGAGTCAAAGCTGTAATATAGACAGGTGTTGTACACTAGTCTACTTTTTATACTACCACATCTGTCCTGTGATCTGACTATACCTCAGGAGATATATTAGACAAGTGTCTACAATATACAAGATGTTCCTAATTAAGGTATTCTATTTATACCTGAAATGATCTACCATATTTTTTGGAATATAAACCACAACTTTGTTTTCATTTACTGGAGCCCTGTGGTTTATTTAAAGGTATGGTTAATACGTTTCCAAAATCCAAGAATTCCGATCTGTGTTCGCCAAGTTTCAGTGTCATAGAATATCCTCTAAATTTTACTTGGTTTTCGTTACTTAGGTTGTTTTCTTTTCATACTGGCCGTGATCTCAAGATCGTGTATTTGGTAACTTATTGGTAGTCTTATGATAGAGATTATCTAATGTAGAGTAAATCATACATGGGTAGAATTGAGCATTTCTGTCTCACTAGTCAGTCTGGCTAGTTGGAAACAAATTTTACTATTCCTTTGGCAAATTCACTAGTCCCAAAGTACTATGACAAATTACCAATTTGGCGTGTATTAACAGAATTGGTACCAGAATGACCTAAGTTATCTATTTTTGTGTTTTAATATTCTAATGAGTCGAAGCAACTTTGATTTTCATAGTTTAAATTGCAAAAAAATAAAAAAATAATGAAATTAATGGCCTGATTAAGTTAATCTTGTGTTCAATCCACATACATTATACACTTCCATTAATCATTCCTCATGTTTATATTGCAATGTTTAGGCCTATATATTTTTTCTACTAGTCAACCAGGCTAGTTGAAGCACATCCTTGACTAGTCTGCTGCTAAAGTCACTGGTCTTGGACTGGCGGATTACTGCTAATTTCGACCCCTGTCATAACAGAGTTAATGATCTTTTACCTTACTTACATTCTTTTCAATGCAGATAATTTTATAGACAGGAGAAAATCTATAGACAAAATGTGTGTGAGTTAGGGATACAATTTTTAAAACAATATTTTTTCAATAAGTAGAAGTATTTTATGATAGAAATTCTGCAAAAGATCACCTTGAGAGTATCATATTTTATACAGGTAAATGTATTCTAAATTTATGGGTTTTTTTATTGATTCAAAGATACTTGGTTGAAATAAATTTAGAATTTTCTAGTGATTTGTAGATAGTATATCTTGTCTCTAGACCTTTTAATTTTATGTAAATTAGGGGTTGTGCAGTACACTTTGTTAATTTTGCAATATGATTTCAATATACCTTTTAGCCAAGTTTTTAGATGAGTAAATCCATAATGCTTGACTTAGTTTTATGAATGGGTATTTACAGTTAGAATTTAAATTTATGAATGAACATTTTCATGAAAAACTAGTATTATGCAATCTTTACTTGTAATACTCATGTAGTCCTGTGTTGAACTCATCTTGTGAAATGAACATGTACCGATATATATTTATAAGATAATTTAAATGACCAATAGAGAGAAACTAGTTTAAAGTGATGATGGCTCTATCGTGAATATTACATCAATTGTAAGTATTACAAATATATATACATGTAGATATCTCATTTTTGTATGTGTAAAAATTTATTCAAAATGTCAGGACTAGATATCTAGGATTTCAGTATAAAATGAGGTTACCAGTATAATATTTTGTATACAAATACGGTAGTATGTAAGTTACCCTTGGAAACTTCATTTAGTTTAGTTCAAGTTTATCTAGAGTCTAGCTTGAGTATGTCCTTATTATCTTTGAGGCGAGTTCAATGATTATATAGACATATTTTCTTCTTGTCTTTTTGGCTTTGTGATGTATCTGTATGAAGGATTACTGATAAAAGTTTATTGGATATGTCTATGTCATAAGGTACAGGAAGGAGATACTCTTGTTGCTATTTTCAGTACAAGATTATGAGGTCATATATGATTTATGAATATGAACAAGTCAACAAGTCATTTTAGATTTCATACCACAAGTGGTGTTTTGTTACATTAGACATCCCATAATTAAAAGGAAATTCTATTTGTGATAAAAATAGGTGCCAGATTTTGATTTAAAGTCAAATATTTTATACAAGAATATGTACATGTGGAAAGTCAAAACACCTGAAATAGGTGTATAGAATGGACCTGGTTCATAGATTATCATGCATTAACATACATGTAAACAACATTTACTTTGAAGTGTAGAAAATTTGAAAGCTATTGTATTCAATTAAAAAAATGAAAACTTTCAAAATTCTGTAAATTAGATCCCACTAATTTAATTGAAAATTTCATTGTAGCCATTTTGTGAAAAAAGTTTCAATATCAGTATAAGCTACTCATATGAATGACTTATTTGGCAAAAGGTTATCTGAGGACTGGAAGTATATTCATATGATTTAGTTTTTCTTTTTGAAGTTAATAAAACCTTAAATAAAATAATATTTCCTATTTCTAAAGGCATCAAGATAAATTTAAATGGCTGAATTAGTAGTTAAGTGATAATCAAACAATGCATTAATTTTAGCTGTGATCCTTGTAGAAAGATGGTATTGTTTGTTATTTTAATGGATTTAAGTTTACACCAGTTGTTATTATGACTGAGCTTGTTATTTATAGTAGTGTTTGTGCCTTCTGTTTTAAATAATTGTGGATAATCTGATCACCTTTTGTTATCAGAGATACCATGTAAAGAAATAGGACATGTGTGAATAGGCTGTAACAGATTATTTCTGTAAAAGAAAAAAATGAAGGTTATCAATATTTCAGCACTCACTTAACTTCTATTTTTATCGTAGAATTTTTAATTTAATCTGTCTGGGTTATATCGTGGGTCACATTGATCGGCTGAAGGCGACATCAATATTCTGTTGTGCCACAGGTGTCAGACATAGTCAATAAAAAGACACATGAAATTTTAAACCACGCTGCAATTTATGTCTTTTGTATAGTCTACTACTGACTTATTAGCTCACCTGAGCTGAAAGCTCATCCCTCTGTCGGTATACCTTTCCTTTTAAATGATTTCTTCTCAAGAATCACTGAACAGATTTCAACCAAATTTGGCAGGGAATATCTGCCGGGGAGGCAGCCTCAAGTTTGCAAACAAAGGTATGTGGCTGCACTGGGATCCAATAGTAGGTCAAAAAGTTGTAAATTTTAGTACATTGTACGGTATCTTGAAAGGTATAATAGATAGAGAGAAAGTGTAAGCAAAAATGTTTGGCACACTAAGATCCAGGTTAAAGTGGCCAAAATTGTTAAGTGGACACATATGGGAATTATTTACCCTTTTCTTTGGATTTCTTCATGTTTTAAGCTAGTATCTTTAGAAGATTAGAATACCAAGAGATATTATAAAGTAAAAATGTTTGATAGATTTTAGGTCACCTTCCCCAAAGGCTGAAGGTGAATCATGTGATCCTCTTTTGTCTGTTGTTGTCCATCGTGCATTGGCAACCTGTTTTAGGCATTTTTTACTTCTTTTCAAGAACCAATGGGCCAATATTTACCAAACTTGGCAGGAATTATCCCTATGAAAAGACACATAAAGTATGTGAATGAATAGAGGCCAGGACCCATAAGGGCCAAAAAGTACATAAACATGGTACATCTTTCAAAATAAAAGGCCATGTTTGTACATCTTTACAAATTAATGAGTCAGTGATCAGCCTATTCTCACTGTTATGACGTTTGAGTGAGGTGACACTGTTTTTGGTAATTGATTATTAAAATACTTCTCAGGTGAGGGATAAAATACTTCTCAGGTGAGGGATAAAGTCAATGGACCTCTTATCTTATTTCATTTTAATGTAGACTTTTTGTTTACGAAAAAATTATATTTTAACAGAATTTGAAAGTCAAGTAAATATGGGCAGGGAGAACTTGGTTAGTGATTTTGAAATTTATGACTCCTATGGGATTGGTGTAATGGGCAATGTTGGTTTTAATAGTCATGGCAAAGAACATTACATACAATGTACCGGTAGTTTGTAAATTTGTAAAGATTTGTGAGTGCTTAGAGCTGTATTCAATCATGCTTACCAGGGGTGGGGGGAATTTTGTTTAAGTTGAAAAAATCCTACAATTATCGTTTGTCTTTGATCTGTTTTAAGATCTAGGGACATTTCATTCCCCTAAAATCTCACATAGGATACTACATTTGTTTCCATAAAGTATCGTAAATATATTTTTGAACAATAAACAAATATAGATCCATGCTTTAGTGAAGCTTTGATAAACATGTTTTAAGTAAAGTTTTGATAAAAATCTGAATTGCTTCACTTTCATCCAGTTACATTATCCATAAACACCAGAGTAATGGAAAGTTAATATAGTTACTCCGTAAATTGACATCAGTGAAAATAAATACAAAGATCATTATAGAACTTTATATACAGATTTAAAAACATGCTATAAAAGGAAATCAGAGTAAGATGCTGGAATGACACCTAATTATTTAGCCATAAATATTAATCCCAGGCCAGGTACCATAACACTTTAGAATTACTTACGTCTTAAAAAGTTTGCTCATCTTTGTGTTTAGTTGGAAATCTCATTGGTTATGTAGGCCAGTTTGAGAACATTCTCAGACTTTGCCATCTCAAGTGGAATGGTTTGTAATCTCGGTGTAACTTTTACACTTTGATATCTTCTAACGTCAGTGTAAATATAGTAAAACAAGTATTAAGAACATTGTATGAACTGCGGTTATAATAAGTGGTCTTCAATCTCACTACTATAACATTAATACCCCAGTGATCTACATACTAACAGGGGAGCTAACTCCTTCCTGACACCTGATCCCACCTCTGAACTATAGTAAAACAAGTATTAAGAACCTTGTATGAACTGTGGTTATAATAAGTGGTCTTCAATCTCACTACTATAACATTAATACCCCAGTGATCTACATACTAACAGGGGAGCTAACTCCTTCCTGACACCTGATCCCACCTCTGAACTATAGTAAAACAAGTATTAAGAACCTTGTATGAACTGTGGTTATAATAAGTGGTCTTCAATCTCACTACTATAACATTAATAAACCAGTGATCTACATACTAACAGGGGAGCTAACTCCTTCCTGACATCTGATCCCACCTCTGAACTATAGTAAAACAAGTATTAAGAACATTGAATTAACTGTGGTCATAACAAATGGTCTTCCATCTCACTGTAACATTTAAAATACACCAGTGATCTACAATATTACTAACAGGGGAGCTAACTTCTCTCTGACACCTGAACCCACCTCTGAATTGTCCATAGATACATGTGTGTCTAATGTTTCACTATGTTTAAATGTTGTTTGTGAGTCATTTTTATGGATGACACATTGGTATCATTGTTTTTTTTATTTATATTATTTCTTATCTATATTGTGATATTGATACAAACTGTACCTGTCTATATCATCTCAATGTTGTGTGGTTGTTTTATTATTGTTTACGTATATGGAGATGTCACATTTGATATATTGTTGTTTTACACCTGACAAGAATTATTCTCTTGAATAGTGTACTCTAACATATCATGCCAGCATTTACATTGGACCTTGGTTTTAAATCTTATCTTAACTTAGTAACCCCTGAAACCAAATATAGACAAACCATTTATATTGATGGAAAAGTTAACTGCCAGAATTCAGGGGTTTATGAGTCAAAAACAAATTTTATAATAATAGTATTTGCAGTAATAACTTGATTACCCCCATTTTTGTTTAAAGTGGACCATACTTTTATTTAATATTAGTGAGTCTAAATTTCATTTTAGGGGTTAATGAATTAAATACTTAGGGTTTTCACTGCTTTTGCCAATGGCTTGGTGAATGATCAGTCATTATGTTTTTACAAGAAGTCCTGTGTATGGTCCAGTTCTTGGAATTGAACCTGTGACCCCTTGTTTTTGATGCAGACACTCAAAGTGACTGGGCCATGATTATCTTTTTACAACAGCATGGATTGAAGAATTGTAGATCGGCCAAAATTTGACCAAATTTCCAATGCAAAATACACGTTTTTTCCCACTTTCGTATAAAAAAATTCCTTATTTAGTGTACAAGTCTTGACCACAATGAAAAATAAATTAACTCAGGAGGAATACATTTGAAAAAGATATTCCTTAAAATTAAGATTTACAAGTGTGCTAATTATTTTTCCCACTTTGACACAAATTCACTTTAAGATTCCCAGTTTTGTTGCCAAAGCATTTTTCCAAATTGACAGAAAAAGGCCTGATACTTAGAACATAACTAAGAAATCAGCCATTCTCTACGTCCAGAGAATTGCGGTTTAAATTTTACAATCTTGAGTAAAACATGTTTCAGATTTTTTATGTAAATCGAAATAATAAAGGTGTGTGCATCGTTTAGATTGAAATTTTGATATAGAGCATGCAGTGTTATGAAATTGATTTGACAGTGGTTTACAAAGGTAACCATACTGCAGTGATACATATCATTTGGGGTACATGAAGGGAAACTTTTGAATACCTAGACAGTAGTTTTCAGGATAGAATTTTCTTTATAGGCAAATCTTGACAATGTTTAATGCTATCAACTAAAGAAGTCAGTTTTCTTATTGAAATAAAAAAAATTTAAGATTGATTTTATTATTTTACATTTTAAATGACCTTCATTTTTGAACAATCTTGCAAAAGACCATGTGTTATGTAAAACCACATTTCAGTGGCAGAAGGTTAGTTTCTCAAGACAGGTTCCACTCTACTGTCTTCCTTTTTATTTTTGTCTTATTTTGAACATGTTGATATTTTTATGGTACAATGACACACACAACACAACTATGATTCCCATATTTGTGTTACACCCTCTTGATATAGCATTCATTTTTATTGAGTTTAATCATGGCAGGCTTTCTATCTGATAACTAGATTTTATATGACTAGAATTTGGTATTTTAATTCCCCATTGTATACCTCATGGTGAAAAAGTAAGAGTACAGGATGGTTTGAACAGGTAAATGTACACAAGGTAATACATTTAACTTTGTATACTTTCAGTTATGGGGTTTAATCAAGCAAGGATGGAAGTGTAAAGGTAAGAGGAATAATATCACCTGTCTGTGTGTATTGTCATTTATACAGGTGATATCAATTAGCAATAAGTTCAAGAAATTCGAAATTACAGGAATATGTTATATTTGTAATGGTTAACCTATTCCTGTATGGTTTTGTTTGTTTTATATGACGTAGCCATAATTATATACCAACTGTCTGGGGATTTGTTTTGTTTCACTTTGCTTGTAGTTTTGATTACCATAACATATTTTGTCTCAGAGTGAAGTCTGTGTCTGTTATATATATTGTCATTTACATATGTCCATTTACAATCATATATAAAGTCAACCACACATAAAAATTATCAATATCGTAAATAAATATTCTAAATTTCAGATTTCAAAATTCAAATTATACCTTTCTTCTGTGTCAGTCTATAATAACTAGTATCCTTATAGTTTTGAAGTGTAAATCTCCGTCTTCTTTCATGAGCAGGCCTGACTCAGTTGGTAGCGTGCTTGACTCTTGATTGTGAGGTCATGAGTTCGAGTCCAACTGGCAGCAGGTAGGATTCCTGTCCTTTGGATGAGACAGTAAAAACCAAGGTCCCGTTTCACAGTAGGTGTTGGCACATTAAAGAACCCTCATTGCTCAATGGCTGTAAGTGAGCATAGGTCAAACTTTGAAGCCCTTCATAGGCATTTGGTGACATTTCCATATGAGTGAAAGATTCTTGAGTAGGACGTTAAATAACAATACAACCAACCAATCCTTTTCTTTTATTAAAGACCCCTCCATTTAGTTGGAATACCACTCATTTCATGAATGTAAAAACAGACTTAGCAACCTTTAAACTATTTGAATTTTTCTACTAAAACTTTAACATTTAAAACAAGTTACAGCTTTAAAATTTATCTTAGACTATTGTTTATACACATTAAAAAAACAACAAAATTTTTGAAAAAAAAACTTTTTGTTTTGACCTCACTGGTTCTGTTAACTGCAGAGTAGTCCTGGTTCTTATATACATCAGAGAGACCTTATTATAGGGACTTTTTGATTGTCTTTTGACTTTAAGACTGACAAAATAAACCTTGCCTAACCTATACAAATGTAATTAAATCAGGAGAATCAGTTCATACAGCACAAATTGGCAGGATCATGGGTGGACCTCACCTAATCTGTGCAGCGTTATATATTCTTAAAGGTGACAGAATAGTAAGTAAAATCCCTTTTAGGTTGTGAGTGGTATATACAATAAAATAAGTCAAAACCTGCACCTTATTACTATAAACACACTGGTATGAATATATACTGTTTATTGACAACACTTTACAATTGACTATCATTGAGGGATCAATAGGTTATCTTTGTTTTTTTAAGCAATCATTTCCTGTCTGTCTTAAAACAGGAAACTGAACAATCACATAGTACAAGGTATAAATAATTTCCTTACACATGTTTTATCTCCAGCTTAAAGGAATTATTTACAATTGCCATGATTTCATTTGTTTTTCAGAAGATTATTAAATATAAAAATACAGGTTAAAGTAGTCTATGTTTTATTATTGTCTCTTTAAAAGTTTACATTTAAAATTCTATTATGATTGTTAATTTGATGACATTAAGTCTAAAAGAAAATATTTATAGTTTCTTAAAGAAATGACTCACATTAAAATACTCTGTAAATTGTGTGTATACAGCTGAATATCTGTGAGTCAAACTTCAATGAGTCAAATTTCTTGATGTTTTGAACTACATGTATTACCAAAATCCAGAATAAATTTGTTATTGAATACTAAATTTATAATTCAGATTTTTATGAGTGAATTTTCTCTTGTTTCAGATAAATTTTGGGGTTCATTTTTATAAAGATGTTGAAAATTCCTACAAATAATTTGGAAGTAAAAATTTACATGTGTATGAAATTGTCACGTGACAATTCTTCTTCTTATGAATTTTCAATGTTTTAATTTCAGGAAAGTTAAGTTAATTTTAGCACTATTTATTAATTATCAAGACTGTTTATGTATTGTATGATTTTAAAGCAGCCATATACATCTTATAAAACCTATAGTACCGATTTTTCGAATTTTTCTAGGTTGTCCCTTGAACATTGACTCATTGAAGTTTTAATGTATTTACATTGTTGTTCATTGATGTCTGTAATGTCATGTCTAGACTGTTCTCCATCTTTCTTTTTCAAATTTAGACTTTTCCCCATCTACCCCCTAGTTTCACATTAAGACTGAGGCTGTAAAATGCCCCCTGATGTCTTTAGAAGTATTTATTTGCTATCTAATGCTGCAAAGATATTGGAAAATTCTTCTGTTTGTCAATCAGGCCATCCTTTCAATGTCAACATTTTGGTTTACGTTATTAAAGAAGTCGGTGCTATGTCAGAATTTTCAGTTCCTGTTGTTGTTTTCAGAAAGTAGTGGGTTGGTCTTATTACAGGATTATTAGTTCCTGTTTTGATTTTTAGCTCACCTGGTCGTTAGGGCCAAGTGAGCTATTGCTATAGCCAAATGTCTTGTCATCCATTGTCTGTTAACTTTTCAATTTAATCCACTTCTTCTCAAGAACCACTGGGCAGATTTCAACCAAATTTTGCTGGGAGTTTTGTCCTGGGAAGGGGCTTCAAGTTTGCAAAAAGGAAAGGGTTAGAATATATAGGGGCTTCAAATTGGGCCAAAATGTGTCAAATCTTGGTAGATCTTTAAATATCTTCTGTTCATGAACCAATGACCAGAGGACTTTCAAATTTTGTATACCTGATAGTTATGTCATTATATACAAAGTTTGTGAAGTGAGTTGTTGTGATCACTCCCCGTTTGTTGTCCAGCATCCATCCATAAACTTTCATATTTTCGACTTCTTCTCTGAAGCAAGTGATTAAGGTCCTGTACTAAGTTTGTAGTTTTCAGCCAGATTGGCCCAGGGGTGGATCCAAGGCAGGGCAGAATAGGTCCCAAAAGGTACCCCTCTTTAAAAATCTTCTTCTCCAGAACCGGTGAATGAATTGAAAAACAGATTGTTTCTGAGTAATCTACATGGATCAGGTTGTATGATTCAAGTTTGTATTTTTCATAGAAATCGGAATATTAATTTTTGACACATTTTTTAGGTCTTTTCAGACTGTGTCATTTTCATTCATTTCTGCATGATTTCCTCAATTGTTTCCCCTTGCATTCACTTTGATGCATTCATTTAATGTGTTGTACTTGTAATTAGGTGAAGAAATGTTTTTGTGCAAGAATTTTGCCAAAATTTAATTTCTAGAATTTTTCATTTTTTATGAATTTTTTTGTACAGAAAATATAAGTTTTATTAGTCAAATTTGAGACAAATTCAACTTCTTCTCAAAAACTATTAGGCCAATTTGAATCAAACTTCTTATGCAGTATCCCCATGCAAAGGTGCATAAAGTCTGTGGAAAAAAGGGGCTAGGACCAAACACGGCAGCCATGGTTAAAAATAGAACAAATGAGCCATCAGATTTTTTTAGTTAATACATGTATCTTGATTATTATCAAAGCAAGAAATAAAATGTAAAAACCAAGATTTTTTAGTTCCCGTTCTGGTTTTTATAGTGGTGGGTGGGTTCTAATTTAGGATTTTAGTTCCCAGTTTGGTTTTCAGATATGGGTGTATCAGTGCTATATCAGGATATTCATTTCTCACTTTAGTATTTATATTAATGGATGGCTGCTATTTCAGGATTTTTAGTTCCTCTTCTGATTTTTAGATAGTGGTGGGTGGGTGCTCTTTTAGGATTTTTATTTCCCAGTTTGGTTTTTCAGAATGGGATGTATCAATGATATTCCAGGATTTTTAGTTTCTGTTTTGGTTTTTATAGTGGTGGATGGATGCTATTTTAGTATTTTTAGTTCCCAATTTGGTTTTTCAGATAGGGGTGTATCACTTTCTGGATGTTTACTTTTTTCAGATTGTGGTATAAATGCTCATAAACACTGTAAAGACTTGGTTGTGATGGAGTGTCGCAGCAAGCAACATGCAGCATGTAATCGGCGCCTCGATTCTGTATCTAATGGTAATAATCATATTTCTTTACAAACTGCTAAATCAATGATCAATACAATCTTCCATGGCTGTGTTGAGATGGTAAGGAAATATCCACCCAAGTGGTAAAAAAATCTGGTTGTCTAGTCTGAGAGTCTGCCGAGGATTGGACTTTCAGTTCTTACCATAAGGGTTGAGATCAGTCAACACACCCATGTTTGATTATTTTTCTCCCATGCTTCAAATACTTGTACATTTTTATGTATGCAAATGAAGTCTGACATAAATATTTATACTCTGCATTCTGATTACATAGAAGTCATATGAACTCTATGGTATAAAATTGTCATAATGTGTGTAGCTTTTCAATACCCTGTAAAAAAGAAGAAAAATCTGTGAACCATGGGAGTAAATTCTTCTGTGTTGGATTATCTCAGGGCTGGTTGAGGTTTGTGACCATTACTGAAACAAGCATTGTCTTTTTTATCACCAGGTGCTTGACATCAATAGTCAAAGTTACAGGTCTCAGAGTTGCAACTTAAAACGAAGTACTGAAGGCCATAACACAAGTCCAAATGTGTAGCTCTTCACCTATAGTAACATTGTTGTAAAACCACGGTCCAGAATCGCTATGCTGTTTCCTACCCATGGTCTTATTTGACAGAAATTTCCTGTAGCCAATGATAATTTATAAGGAGTAGGTGTGTTCAATTTGACCAACCACAGTAGTTGTGATGGGCAACGGAAATTGTCACATAGCCTGTTGATCTTATACAGTTGTGAAGTTGTTAAAAAGCCTCAAACTGATTGGTTGATGAATGCAAGCACCATTTACATGAATGAGATTTTGGTCACATGAGATCACCATGGAAAGAGCATAGCGATTCTGTACCATAGCTTTACAATGATGCTATAGTTATTGAAATATCTATATAAGTAGAAAAAACTTTGATGATAAGCAAAGTTAGTTAAAAGCAGTCGGTTGATGTTTCAGTATCGTGAGAGCTGTCTGATGTCAGTGAAATATAAAAGAGATGTATTTAGTCTTATACATGTATGTTGTAACTTCAAAATGAATATGACTTAAGTTTGAAATTCAAGAATTTGAATTTATGAAATAGGAAATAGATGTAATTTGGACATTTTATTACAATTCATACAATTTAAATTCTAAAATAGAGATAATTCAGTTTGAAATTTTGATGTCATCGAAGCATGATGAATTCTATTCCTTTGAAAGAAATGATTCCATAGCATGTTTTAGGAAAGTCTGTATCTATGGTTAATTCTTTCAACATAGATTATCACCTCTAGCATTTCAAATGAAAATTGAATTTCAGAATTCAATATTACATGAAATAATTTTAGATTTGATTTGATTTTCTAACATCGTATACCTTATGTTGTAATTATTTCGTTAGGTCCAGGTCACCAAGATTTAACATACTCTTCAAAACGAAAAATGTCTCAACGACAAAAACGAAATCGAGTACATGTAGGTACACAGACAGAAGAAATATATTTCACAGATCTAGCAAGGCACATGAATGGAGATGGAGAGTTTTATGAGGAAAATGATCAGCTATATGCCAGGCTTGTTAGAGCTGAAGAGGTTTGTATTACAGAGTTATTTCCCCTTAGTTATATGATAATGAATAAACTTGGATATAATTTCATGGTTTTGATTTCAAATATAGTTTTTTAGTATAAATGACAATGTATCATTTCAGTTTTTAGTTTATAAGCTAGTTTTGCAAAAATCAAAATCAAAATAATTATATGAATTATTAAATTTTTGGGTTTCTTTGACTTACAATATATTTACAGCTCTAGGAACAATTAAGTAAGGCATATTAAATACTAAATATTGTGCGTTTTTTAGTGTGACTGAAGGTTATATATTATTTGTCTTTAGTCTCAAACCAATCAGGAAGAAGTACAGTAAGTTTCTATGGTTACAGACCATTTTCTACACCTTTGCTTGTTTTTTTTTACATGTAGATTTTCTGTTCTATCCAGAGTCATAGCTCATTGTGACTGATCAATGTGGTGTAGACCTGCTTTCCTTTCCTGATTAACTCCCCTTATTTTATAAATTTGAACTTTATATTTACTATACTTTGACAAAAGTTATGTTAAAAACGTACTTGGGACATATTAAGTTTAGGAGAACACTCATTCAGAAAACTGATGCATAACTACAAAGTACATGTAAGTAACTCTACTTAACAGACTTACAGGTATCTCACCAAAAATACCACAGGTGTGTCATGTTACCGGTAATTGTTAATTGTTATTATCTTGTACAAGAAATGTTTTTTGTTGTAATTTTCTACAATGCTCATGTTGTTGTGTCGGCCAGATGTTAAAGTAATACTGCTAGTTTTTTGTTATTTCCAAATATTACTGAAAACTTCATAATAAGGTTGATTATCTTAAACACTTGTAGGAATGCTGAATATAGTTTATATTACAAGTTACAGTCTAATGCCAATAATCCAGATTTAGCTTGCATGAACTAATGCTGTGTTCCCTGCTATTTTTTACTGGGATATGAGATAACATTATTGTTTTAGCCTTTACTTTGGAAATGAGATATTTGTGTTGTTTTAGCCTTTACCAGGAATATTAGATATTTGTGGTGTTTTAGCCTTTACCAGTGATATGAGATATTTGTGTTGTTTTAGCCTTTACCAGTGATATGAGATATTTGTGTTGTTTTAGCCATTACTGGGGATATGAGATATATTTGTGTTGTTTTAACAGTTATTGGGATATGAGATATTTGTGTTATTTTAGCTGTTACGGGGGATAGGAGATATTTGTGTTATTTTAGCTGTTACGGGGGATAGGAGATATTTGTGTTGTTTTAGCTGTTACGGGGGATAGGAGATATTTGTGTTGTTTTAGCTGTTACTGGGGATATAAGATATTTGTGTTGTTTTAGCTGTTACTGGGGGATATAAGATATTTGTGTTGTTTTAGCTGTTACTGGGGGATATAAGATATTTGTGTTGTTTTAGCTGTTACGGGGGATATGAGATATTTGTGTTTTAGCTGTTACAGGGGATATAAGATATTTGTGTTGTTTTAACTGTTATTGGGATATGAGATATTTGTGTTGTTTTAGCTGTTACTGGGGATATAAGATATTTGTGTTGTTTTAGCTGTTACGGGGGATATGAGATATTTGTGTTTTAGCTGTTACAGGGGATATGAGATATTTGTGTTGTTTTAACTGTTATTGGGATATGAGATATTTGTGTTATTTTAGCTGTTACTGGGGGATATAAGATATTTGTGTTGTTTTAGCTGTTACTGGGGATATGAGATATTTGTGTTGTTTTAACTGTTATTGGAATATGAGATATTTGTGTTGTTTTAGCTGTTACTGGGGATATAAGATATTTGTGTTGTTTTAGCTGTTACTGGGGGATATAAGATATTTGTGTTGTTTTAGCTGTTACTGGGGGATATAAGATATTTGTGTTATTTTAGCTGTTACGGGGGATATGAGATATTTGTGTTGTTTTAGCTGTTACGGGGGATATGAGATATTTGTGTTGTTTTAGCTGTTACAGGGGATATAAGATATTTGTGTTGTTTTAGCTGTTACAGGGGATATGAGATATTTGTGTTGTTTTAGCTGTTACGGGGGATATGAGATATTTGTGTTGTTTTATCCTTTACCAGGAATATTAGATATTTGTGTTGTTTAAGCCTTTACCAGGAATATTAGATATTTGTGTTGTTTTAGCCGTTACTGGTATATGAGATATTGGTATTGTTTTAGCCTTTACCAGGGATATGAGATATTGGTATTATTTTAGCCTTTACCAGGGATATGAGATATTCATATAAGTGTCATAACAGATGTCCGTAGAGACAGTTCAATTATTAAAACACAACTTCAAAAACACTTCAAATAAATAAATTTTTATTTTGTTTTCAATTTGGTTAGTGCTATGGTGAAACACAAGCATGTGTTATCGACTGTCCACATGTTAGTGAACATCAGGAGAGGAGATAAGGAGAGGGAAAGTGTGAAAAATATTTTTGAATTTGTCATTACCATACTGTGTAAAATGAAAGATGTTCACCTATGTAACATGTGTGAAAATGATAAAGGTCACTTTCAAAATTGTGACCTTGACAGCTAGAAACCTTAATAGCTTGAACAAGCAACTTAATTATGGTTTAAACTGGCTTACAGGCATCCACATCAGGTCCCATGCTACAGTAGAAAGTCATCCTGTTGAAAGAAGTTTGGGACAGACCAAAATGTAATATTTCTTTAAATCACAGTGATTGTTTTTACTATACAGAGTAAAGATAATATCAGTGGTATCACTTTTTATGTGATTTTCTTATTCCTAACATTTTTATGTGATAGGTGTAAAATGAATGGCTTGAAGTATATGAAGATCTCCAAATCATTTCAGTTGATATATATAATTGACCTATCGCCAAATGTCTGACATGTAGCTCTCCATGTGCGTTTTTGACGTCACTTGATTGTGACGTCATAATCACAGATATGTTATACAGGCCATTTGATTGTGACTTCATAATGGAAAAGTTTGCCAAAAGGTGCCTTGTCGTGCATTTCGCGATAGGTCAATTGAATACTGCTATGAGGGACAATCTTGACGTTATTCTTACACAGATTATTAAGTATATTTTACGGCTAATCATCAGTTATTTAAAACAACAACATGCCTTTAAAAACAGTCTATTCAGTGACATGTTTACTGGAGTATGACCAGCTACGATTTTTTTCCAACAGTCTCCCTCTCAATCTGGATAATCGGCATTTGACTGTAATTTAGTAACTTGAAGTTAACTATGTAATGGTTATGTGTTTATATATAGAGGGGTTTGGTTATAAATTTGTACATAGAATTTGTGGATTTGTCACCCTCCATGAAACACTGGTTGCTACTGTAAAAAAGGAAATGCTTAATATGAAATAAAACACTAATAAATAAATAAATGTGCCATTAAAATAAAAATCCCAAGCCATGTGACAGATTGTTTAGTGATAAGCAATGTCAAGAACTAAGGATCAAGGTAAAACTGTCTGATTGTTTTGAAATATAAAAGATGAGTGTTTTTAGTTGTGCCCTGTTTAGTACCCACTAAACGGTGTTTTGTCTGAACTTATTTTTTTAGGTTTATCTAAAATGATTAAAATGAATTAGAGGTCATTCTTACAAACATTTTTTACATCTGACCCATCATTGTCATTCTCATGTGTATGTAGAACTACCTAATCATTGTTTATACTCTGGGCATTTCCTTGAGATGGTCTTGATGTATTTATTGTAGTCCATTGTTAGAAGTTATCATTTTGGTTTTGAAATTGGTTTCATTTTGCTGTTTATTTGTAATTTTGTATTTCAACTCTTTGTTGCATGTTTTAATGTGTTCTAACTTGAACATTTTGAGGAATGCATCTTGATCTGTTAATAATTAGATCACTTTGACCCACTTTTCACTATCATTAAAACCTCTGTGATATGATTTGTAGTCAAGAAGGCACTGTTATAAGACACTAGCCAAGGGTACTTATAGTGCAGTGAAGTAGAAAAAGTAAGCAATATAGATACTAATTTCTTTTCTCTTGAACTTTTTCCCTCAATTTACAGTTGGATATTTCTAATCCCGGAACACCAGCAAAAAACAAATGGTATTGACTTGCTTCCTAAAACTGCAATCACTTTTCAAAAGATTCACATATTGATATGCATGGCTTCATCCCTGTTTTATATTGTAACAGGATATTATCTCTGAAACAACTGTAAGCTGCATATTCAATGGTTAGCATTAAATAAAATCATTTGTACCTGATATATCTTTTACATGTTATAGTCTATATCAATTATGTAATGTTCTACTTTCAGTTTCAATTTTCAACAATCTAAATACTGTCTGTACTTAAGCACATGTTGATCACCAAGAAATAGGAAGGGTTTGGTTCTGTTGTTATTGTGTTGGCTTTCCAAATAACTTATTCCAATGGATATGTATTTATGAAATAGATTTTGATAAATTTATCACTTTGGTCAAAGGTCATATGCACAAACATTTTGTAAAATACATAGATAATTTGCCTAATCTACTAAGGTGGCCTTTAGTTTAAATCATTTCAGCATGAACATTTTCATAAACAATATCAATAAACATATGAATATTTATATTAGCACTTTCATGTTGGAAACCATTAAATCATCAACCCCTGATAAATATTGGACTCCTCTGCAAATCAATGACTTAGACCAGTCCAAATGTGTCTTTAGGGGTGATTGAGTTGATTAACTGTTCCTTAGTTATACCTCAACACTGCCAGAACTGTATTGTGTTTTGTGTTCTTTGTTACTGTTCTTCTTAGAGAGATATTTAGAGAAATATCCTCATTTTACGTTGACTTCAAGTACTAGTTACCACATTTAGTTATTCTAAGTAATTTATCAAGTTGAAAGACTTTACTGAAAGAAGATAAGTCAGTTATTCATTGATGTTATGTAAAGTTCAGTGATTTGTGTAATGGTCAGTTACTCTATGATGTTTGTTTACTGGTCAGTTACTCTATGATATTTGTTTACTGGTCAGTTACTCTATGATGTTTGTTTTCTGGCCAGTAACTCCATAATGTTTGTTTACTGGTCAGTTGCTCTTTGATGTTTGTTTACTGGTCAGTTACTTTATGATGTTTGTTTACTGGTCAGTTACTCTAGGTTGTTTGTTTACTGGTCAGTTATTCTATGATGTTTGTTTACTGGTCAGTTACTCTTTGAATTTTGTGTTCTGGTCAGTAACTCCATTATGTTTGTTTACTGGTCAGTTGCTCTTTGATGTTTGTTTACTGGTCAATTACTCTAGGTTGTTTGTTTACTGGTCAGTTACTCTATCATGTTTGTTTACTGGTCAGTTACTTTATGATGTTTGTTTACTGGTCAGTTACTTTATGATGTTTGTTTACTGGTCAGTTAATTTAATGTTCATTTACAGGTCAGTCACTCTATGATGCTTATTTACAGGTCTTTTGATGTTTTTTCACTTGTGAGACATTTTATCAATAATTTGTCAAACTTTTTCTGCAACCTGATTCAGGATTCAGTTTTGATTTAACATAAATAACTTCAAAAGAAGAGAATTATGTATTGCTTCCCTAATGAACCTTCTTTAACTTGAAGAAAATGAAATTCTGAATCAATAGTTACCGGTATGTTTTATTGTGTTGTACATGTGTTTACAGTAGCTGCCTATTTGAGCTCAGCACACACTGTTGGTTACTGACTTTAACCAGTCATATCACAATTTGTACTTCCTCTTTGCTTGATAATTGAGTGTTGTTTTATCAGACAAAATTATTACAAAAACCTTAATGTCCTATGTATAAAATCAATTATATAAATTTCATATTTTTGATAAAAGAATTTCTAAACACCATTTCACTTACTGTATTCGACCCATGAAGCACCCATGTCCCTATAAGCACCCCTCATCTCTTTTTACATATGATTAAGAATCTTTCCTAGCTGGTTGACAATGAGATGTGGACCTGAAAAACCACAAAAACAGTATATCTGTAGCCCCTGAGCAATTATTGATAGGTGTCCTTGGTAAGAAAATAACTGTTTTACATCCATTTGACTATTAATTAGTGCCATTAAGCACACACCTCTTTTTACTGACTTTTGTAGCACCCTGGACACTTAATGTGTCAAATGTGGTACATAATCCCGTAGTTGTCACGGTAATAATGATAATCTTATGTCTGAGTTTACACTTTAGTGATGGCGATATCATCTGTGTTGTCATGGTAATAATGATAATCTTATGTCTGAGTTTACACTTTAGTGATTGCGATATCATCTGTGTTGTCACGGTAATAATGATAATCTTATCTCTGAGTTTACACCTTAGTGATGGTGATATTATCTGTGTGGTCACTGTAATGATGATAATATTACCTCTGAGTTTATACTCTAGTGATGATATCATCTCTGTTTTGTCACTGTGATGATGATAATCTTATGAGTTTACACCTTAGTGATGATGATATCATCTGTGTTGTCACTGTAATGATGATAATCTTATGTCTGAGTTTACACCTTAGTGATGATGATATCATCTTTGTTGTCACTGTAATGATGATAATCTACCTCTGAGTTTACACTGTAGTGATGATATCATCTCTGTTTTGTCACTGTGATGATGATAATCTTATAAGTTTACACCTTAGTGATGATGATATCATCTGTGTTGTCACTGTAATGATGATAATCTTATGTCTGCGTTTACACCTTAGTGATGGCGATATTATCTTTGTTGTCACTGTAATGATGATAATCTACCTCTGAGTTTACACTGTAGTGATAATATCATCTCTGTTTTGTCACTGTGATGATGATAATCTTATGAGTTTACACCTTAGTGATGATGATATCATCTTTGTTGTCACTGTAATGATGATAATCTACCTCTGTGTTTACACTGTAGTGATGATATCATCTCTGTTTTGTCACTGTGATGATGATAATCTTATGAGTTTACACCTTAGTGATGATGATATCATCTTTGTTGTCACTGTAATGATCATAATCTACCTCTGTGTTTACACTCTAGTGATGATATCATCCGTGTTGTCACTGTAACAATGATTATCTTATCTTTGAGTTTACACTCTAGTGATGATGATATTTTCTGTGTTGTCACTGTAATGATGATAATCTTATTTCTGAGTTTACACTGATGATGATGATGATATTTTCTGTGTCGTCACTGTAATGATGATAATCTTATCTCTGAGTTTACACTTTGGTGATGACAATATCATCTGTGTAGTCGCTGTAATGATGATAATCTTATCTCTGAGTTTACACTCTAGTGATGACAATATTATCTGTGTTGTCACTGTAATGATGATAATCTTATCTCTGAGTTTACACTGTTGTGATGACAATATTATCTGTGTTGTCACTGTAATGATGATAATCTTATCTCTGAGTTTACACTCTGGTGATGACAATATTATCTGTGTTGTCACTGTAATGATGATAATCTTATCTCTGAGTTTACACTCTGGTGATGACAATATTATCTGTGTTGTCACTGTAATGATGATAATCTTATCTCTGAGTTTACACTCTGGTGATGACAGTATTATCTGTGTTGTCACTGTAATGATGATAATCTTATCTCTGAGTTTACACTCTGGTGATGACAATATTATCTGTGTTGTCACTGTAATGATGATAATCTTATCTCTGAGTTTACACTCTGGTGATGACAATATTATCTGTGTTGTCACTGTAATGATGATAATCTTATCTCTTTGTTTTCACTATAGTGTAAGATCCCTTTCTCCCACACTTAAAAGATAATGATTACCCTTGGAAAGATAACTCTGTCTTTCCCTAGGGGAAGACAACTCACATACAACATGACGTCACAGTACAATTTGTGATGTAGAGTTTCTGTTTTCTAGAATACAATAAATATTTATGTCTAATTTTGTTTGCATACATCTACATAAACGTGTATTTAAAAAAAAGCATGGCAGACAATATTTTTCTCTTTCTTGCCACTACAGTGATGACAATATTTCCTTTTTTTCTACAATGATGGCAGTATTATCTCTTTGTTTTCACTACAATAATAACAATCTTTTCTGTTTTCACCACAATGATGACAATATTTTCTGTTTTCACTACAATGATGACAATATTTTCTGTCTTCACCACAATGATGACAATATTTTCTGTTTTCACTTCAATGATAACAATATTTTCTGTTTTCACTACAGTGATGACAATATTTTCTGTTTTCACTACAGTGATGACAATATTTTCTGTTTTCACTACAATGATGACAATATTTTCTGTTTTCACTTCAATGATGACAATATTTTCTGTTTTCATTTCAATGATGACAATATTTTCTGTTTTCACTACAGTGATGACAATATTTTCTGTTTTTACTACAGTGATGACAATATTTTCTGTTTTCACTAAAGTGATGACAATATTTTCTGTTTTCACTACAGTGATGACAATATTTTCTGTTTTCACTACAGTGATGACAATATTTTCTAATTTCACTACAATTATGACAATATTTTCTGTTTTCACTACAGTGATGACAATATTTTCTGTTTTCACTACAATTATGACAAAATTTTCTGTTTTCACTACAGTGATGACAATATTTTCTGTTTTCACTACAGTGATGACAATATTTTCTGTTTTCACTACAGTGATGACAATATTTTCTGTTTTCACTACAGTGATGACAATATTTTCTAATTTCACTACAATTATGACAATATTTTCTAATTTCACTACAATGATGACAATATTTTCTGTTTTCACTACAGTGATGACAATATTTTCTGTTTTCACTACAATGATGACAATATTTTCTGTTTTCACTACAATGATGACAATATTTTCTGTTTACACTTCAATGTTGACAATATTTTCTGTTTTCACTACAGTGATGACAATATTTTCTGTTTTCACTACAATTATGACAAAATTTTCTGTTTTCACTACAGTGATGACAATATTTTCTGTTTTCACTACAGTGATGACAATATTTTCTGTTTTCACTAAAGTGATGACAATATTTTCTGTTTTCACTACAGTGATGACAATATTTTCTAATTTCACTACAATTATGACAATATTTTCTAATTTCACTACAATGATGACAATATTTTCTGTTTTCACTACAGTGATGACAATATTTTCTGTTTTCACTACAATGATGACAATATTTTCTGTTTTCACTACAATGATGACAATATTTTCTGTTTACACTTCAATGTTGACAATATTTTCTGTTTTCACTACAGTGATGACAATATTTTCTGTTTTCACTACAATTATGACAATATTTTCTGTTTTCACTTCAATTATGACAATATTTTCTGTTTTCACTACAGTGATGACAATATATTCTCTGTCTTTTCATTTCAGTAATGACAATATTTTATCTTTGTTTTTGAAGTAGTGACAATATATTCTGTATTTTGCGCTGTGGTGATGACAGTATTTTCTGTTTTCACTGTAGTGTTGACAGTACATATATATGTTTCTAAGTGGCTCGTCAGTATATTTGATACAAATAAAATACTTTATCATAGCCCAGTAGCTTAACACATATACTTAAATATATTTTAATTCTAATTTGGATTCAGTAACTGTTTATTGTTTATTAATAACACCATGAATGTGTTTAATATTTTGGCTGTTATTTAGGTTGCCCAGAGTACTTGCCCTCTAGTCCATTCTATGTTGACCATAAGTTCACTAGTGTTAGGATTTCATTATTAAACTTCTAATCTGAACATACTGTTGAGGCAGTGGGTTATCAAACAATATAAATATGGGATAAAGTAGAACCTGTCTTGAAAGACCAATCCTTCTGCCACTGAAATGTGGTCTAACAAGACAGGTGGGCTATCAAAACAGGTTTTATTTGAAGAATTATTGAAACAAGTGTTTTGGATATTTTGGTCTCCAAAAACAGGTGGTCTTTCATGACAGTGGTCTCTCAAGACAAGTGGTCTTTCATGACATTGGTCTCTCAAGACAGGTTTCACTGTTTTACTATTTATAACTGTTTCATAGCTGTTTAGTTTTTTAAGCATTAGCAATCCACTTCAGTTAACCTTTAAACTAGAGTTTTTATCTTTGTAAAACAAACCATTTCAGCAGATATGTACCTCCATTGTTTGTGAAATGTTTTAATCAGAAATTCCATGTCCAATGTGTTTTCAAGTTTAAACCTGCTAGTTAGTGTTAATAACACCTAGCTCAGATGTACAGGGTAAAATTCTTAGAAGAGTTTGACTCATAAACCCTTGGTGTCGTATTTAGACTCATCCAAATTGGTAATCTAAATCAGTAGATAGCATGGTCTACTTTCATAATTCAGGGGTGAACAAATTAATATTGTGTGTGAAATTGTTGCACTATGTAGATCCAAAATCATATTCCCATATTCTCAATCCATTGTTTGAAATGGGTGAGTTCAAATGTGACTGCAGGGGCCAATGACTTAAGCTTACTTTCAGGTTACATATTGTATATGATTAATTTTGTAAAAGCTGGCATGCGATACAAGTGCATAATTAATCCCATTTTATATCACATACATATATATCTATATCACAAGTATTGGTGTCACATGATTATAAATCAATATCTTATTGGCTGTAAGTCAGTTAGCTTTTTGCATCAGAACTTTACATCACTGACATTTTCCAGCTTTGACTTACAACAAGTAACTGTAATGTTATCTCCCTTTGTTTGCATGTCCTTAGTACAATGTTGTACACTGTTATGATTTAGTCTATATGTTATTACCTTCCAGTAGGTTATATGTAACTATGTAATTTAGATTTGACAGTTGTGTGGTTTGGGTCTATTGTAAGATGTAGACTACTCTAAAATGTAGTCAAATTCATGTAATATTAGAATTATTAGAACAGAAAAATGGTAAATGCTAAATCTAGAAAAGCAAAGGTGATGGGGTACATTTGAAGATTCTATACAGAAAATTTGGATTTTGTTGATGGCATTCCAATGAAACGAACCATGTAAAAATTACAAAAATATTTTTCCTTTTTTATGGTTTCCTTTTGAAATTATCACTATTCCAGAAGAAAAATAACATATCTTTTTGAAGAATTTTAAAATCAATACATACTATTATAATGGATGAAAAAAAAAAAAGATGAAATTACAGAGTGATCGTTAATTTGGCAATGTTTACGAAACTAATTGATAGTATCATTTATATTCATGTACATATATAAAATTTCTGTAAGATCAGCACTTCTGTGCCACATGAACATATATAAGTAGCATTTCAGCAGTTGAAGAGTATTTCAGGAACAACAAAATGTCTTTTAACTCCTAGTTTTCAATGTAAGGAAGACCAGAACTAAATGTTTATCTTAAGCTATTTTTTTCATGAATTGAAAAGTATTCCAGACTTGTTACTGTCTCAAGTTCATTTTAACAGATGTATGACTTTGTAGTCTTTAAACTTGTTATACAATGCACATCTAATCGTCAGTTACATTTGAGTTGTATTCTTGATTCAATTAAGATAAATTTTGTATGATGGATAGACACAAAATAAACTTCCTGTCTTTTGTACTCTAAGAACTCACAAAGTCAGTGTATTTATCATTGGTTTTGTTAGCAGATATATTCTTAATGATTTGTATTCTTCATTTTCTTTTTTTTTGCAGGCTCGTGACAAGTTGATGGCAGAAAATGCTAAATTACAGGAAAAATTAACAACCAGCAATGAACAAAATGTAATGTTGCGATCGCATTTGGGAATGATACGAAAAAATACCATTGCTTTCATCTTGGAGCAAATGGATGCCTTAAACATACAGCGTGATACAGAAGTATAGGACTGAAGTGATTATACTAGCTATGGCAGTATGACAGCTTCAGGTTGTGCTAGATGTGGATATCGATTGTTAACATTGTGCTGTAGAATTATCCTCATTCTCTGTTCTGGACCAGAGTCTTGAGTTTCTGCATGTATTCAGTTAATCAGGAGAGAGTTTTCAGACAGAAAATTTTAGTTCCATTCTGTATGTATTTAGGTAATCAACCGAATTCTTTCAATCAAGATGGCGATAATGTTTACTGAAGTATGAGCTGTCCAACTGGCCACAGAATTCTTGGGATATGACATTTTGGTTATTGTTTTCTTTTGCTAAAAATAGAAACACTTAGTACAAAGCATATTGTGTCTTTAGAACAAAGCATACAGTGTCTTTCAAAACCAAATGTAAGAATATGAAAAAAACCTGTTTTTAAGTTATATACATCCAGACAGTATCAAGCCAGTTACATTGTAGTTGTGAATCTCAAATATAACAACCTGAGACTGAGTATGGAATTTATTTCTCCAATGAGGAATGTGGTTCTGAGACTGATCTTTACCTCAAATGTGAATGATAAAGACTTTGAAGCTGTTTTTGAAATCTGATTTTACTGTTGAAGCAAGGATTTGTTTTCAAATTTCACATTGGAATGCAATGTGCTTCATCATACTACAGTTCTGTGCCATAAAAGATGTCCGTATGTGATGAGTTGGACACTGTATCTATTTGAAAGTGCTCAGTAATTCACTGTTCTATGATCAATCATTCAAAACATTACAATATATGTTGTTTATATATTGCAAAGAATATATGAATATAATTGAACTTGTGAAATTTAATTTATCCTTCATGAAACCTCAGGCTGTGATTAATAACATTCATGATATTTTTTGATGTCCGTTAATTATTTAAACTTATCATTCATTACCATATTTTTACATCAATTGTCAAACACTCCAGTTGGTAACTTTTCAAAAGCACTGTAGTTCTTGATATTTTGTCACATGACCATGTACTATTGAACATATGACCAACCAAAGTTTGTGTTCATTGATCATGTGACCAACTTTTCTTTGTTTACCATTGATCATGTGACTTACATCACTTTGTGTTACACTGATCATGTGACCAACAAAGCTATGTGTACATTTATCATGTGACCAACTAGTTCATTGTTCATGAGAGTTTCATCACATTGTGTTCAACTGATTATGTGACCAATCAAACTTTGTGTAGAATTGTTGACATTGTTCGCTAACCAATGATCATTTGACTATGTTCACCAGGTGACCAACCATTTTGTGTACCATTTCACCAACCATACTTTATGTACGTAGCATATGATATATCTAAATTCATCTTCATTAGTCATTTGTATATAAACATATGTTCAGAGCATATATAATGTGTATTTTGACATAGAGTGATATTTGTGACATTATTGTTATAGAGAAACAAATGCTGAGCATTTGCTTTGTATGAGCAGTTGATGGCATACACAAGTTATAATGATTCCAGTAGATTGATGTGATTTCTTCCATTGTTATAAGTGTAAATCTTTGATATGTAGGTAGAGAATGAGTTTAGTTCTCTTGTTTTGTGCTTTGTGATATTGGCCCAATTCTGTGTGTATGCGTGTATGTATGTTTAGCTTTCTTATTTTTTTTTCAAATTGGGTAAAGTAATTCAGTTGATATAATCTTATTTTCTGATTTTATTTCTTTTTAAGTCTGCAATATATTCCAATCTAGTCAGTTTAAGTTTGGTGGAAAGTATAGAACATATTTAGCCTGTAATTATGATTGTTAAGTTTAAAGATAGATTTATGATTTACACAGAATATAAGTGTGCTGAAATGTGAGTCTGCTCAGTTCCCTTCATACAGTAGATTTTACTGTAATTACCCAGTACTGTCCATACAGTAGATTCTACTGTAATTACCCAGTACTGTCCATACAGTAGATTCTACTGTAATTACCCAGTACTCTCCATACAGTAGATTCTACCATAATTACCCAGTACTCTTCATACAGTAGATTCTACCATAATTACCCAGTACTCTTCATACAGTAGATTCTACCATAATTACCCAGTACTCTTCATACAGTAGATTCTACCATAATTACCCAGTACTCTTCATATAGTAGATTCTACTGTAATTACCCAGTACTCTTCATACAGTAGATTCTACAGTAATTACCCAGTATTCTTCATACAGTAGATTCTACCATAATTACCCAGTATTCTTCATACAGTAGATTCTACCGTAATTACCCAGTACTCTTCATACAGTAGATTCTACCGTAATTACCCAGTACTCTTCATACAGTAGATTCTACTGTAATTACCCAGTACTGTTCATACAGTAGATTCTACTGTAATTTAGTCAGATGTCAATCTGTCTGGTACATTATTCAAGTAGTGTATATGGCACTTCAGTTAGTAGTTCAGCTATTATTTTTATATGTCCACTATTTGAAGTAGTTTGTAGGCCTGCTGTTCAGTCCAATTGAAGTAAAGCCTAACGTAGTCTGAGATCAAGCCATTAATGGTAATATATCCAGTATACATCAAGGAGTATGTACTGTATCAAAGATAGGAGTAAAGCCATTGATGATAATTTGTCCTGTCAATGTTCATCATAAAGCAAAATTTACAACAGATATAGTTTAGACAGGAGTAATGCTTAAGTGTCTATCTATCCAGTATACATATGGAATGTAGACAGGGGTAAAACTATGAATGGTAATTTATCCTTTGTACATAAGAATATGTACTGTAGCTAAGACAGGGATAAATTACTAAAACCATTAATGATGATCTGTCTAATGTACATAAGAAGTATGTACTGTAGCTAGGACAGGGGTAAAGCCATTAATGATGATCTGTCCAGTAGACCTCTAATATCACTTACCACTGATAGGTAAGGAGTAAAGCATTAAAGTCAATCCATTCAGAACATTTTAAACATAAACTATAGATATACTATAACAGTTGATCTGTCCAGGGTACACTTGCTCAAAAAGTTTGTATTACTCAAGTCTGAGAACTGACATTCAGTTAATCCTGAAATATGTTTGGCTGAGCAATCTAAGAATATTCTGAGACTTTCAAATATTCTGAAGGTTTTAGAAAGTGGGCCCTGTATGTGTCAAGGAGTGTGGTCTGCAGCTAGGTCAGGAGTTAATTAAAAAAGTCAAACTGTGCAGAACATTTTAAATATTTACTACCCGGTATATAGTTTTTTGAGGTGTTAAACCATTTATATAAATCTGGCCAGTACATTTCATGTAGAACTGTACTGTGATTCAGTCAAGTGTTAAACCATTTATGCTTATGTGGCCAGTACATTTCACATGGTACATTTAAGTACTGTGGTTCAGTCAGGTGTTAACTGGTATGTTAATCTAGCCAGTATATTTTTTATGTACTGTACTGTAGTTCAGTCAGGTGATTTATGTCAATCTGGTCAGTACATTTTTATGTACTGTAGACCTACTGTACTGTAGTTAAGTCAAGTGATCTATGTAAATCTGGTCGATACATTTTATGCACTGTACTGTAGTTCAGTCAGGTGCAAAAGAATTACACCAGTATGTTCTTTATATGTCAAATGGGTTGTAGTCTAGTAGTTAGTATATATAGTAGACAGTCATGTATGCTGGGTGACTTCTTTGTAAGAGATTATCTGGTTTATAGCTAGTTAGTATATATAGTAGACAGTCATGTAAGCTGGGTGACTTATCTGGTTTATAGCTAGTTAGTATATATAGTAGACAGTCATGTAAGCTGGGTGACTTATCTGGTTTATAGCTAGTTAGTATATATAGTAGACAGTCATGTAAGCTGGGTGACTACTTTGTAAGAGATTATCTGGTTTATAGCTAGTTAGTATATATAGTAGACAGTTAGTATATATAGTAGACAGTCATGTAAGCTGGGTGACTTATCTGGTTTATAGCTAGTTAGTATATATAGTAGACAGTCATGTAAGCTGGGTGACTACTTTGTAAGAGATTATCTGGTTTATAGCTAGTTAGTATATATAGTAGACAGTCATGTAAGCTGGGTGACTTATCTGGTTTATAGCTAGTTAGTATATATAGTAGACAGTCATGTATGCTGGGTGACTACTTTGTAAGAGATTATCTGGTTTATAGCAATTGATAAAGTGTTTGGGTATCTGTACATTCTTCCTGGGAATGATTAGATGATAAAATGAACTGTAAATGTTAACCAGACTACAAATAATCACAAACTGAAGTCTTCATATTGTCATCTTCATGTAGCAATAATATAATTATAGGCATTGCCTATGGGAAAGGGAAGTTCAAAAAATTCATAGTTTTAGATTGTGTAGTAGCATAAACAGAACAGTAGGTAGACTTGTAATGAAGCTGCAAAATGGATGAGCTTCACGATCGGGTTCAAGATACAACATTAGCAATTACCCAAGATTCATGAACAAAACATGGCAGTGACCAAGAAAGTCAGTAATGGCATTTTCCACATAGAATTTGACTTAAAAGTATATATCACTTGATACACATTAAATTGTTTGATGGTATCTTGTATGGCTTTTTAGTTCATTTTTGCAGTTTCTACCACTAAGTTCACTTCGCGAACAGGCCTTCAACTCATTCGAGCTGCACTCTCTATTAGATTTTTCTTACCAACACTCTTAATTACTGATAGTCCTTGGTTACAGTATTCATGCCCAAGTTCTTATCATTGCATCTTTATCATGTGTCTGTGATGCCATCTTGGGTAAAGAATGATATCTTTACAGTAGCTTTGCCACTATCATATAAATTTTTCTGTGATCTATATGTAGATGACCCAGGTATTGTATGCTCTCACCCACTATTTTGTATTTGTTTTCACCCTAAGGAAGTTGTAGGTTTAGGTACTGACATCACATGTCTGTCTTTCCTGTCTGTCTGTCCATAGGTATACATATTCCGACATGAAATTTTCAGCACATTTACCCAGAAGTTATGAGACACTTCGTAATACGTTGTCTGCAACCTGTAGAGGGATACTATAGTGGCCAACAATCATACAAACCCTCACTTGGCCAATATATACAGTGGAATCTTGTTATGTCAAAATTGGATGAGTTGAAATTCCAGTTGTGTTAAGTTGAACTGTTGGTCCCCATTTTTTTACTGTATATTTATACTATATTTACTTTGGATATCTCAACATTTTTATCTAGAAATTTCAATTATATCAAAGTAAATTTGTGGTCCCAAGTATTGTAATATTATAGAAAAAAAAATTTGATCTCGAAATTAACACTTTGTCATCAAAGTTTTTCTTTTTGTGAGCAAAAGCATAGTATTTAATTACCTGTTTAATTGCAAAACACAAGCAATTTACTTCTGTTGAGGTGAAATGGTGATAAATATATAAATCTATAATATTTTTTATAGATAATAAATTTAAACAAATTTTAATTAAGCAATAACATGAGAAATATTATTCATTGTCCAACAGACACAGAAATATTTGAATTAAAAATTTCTCGAATTCTGGATATCTCAAAGTAATATGGGCGGTCCCATGAATTTCGAGATAACGAGATTCCAATGTGTGTGTGTGTGTGTATATATATATATATATATATATATATACACATATATATACATATATATGTGTTGTTTGAATGTAAATTATTAGCATCTAAGAAACTTGGGAGTCAAGTTATTTTGTCACACATAAAAAAAGTGATAGGCAACAATTTTTATCATGAATGTTATCTTTTTGGTCTGGTAATTATAACTTGCTCAATTGAACAAGTGCTGTTTTAACTTTATTTGTCTGCCTGCAAAATTAATTGGCTGTGGACAGAGGGACAAATGTCTTTGTTGAGCCCTGCCCGATAATTTTTTAATTGAAAAGTCAAAGACCAGGACTTGGTTTAATTTTGTTGTTTCAGTTAGTATTTATTCTCTTTCACATTGACCTAAATGTCTCATCTGTCAGCTTTTTAATTCTAAGGTTGGTAATGGTACATTTTGTACAAAGTCCAGTGGATAGATCCTACTGGTAGTTTAAAGTATCGTAGGAAAGCCAGTACCATGCACAGACATAGCATGTAAAAGATAGTGTACTGCAGGCACACGATTTTGACATATCAGTAGATATTTATGTAACTCTGATTATCCGTGTAGAAGCAATTCCTAGTATTGCATTTATTTGTATTTTGGTTAGTTACAGTAGAATAGTATTGTTAGTAGTTCATAACTGTGTAATTAAAAATATGGGACATAGAGCCTCTAGATGGCATGATTAATAGTATTTACAACTGGTCTGTGCATATAATTACAAAAATTGTTTCACTGGCTTTGGGAAGTATTGTAGGAGTATTTTCTGACCACTATCAGAGAAACAGAAGTCAGATCCATGGATATATTTGTTTATCTTATCTATTTTTTCATAAAAAAAAATATTTGAAAACTATTGATGTAATTGGTAGTAATTTATAAATAATCAAATAAGATAATATACTTCAAAGCACAACATAAATATTCTTTAGAGAGGAATCATTTGTGGATTTTAAAACATGCTTCTGATTTGGTTTTCTGTAATGGGTCCTTGAGATATTGTTCGACAGTGAGGCCTACCTCAGTTTTTTCCAGAGGTAACCACAGCAAGTCCAACATTTTCTAGAAATACTCATAGTGAGTCAAACCTTTGTGAGAAGACTAAGGGTCTTTTTTTGGGTGCATTGTTACTGGTTTTCTTCTCCACCTTTAACTCATTAACCCCCCCCCCCAAAAAAAACCCAAAAAAACCACAGGACTCTTCTGTACATCAATGATTTAGACCAGTTCAAATGTGTCTTTAGGGGTGAATAGGTTAAAAACCAACTACCTCCATATTATTTTAAAATTGTGCTGTTAAACAAACATGTTTTTGTGTCACTATATAGATTTTCTTTTTTCAAACACCATGCTATCTATGCTGCTAATTTTGAAAACAGAAAATCAACAAAACCATTGGTTCAGTAACTAACCAACACACTATAAACTGATGAATGTTTTTGATGTTGTTTGCATTTACCTATATTGTAGTGTAATAAAAACTTGATAATGATACATATGATACAGAAATATCACAACAACTTGATAATGATACATATGATACAGAAATATCACAACAACTTGATAATGATACATATGATACAGAAATATCACAACAACTTGATAATGATACATAAGACACAGACTTATCACAACTTGATAATGATATATATGATACAGAATTATCACAACAACTTGATAATGATACATATGACACAGACTTATCACAACAACTTGATAATGATACATATGACACGGACTTATCACAACTTGATAATGATACATATGATACAGAAATATCACAACTTGATAATGATACATATGATACAGACTTATCACAACAACTTGATAATGATACATATGATACAGAAATATCACAACAACTTGATAATGATACATATGATACAGAATTATCACAACAACTTGATAATGATAGATATGATACAGAAATATCACAACTTGATAATGATACATATGACACAGACTTATCACAACTTGATAATGATACATATGACACAGACTTATCACAACAACTTGATAATGATACATATGATACAGAAATATCACAACAACTTGATAATGATATATATGATACAGAAATATCACAACTTGATGATGATACATATGATACAGAATTATCACAACAACTTGATAATGATACATATGATACAGAAATATCACAACAACTTGATAATGATACATATGATACAGAAATATCACAACAACTTGATAATGATACATATGACACAGACTTATCACAACAACTTGATAATGATACATATGATACAGAAATATCACAACAACTTGATAATGATACATATGATACAGACTTATCACAACTTGATAATGATACATATGACACAGACTTATCACAACTTGATAATGATATATATGATACAGAAATATCACAACAACTTGATAATGATACATATGATACAGAATTATCACAACAACTTGATAATGATACATATGATACAGAAATATCACAACTTGATAATGATACATATGATACAGAAATATCACAACAACTTGATAATGATACATATGACATAGGATTATTACAACAACTTGTGATACATATGACATAGGATTTAGATATCTTAACTTTTACCATCAACTTCTGATAGATTAATCCTCTTGTGACATGATTCTCTAACTAATCAATATTCCCATGAATAACCAGAAACTTCTCTAGTACATGTATGCTGTAACCTTGAAAATGGTATTTCTCTTCTCAAATTTTTCCCTTGGACATGAATTTTTATCAACAATTAGTTTTGTTAAGCAATATTTCTTTATTTTGCCATGGATTTAGTGTAATAAATTCCATCTATTTTGACATTGGTATGTGATTCATTCTAATTCTATTTTGATTTTGGTATATGATTTATTCTATTTCTATTTTGACATCTATATGTGTATTTAATTCTATCATTTTCTACAAACTATGATTTCTTCCAAAGTAACAAATCTCTGATACACCAATATTTTCCCTGTGTTGTAGACCTGTTGTTTGTTCTGTATGTCACTGATAAACCAGTATGTGTTGTTGACATAGTCACTATTAACAAACTGCTGGAAATATTCTAAAGTTGCACAAAATACTATAATACATCCCTGTGACATTTTAAACTGCTGTATGTGATCTCTTTATATTTCCTCTGATCAGAATGATTCATGGCTACAAACTGTATGTAAAGCTGCTGTTTTATGACTTGAAACCAGTAGACACTGAGGTGGAATACATATATGTATTACATACTTAGATGTACATGTGACACCTGGCTGTCAGATATCATTAACATTGAAAATAAACTGCAATTTTAAATTGTAGAATCTTTTTTTTCTCTCATGTCTTTCAGGAACTAATTTTAGCTTCAAGTTATACATTTTTTGCCATTAAACATTTAATTTACCTCAATAACACATAACCCTTGTGGATTTTGTGTACTGTTTCACCTTAATCATATGCCACCCCAACCCTTGATCATTTGTTCAACCCTCAGTTATTTGTACATACCTCAGTCACTTGTACAACCCTCTGAGGCCTCTCCAAGTTGTTCAACACTCACTCATTTGTTGAACCATGTCATTGAACAACATACGTTCAACCCTCGACCATTTGTCAAACTGTCATCCATTTTCAACCCTCACTCATTTGTCCAACCATCACTCATTTTCAACCGTCAAACATTTGATCAGCCCTCATATGTTCCAACCTCAACCATATGTTCAACTAAGTTCTTTGTGCAGCCCTCAGTCACCTGTACAACTTTTGGCCATTTGCAAAGAACTTAAGTGGAATGCACAGATAATTTTCCCTGCACCTAATGTAGTACCTGATGTTTTGATATATGAATCATCCAAATAGTTATATATAGTGTAATTAACCATGCGTATTTTGAGAACATTGCTGGTCAGTGTTCTAGTGTTTGTATGTGTATTTCATTTCAGCAGGAAAACTTCCTGCAGACTTGTTGAAATTAAAATCCTTACCTGATGTTGTTATGGATATATTTATGTGTAATTACCGATCTCATCCAGTACTGTTGTGTGAATCTTTCTCTCGGTATATATATATTCATTTGTATTCCGATTCTTGTAATCCAGAGGCGACATACTCATCTATATTACATTTTATACTATTTTTGAAGTATTTTAGATACGGAAAATGATATAAAGCTTCAATATAAGACAGGATATTTCCCTACATTAATTTAGTCATTTACAGATGAAGACATTTAGTAAAGCTGCATTTTCTTTTTCTACCAAAGAAATAATTGTGTTTAAAGAGCAACTGTGATGAGCACTGGCTGTACTTTTGTTATCTATAGTAGTCGAAACCTCCAGTCATACTTTTAACATGGATCACATGTGAGTTTTACTTACCTCTCGCTAGTTGTTTCCTTGGAACTAAGGCTTGAGGAGTAGTTAACACACTCTGATTCTAACAAAGTATGAAACCAATTTTAGTTGAACTGACTTCAGTTGTAAACAGGTTTACTTTAGAACTTCAAATCGCGAATACTCTGTCCATGGAGATAGATAAACGTTTGACTTTGACGTCCTGGTTAAGTTAATTGCTGGTTCAAAAAGCAAGTCATCATTCTGTTTCCGTTTTAACACCTTTCAACTGGCTCAGATTTTGTTACCAGATGGAAATGTTGATACCTGTAGAGTTGGGATTATTTAATTTACAATTACCCATTGTGCTGGTTTAGGTTTGTTATCCTTAGTGATACTTATTCAGTTTTTGTATGTTCTCGTTATTCATTAAAAACTTTTATCACCTGTGATATTTGGATAATATCACATCATAACTGCCAAGGTACGTTCATTTTCAAAGTGACCAATATTTTCTTGAAATAGTTTGTATGAAAAGGAAATAAACAGATAAAGTATAAGTTCTTAATAAACCTGCCTTGTATGACCAAACTGTTGTAGGTATTATTGACCACAAAACAAACATGTCAAGTTTCTATTCACGATAGTGATATTGGTCTACCAAGATAAAGTGGCACATGTTTACAAACACAACGAGTCTAGATTGGATCATAACAGGGGTGACAGGTTAGGAATATTAAACGCTACAGTAGTGTGTGGAAACACACCAAGGCAAAATATCTTACCTGTACACCCCTATGCTTTGGTTTCTGACAGATCCCTGTCGCGCCACTTTATCTTGGTACATTTATAGTTTGGTATAATAATTTTTAAGCCGAGTATACTCGCCTTGTCTATAACATTTACCCACCAGGATAAACTTCTAAAATTGGTCCGGGTATAACCTTGTCAATAATATTTGCTCACTATGATCCCTGGGTAAACTTCTAAAACTGGTCTGGTATAATCTTGTCAATAACATTTACACCAGGATCCCTGAGAAAACTTCGAAAACTGGTCTGGGTATAACCTTGTCAATAACAATTACTCACTATTTTCCCTGGGCAAACTGGGTATAACCTTCCCAATAACATTTACCCACTAGAATCCACGGGTAAACTTTCTAAAACTGGTTAGGTTTACTGAACCAATATACACTTGTCCAAGGTATATCTTATAATATAACCGGTGATTGACCTTTTATCTTTTTCAGTGATGTGTCCACAAGTTAGCAGATACATTTTTCAGCTTAATTGGTATTCAGATGTGGTGTATAAATGAATTTTTTTTTCATATGAGCATTGAAACAGAAAGAGTGGGGTGGGGAGAAAATTATTAGACTCTTCAAGGCATAGTTAAACATAGGATGTATTTGTATGTAAATTTTGCAGAATTTGTAATTTATTAAGACATCAAAATCTAGGGAAAATATTTTGTAAAGAAGTATATTTATTCAATAATTTACTACCATTTTACAATCTAACGTCAGTGAGGTAATCACAGAGCAAATGCCTAACTATGGCATTTGTTTTCCTTGTCATGACATTGTAAGAATATTAGATAGTGTAGATATAACCAGTTGAACGCAATCTTAACTTAATTAAAGTCTTTCCTGAAAAAAAAAATCAATTTACAAAACTTTCTACTTACTCTTCGAATAGCTTTTACTTGAATTCAAATGTATAGATATATTCTATAATGAAAAGAACCTTTAACAAACAGTTGAAAACGTCACATTATCCTGTCGGTATTACCTAGTATTGATAAGTAGCAGTCATAATTGTGTTGATGGCTGCTACAAATTAAAACTATTGTTTTTGTCCTTTTTGTTTTGTAAGGCATGAATTGTCGATGTATCTAAATACAGACGATAATTTCTTTCAGAAAAGTACATAGTAATATACAGAAATAGTTGACTGCAACTTTGCTAATAGGAAATGATGCTGGCATACCTGATGATACCAGTATAGAAGCATTGTGTTATATCTCAGTAACAGTTGTTTATTTACAATTAGTTCTCTTGTTGAACATTAAGTTGTTTTTCCTGGTTTCAGTAAAATTACTAGTAGTACGACTACTGGGAATAAGTTCCATGCTGATTCTATTTTTTACCCCTGTCATTATGATAATGGGTGTGATAAAAAAGACTGTTCGTTGACTCTTACTATAAAATAAGTCGTTCTCTTAGATATCCTTTAGTGTTACCGGACACAGAGTAGATTGTAGTAACTTTCTTGATATTATGGGATATGTCATCAGATGATGTCAGTTGTTGTAGATACATTATTTTGTAGACTTTATTTGAAGAGACTGGAGTTGATCAAGAACAAATCCTTTTCTTGTGTGGTGTACAATGGGTGCTTTGTATTAATGTGTTGAACAACTCCAATAACCATTGTTAATAAAGATTTCAAATATCACATAGTTTGTTCTTTATTTAGATATATGGATCATAAACTTGTTACTCTGTAGCATGATCTTTAACTTTTCGTTTTATTACTCTCTCTCTCTCTCTCTCTCTCTCTCTCTCTCTCTATATATATATATATATATATGTGTGTGTGTGTGTGTGTGTGTGTGTGTGTGCGTGTGTAGGGTTGTGTGTGCCCTATATTGAAATTCGGGAACATTCAACATTCAAGGTCCTGAAATCGTCAGGGAACTAAGCTAAGTCAGAGGAAAAAGTTATTGATTATGCCGTATAATTGTACTATAGACAAGGGTGTCCAGACACAAATTCTCTAACATACAGGGGCAAAAGTGTATGGCCAGAGTTTGTAATCCTATAGTCTATCTGATTCAAATTAGAATGAGACCATGGTGTTTGGTAAAATATAATTAGTTATAACGCGACTACAACGTCTAAGATAAATATAAATAAGAATGATACCATGACTTTTGGTAAAATAAATATAAACTGGAATGAGACATAAAGTTTTGCTTAAGTATTATAAAGTAGAATGAGACCAGGATGTGCGGTAAAATATGTCGTTGTCAGTGTACACCGACTGGCTTTCGTAAACTTATAAAAGATTATACATGTTATACTTATGTTTTGAAAGTGTACAGTTGACCAAATTCAGTTCCGTGAAAACATTTGAAAGTTTAAACAACCTGTACTACATTAATCCTCATTAAAATTGTGTCATCAGAAAGTGAAAGAATGTTCTACACTTCTACACAACATAGTTATTCGCCGATACCGGGCGTCCTGTGGGTTTAAATGCAATGTGCTTATGACGTGGCAAAATATGTTACATGGTGGTTATATGTATTGATCAATTTGTGTTACTACAAATACTATAAACGGATTTTCACATCGCCATTGGATTGTTTTTTCATTCATAATCTGAAGCACACTGTGAGCTATACATCTCAACAAATGATGTGAAGGAATGGAGCTGTGAGTGCGTTACTGTAACATTGCTCTGGCAATGAAACTGATATACCATAACTGAATGAGATGTTGATTAATGACTTTACTATTCCTCCAGTTTTTGTTTACTATATAAGACAATGGAGGACGAGATTTCTGTGTGATACTTAATCTTCATTAGTTGATACGGTACTAGGATGATTGTCCAGAAGGAGGGCCATGCCTGTGACAATGGACAAACAAAGGTCACACCCATCAATATAAATGATTTACCAAATGAGCTGCTGTCAAGCATATTTCACTACCTTCATCCAGTGTATGATCAGCTACCAATTCTAGCCATGGTATGTAGGAAATGGCGTTTTATTCTTTATCAGAATGGATCCCTCTGGAGAACAATGTTGGTAGATCCATTGCCATTTGTTTACTGGCAGTTTTGCCTTCTTTGTTCTATATTTCGAGTTTACGGTCACCACGTACAAAAACTGACATGGCGAGAAAACTCTCCAGTCTACGAAAGTACATTTTCACTTATATCAAAACTTAGGAATATTCGTTGCTTACGCCTTCCAATTCTGTGGACTAGACCAGTAATAGAGAGTTTGTCCCCTCTGACACAGCTTGAGCAAGTTCAAATCAATGGCGGTTACGCACTTACAGACAATGATTTGGAAACTGTTGGTCAGTATTTTCCGAATCTTAAAAATGTATCGTTGAATGCATGTTGGCGGGTGACAGAAAATGGAATAAATCGCCTACTCGTCAATCTGCATCGCATTGAAACAGTGAAGCTGAAAATAAATTCTGGATTGAAAGTAGTCGATCCTCGAAGTGCTAATGCTATGGTTAGAGGATATGAAATCGTGCAGAATATCGTAAATGGTTCTCTTTTATGTATCCAGTGGATAAAATGCCTTTGCCTACATTTCCTTCCACTTGAGATAGAACAACTCTGGAGTGCTGTGAAGTATTTACCAAACCTCAAAAAACTTAGTATCAGCCATTCTGAGGTAATAATAGCATGTCATAGGTGGTGGTTAAAAGACAAATAATTGTTAATCCAATTTATAGGTCTACCGAGTGACTCGGTGTGACTTTCTTTGATTCGTTGCTCTCCATTGTCGTGCATAAACTTTTGAACCTTTTTAACTTCTTCACATAAATCAGATATCAACTCTGATAATACGAACATTACCACAGATTAAATACCTATCAACTTTGAAAGTATTGATAGTACTACAGATTAATCAGCTAACAACCCTTATATTTCGAACACTGCTTACGATGAACAATCTATCAGCCCTGATAGTACGAGCATCAATGAATATTATACACATTTCAACCTCGATAGTACGATCATCATTAAATATGAAGCGTCAATGTAGTTAAAATCACCAGTGTTAAAACATCTGTTGAACTTAGTATCATGTAACGTCCTACTCTCATGTTTTTGTTGTTGTTGTATTGTTGTTTAACGTCCCACTCAAGAATTTTTCACTGATATGGAGACGTCACTAAATACCGGTGAAGGGCTTAATATTTTGGCCTATGCTCGGCACTTACGGCCATTGAGCAGGGATTCTTTAATGTGCCGACACCTACTGTGACACGGGACTTCGGTTTTTAATGTCTCATCCGAAGACAGGAAAAGTTAACCGCCTCCACCGAAGCTTGTAATACCTTGATGGAAAATAGTATAAACATGATATAAACGTTATAGTTTTGTAAAACAAAGGCCAAGACAAATTCTCAAGAAGATCGTTTCATCAGTTCAGCTCAAATCTAAAACGGATCTAGAGTTTTGAAATAAAACGTGGTATAATACAAGGTCAAAAATTACATAAATCCGTCAAGTAAAAGCAACTTCTGTAAAAAGATGACTTAGGTTTTGAGGAGTTTAGAATTTAAACGGTGCCACCCATCCAAAATATTAATTAGTTATTCTGTTTGATAACTGATAATAAATTTATCATCTTCTAAAAAAATAAATGATGAAAAACTTACAATGAGACACGGATAATTAGACTTCATATAAAGAACTCACAAAGCGTCTCGGACATTTTTCAGCCATTTTTATTGGAGATAGATATTTCAACCATGCCATGATATTTTGTAAGGAATAATTTTGTTTTATTAAATTCTGTAAAAGACCGTTTTTAGAAAGGTGAATCTAGACAATGCTTTGTCAACATCGTTATACAGAAGATATATCGGTAATGATAATATAAACATTCAAAAGTTCATGTGCTACAAATAGCAATCTAATGCAAACATCAAACAGATCATTAATATTTTCACTATCGTAGGTGTGTATTTAAATTACATTAATTGAATTGTATTAATAGAGATTCAAGTGACTTTCGTAATTTAAGTGAACATTGCAATATGTGTTACAAATTTATTTAATCTAAAATGGTGTGTATTTCTTTTCCCCAGACGCTATTGTAAAGGTTACAAATAAGATGTTGATCATTATATGTAATATCTGGGGGATAATAGATAAGTGTGTATTATACCGTATAATATTTACAAGCTATGTGGCTCTTATATACCTTAAACTGTAAAAATGATATTTACAATATTGATATAGATGATTGGAAGATATAAAATTTTACAATTTTACACATCTTTTAGGATTTAAAACAAGAGTAAGTAAAAATATGAAAGCTATTAAGATAATATATATATATATAGAGAGAGAGAGAGAGAGAGAGAGAGAGAGAGAGAGAGAGAGAGAGAGAGAGAGAGAGAGAGAGAGAGAGAGAGAGATTGGGGGTCTAAGTTATATATTGTTTGGTGTGGTGTCAGTGCTACAACATTCCTCTTTTAATTCATTTTTCTTTGTATTTGAGTTATTCTATTGGCACCAATGATGGGATCATCATATAGTCATCGATTTGATAGTTTCTTTTAAATGCAGTTTTATTAGGACATTTACATTGATTTATTTCTATGACGTACAGGTAAACAAACCCGTTCTCACCTGGTGTCGATAGTCCGGCATCTTAATTATTGCACAACAGCTTGCTTTTTAAATGATTATTTCACAGCTGATAAAGAATTCATGCGTCAGTATTTTAAGTCCATACGTCACGGTAAACATATATCTCTAAATACATTTTATGTATTGGCCTGTGTATACCAGGTCAGAAAAGAATTATATAGTCTGGCGCGTCATCGGCAAAATGATCAAACAGAAATGTGGGATTTATATATTCACGAGGGAAAGATAAAACCCTTATGACAAAATATTCAACAATACAAAATATTCTACCATAAAATAAGTGCATTTTAGATTTCATTGATAAATAAATTCAATATGGCAATGAAGGACATGGTAACAAAGCATTTAACTCAGAAGACACTAGTGGAGGCCAAGTACAACATTGGGCCGACACTGATATTTCTCTTATCAAAAATATAACTTATCTTTTGTTTGATACTGCAAGTTTTACCTTGTTAATTTTGAAAAATAAAAGAAATACTTTATAGTAAATTATCGCTTTGATTTTGTATATATGAGAGAGGTAGATAAACTAAGATATATTTATGTCATCCAATGCTCCTTGTGTGAAGTAATTCCGAGCTCGTTTGCTCTGTATATAATAACAACAGATATATATATATATATATATATATATATATATATATATATATATATATATATATATATATATATATATATGAAGCAATATTTATTTACATAAAGTATACTAAACACAAAAGGTCGACATTTAATTTATTGTGTATGTTTTCCAGAGTCTACACGGTGTACGTATAACATCCAATTCCTTGCAGAAAGTCTGCCTTTTCAACATCTGGAACGCAAGTTTTGTTAGTATAGATTCGCCTTCACTGAAATTTCTTACGATTGATAAAGGACTTGAATCCATGGAGCATTTAGAGGTTGATACACCAAATTTAAAGCGTGCCATAATTGACGGAAGCAATGTCCTCCGAACATTCAGAATTAAAAGCCAAAGCCTGTCGTGGTTGGAGATTTCGAACTGTGAGGATATTGATATGAGAACTTTTCGAGATACTCTTAAAAGGAACCCCGGCCTATTGTGCCTGCGTCTTGGTTCAATATCTCAGGTCAGTTTGACATTTGACGAGTTTATGGTGCCTTGCTTACAAGAGCTCTGTCTTTTGGGAGATTTTGCGTGTGAGACACTACATATCCGCAGTCCCACCTTACGCTTACTTCACTCCGAGGCTGAACATGATCTTATAACACTCAACCACATGTACATTACAGCTAACCACTTATGTAAAGTAGCCTTGATTGGGATGCCATCACTGAAGACATTGACCATTCAGTGTGTTAGTGTGGATGCAATAGAAATGAACTTGTGCAGCGATGATCAACTCACTTTAGAGACTTGTGTAATTCATGCGTTAAGCGCGATAGGATTTTTGCGACTTTTTGACTGCAAGGTCAACCTTTTATCCGTTAGTACTCCACTAGCCAGAACCGTTGTATTGTACCGATGTCACATCACAGATTATGTGTTGCAAATGGCGCTGACTGGTTGTCCAAATATAGCATATCTAAATCTGGAAAAGTGTCAAGAATTTAAACGCGTGTTAGTCCATGCAACACCTCTGAAGTTCCTCAACTTATTTGGATGTTCTGATATAAATAGACTCGAGCTCGTTCACTGCCCCCAGCTACTGGCTCTAAATGTTGGACAGTGTCCGAACATTAAAATAGTAATAGGTGGTGTTGACGACAAAATGGACTCACAGTGCATGGATGTTCAAGTCGTCCGGCCTACGGAGAATATACGATGGAGTCATGATTTCCCACCACAACCATATCTGTGTTCGTAGTGAAATGCATTTCATCGAATTTGTTATATAAACACTCAACTCTTTTTGGTAAAACGAAATAACCAACTTGTATTTTTCTGCCCTTGGGACATTATTCCTGATTTTATAATGAAAGAATTTAAAATATACAAGAGGTATTAAAACATATGGCCAGATGCATATCACTTGGTTATTGACATTCATATGGAAACCGTGTTCCATTCAAAACGTTTACAAAGCCTAAAACTAGCATTTTATTACTGCTTAGATATGATTCAAATTAAATCACAAATGGTTAAGTATTGCTATAAATGTTTATCTTGTGACATTTTGTTAATCTTGAATAAATAAACGTTGTTGCCGTTGTTTTTAATTTGTTTCTACTTTTTATTGAATTTCTGGATATATTTAAATTTAACTTTATACTTATACATTTGGTGTCCAACAGAATATTTTTAGCTATGTCGTCATGTCCAACATGAATAATTTTGTACAAACTGTCAAACATGATAATACAGGGTAAATAGTTTACCTTCAATGTTATTTCTGTTCAAGTTGGATTTTTATTGTCATTTACTTTATAAAATAGACACACGTGACCATGAAACATGACATATGAAGAGTATCATTTCTCTAAAACCCAGAACTTTTAAAGTATCATATATAAAACTATCAAAACAGAAGTGCTAAAAGTTCTCCATTTAATGGTGTAAATTTTATGAAAATCGCATAGTTAAAGATTAAATCTAGCATATTTTGAAAACAAAATATGCAGTTTTATATAAAATATATAGGGAAACTATAATACTGTATACTACCAAGCCAATGAATGTAATCTTTATGAATATAGTTTTTGGAAATTATATTTTGGCAAGTGGATATACTAAACATAATTTTGACAATATATCTGACGCCATGATTAAACTTTCATTTTTATCTGACGCCATTTTTGCAGGAGTGCTTTTGATTTTGTCCTCCAAAACGTAAAGTACATAGTTACTATAAAAGGATCTATCTAAGTTTAAACTGCCTCTTACAATACGACAATTTGTATGCAAAAAACAGAAAAACACTCAAATTTCACAAATTTTCGATCACTTGGCCTTTATCAAGTGAAAGACGACAATATGTATGTCAGTTACATAGTATTAAGTCTGCACAATACAAAGCTCCAGTGCAAAATCATGGTTACAATATACATATTGTCGTCTTTCACTTGAGAAAGGCCTAGTGGCCGAAAATTTGTGAAATTTGAGTGTTTTTCTGTTTTTTGGCATACTGATACTTCCCTTTGGAGGACAATAAATATTACGACAATTGTAGTTTGTTGTTTTGGTTTGTTTATTTGTTTGTTTATTGTTGTTTAACGTCCCACTTAAGAATATTTCACTCATATGGAGACGTCATCAAATGCCGGTGAAGGGTAACAAATTTTGGCCTATGCTCGGCACTTACGGCCATTGAGCAGTGAGGGTTCTTTAACGTGCCGACACCTACTGTGACACGTGACCACCAGTTTTTACTGTCTCATCCGAAAGACAGGAAACCAACCTGCCGCCGGTGGGACTCGAACTCACGACCTCACGATCCAGAGTCGAGCGCGCTACCGACTGAGCCAGGCCGGCTCTTGTTGTTTTGGTGTAAGTTAAGACAATAAAAATACTTTTATAGTGGTACGTATAATTTGATATAACCCTAGTACATTGTAATATTACATTTAGCGGTTACATAGTTATATTAGACGAGCACCTGCACATGAATGATGTCTTTAATAATAACCATTTACTATGTTTGTTTGTTTATTGTTGTTGAACGGTCCACTCAAGAATCTTTCACTCATATGGAGTCATCACCAAATGCCGGCGAAGGGCTTCACATTTTGGCCTATGCTCGGCACTTACGGCCATTGAGCAGTGAGGGTTCTCTAACGTGCCGACACCAACTGCGACATGGGACCTCGAGTTTTACTGTTTCATCGGAAGGACAGGAAACCAACCTGCCGCCGGCTGGACTCGAATTCAGGACCTCACGATCAAGAGTCGAGCGTCCTACCGACTGAGCCAGGCCGGCTCACCATTTACTATGATTCTATCTAGTATATAATGCTTCATTGCCATTCAACATTTCATTTCCAGATCCTAGTTGTTATGATACGTGAAGCACCGTTAGCAAATAAATTTGATGTGTCAGATATAAAAGTGTCATCAATCACACATTAAAAATAATTCCGGTTATACTCTAAGGACTTTATCTGAACGTAAATGAAGTAACATGCATTACGTCAGTTCACCTATATACGTAAACTAGCAGTTCTGTGATCATGTAAATAATGCATGGTTGCCATTTTAGAACATAAAATACCGTGGGAGTTGAACTGACGTCATTAAACGACATCATTGCAATATAGAATTTTGATAAGAGTATCTCATTCGAATTATACTATCTTTAGATATCCAGTCAAGTTATCCAGGAAGTGTTCATCAGTGAAAATACATATTGAGCTGAAGTGCAGGATGACCTTATGATTTGTGATCAATTAAATGCAGATTGATAATTCAAATGTAAGGTACGAGGCGAACGGGTGGTAAATAGACATTTATGCTTAGGATAAAAGTTTACATAAATTGCAATTATGCTTAGGATAAAAGTTTACATAAATTGCATCTCCCTATTAGGGTATTTTATGGCGAATCGATTCATTTCAAAGTATTCATGCTATTAACTTTTAAAATTGCTAATGGTGCCGAGAACACCCGTAACAATGATAATAATGACGACACTACCGCTGATATTGATGATGATGATGGTGATATTTTATGATCATTTGGTTATGATGAAAATGACATTTGAAGATACTTTGATGATGATGATGATGATGGTGATGATATGTGGGTTAACTCAGCAGTTATATTCATACAATTACTCATTTACTTGACCACTGTCATATATACGATATACTCAATACCATTGTCTGTATCGTAACCATCCCGATGTAAATTATTTTTTATCCCTGTTTACGATTAAAAAAAAGTAGATAAATCAATGCCAATATCATTTTAGTAATCTTTCAATGTATACTGCGTTTCAAGTCACCATTTTCTCAGTAGGAACTACTAAAGCTAAACTTTCATTCAACTATTTGACTACATGTATATAGCTGTTTGTAAAACTCCTTCATCTGACTGAACACAATCATTTTTCATCATTCACATTAAAAAAGGTCACACTTATGATTTTCCGGTAAAAATTAATAAATACCCCGAGCACATTACTAATGTTTGTTTTCTTTAAATGCGCAATGACAAGCATGTCCAACTGCAGCATAAAAGCGTGTTTACCTTAAAATCAAGAAAGGTTAGTTGAGCTGTTGGCGACTTGAAGCCCTGAATTTTGGTATATATAAACAAACATTTGAAATGTGCAGTATTGTGGGTATGTTTGGTCCAAAAGGTAAACTGGTTAAATGCGCTGAAAATACAAGTACTTTGGATATGTTTATTTTAGTGAAATAAGTATCAGTATTGACTGTTACACTGTGGATTAGATAAAACAACAAATGTACTCTTTGTACCAAGAATATACACAAGATGACTTTTATTGATAAATGTGTTTGCTAGAGACTTATCTGTCTTGAAAACCGCAAAAATAACCTGGAAATAACTTTGATGCGTATTGATTTTGACTATTTTTGTTGTGTCATAAATCAAACAGGAAAACCATAAATCCGACGACAAAATACTGGAAATATGGTCTTAAGCATCACTCTCGTGTTATCTGCTATTTACTGGAAATTATATAGACTGTCAGATTCACAAATGTAATATAAATCGGACAAGGCCGGTCCATTTGATAACAAATACACGGACTAACCTGTACGGATAACTTGTAGTTAGCATTACATGACCTATTTGGTTGTGGTAACTACATATATTTAATTTTGCGTTTCCATTATTCAATTAATGACATCTGTATATGAAAGTCTAAATCTAACGACATACTTTTCATCTAGTAAAAGTTTGATTTGTGAAACAGTATCTAGCATCATTCTGATAATCTGTTTTTAATTTTATGATACCTTATACTTAAATGATATATTTCGTGCAAAACGCGGTCCAATATTATGTGGCTATAATGGATAGACATTGTTTAAATCGAAGACAAGCTAGGTCTAGCAAAATCGAAATTGTTTAAAACAGAATCGTTAAAATGTTTTTGCGATCTATATATGAATTCCAAAATCAAAGAAAACCTATCATTTATATCCAGAATAATCAAAATAATTTTACTCTGCAAATATATCAACGACTTTCTATATTGCACAGTATTGCAATGAATGGAATGATAATGTATATGCTTAATACAAGGTCATTAGTTAATTTAACCTCATGTGCGTAAGGAAAATGCAAAACAATTACTAAACAGCATTTTAAATCATCTTAGCGTTTTAGCTGATTGGAAATATAACATCTGCTTTTATGTTCCTTGGTCCATCCTTTGTACTACATCCAAGTCTTTTCGTCCATGTTACCAGTCAATTACAGAAGCTGACGTCGACAGTGAAACATATGCTAGTAACATATGATTCACCATTTTCATTCAAATGCAAAAATAATTCATAAATATTGATTTATGTGGGAAAGGAAAAACGACGACTGCGTTTCTTTACGTAACCGTCAAAATGATAAAAATGAAACTAAATATGCAAGGGCATCTGTTTACAATTAAGAATTAAACAGAACATCGTTAGTAATAAAGAAATGTCCACAAATGTAATGATTCTATTAGTGGGATATGCATCAGGACGGGTGTAAATATTCACGACGAAAATTAAACTGATCTTGAAGACTGACAGTAGGTGACTACTCTGAGGTATAAATTGATCAGAATGAACCTGACTTACAATTAGTTCCACATTCAAATGTTGTATACAGTCAAAACCAGATATATTGAAATCGAAGGGGAATGGATTCCTGATATACTGAAATCGAAGGGGAATGGATTCTGGAGATACTGAAATCGAAGGGGAATGGATTCCTGATATACTGAAATCGAAGGGGAATGGATTCTTGAGATACTGAAATCGAAGGGGAATGGATTCCTGATATACTGAAATCGCAGAGGAATGGATTTTTCTTTCAAATAAACAAAGGTTTCAGAATAACTGGGTTATAATGGTGATTGAGAATTTAAGTTGGGGAATGAAAAGCATTTAAAATAAAGATTTTAAAAGATTTTAATATAAGTGTGTTCAACTGTATTTCTAAAGTCAGTGCTTAGCTTAACTAATAATTAAGTTATACGAACTTTTATTTGTATATATATATATATCAACATTTCAGTGGCAATAACTCAAAATACTAACGTATAGTCTAAATAATCAATAATCCATAATGTAAGGGTTATAAAACATGTTTTTGTAAAGTTATGTGCTGCTTTCTTCATTGTTATTTGATTACATTTGACATTTCAATGAGGTCTGATACGAGTTTGAATCCACGTTTTAAAACTAATCCTACTTTACAAAACTGAAAGGATAAAAGTGTTAATTTCATGATTGATATACATGTACTAGAAATATAATGAAAACTCAATCTACAAAATTACAGAATTCTACCTACAAACTTTTTAATCATTTTTTCAAAACATGGCCGGAAAAAATCTTTCTGAATGTCCCCTTAATATTGTCATGTTACTCTTTGTTTGCCTCACGACTGATATATTGTCCCTCGTTTTATAAATAAACACATGATACCAACCAAAGACTATTGTGACTAAGTTTGTTTCCTACTGGTGGCCTGGTGGTTTCAGAGGTCGAAAAAGTCTTTGAATGTGTTTCTCCATTAGGTTCAATGTTAAATAATGTTTTGCGCTGGTGGCCATGTTTTTTTGGTGGATCAGAACAATTTGAGCAATCTTTCTAAAGGATCTTAAATGCATCATTCCTGTAAAGTTTCGTTCAACTTGGTTCAGTAGTTTTAGAGATGATCAAATTCTTTTTCCTATATGGTCCAATGTTAAACTACGGTATGCCCTGCACTGGCAACCACTTTTTTGGTGGATCGAAAAACTTTTAGCAATCTTAGTAAAGGGCCTTCCATGTATAATTACTGCAAAGTTTGATTCAACTTGCTTCAGTAGTTTCAGAGAAGATGATCAAAATCCCCCCTAGGGTCCAATGTTGAACTATGTGCTGATGGTCAGGTTTTTGGCAGATTGGGAAAAATTTGGGCAATCGCAGTAAAGGACTTTCTATACATCATTCCTGTCAAGTTTAGTTCAATTTGCTCCAATAGTTTCAGAGGAGTTGATCAAAATATGCTTTTCCCCCATATGGTCCAATTCTAAATTATGTCCTGCGCTGGCGACCATGTTTTTTGGCGGAAAGGAAAAATTTGGGCAGTCTTAGTAAAGGACCTTCCATACATCATTCCTGTAAAGTTTGGTTTTACTGTTCATATTTGCAATTTATACTTTTAATTTATATAGCTTGCTATTGTAGTTTTGGAGATAATAGCCAAAAACTATGAAAAATCGACATTTCAGGGCCCATAACTCAAAATCAGTAATTAGAATAGATTTTTCCGAAATTTTCAACCCAGGTAGAGATATTGTCCTGTTGATCATTTCTGGACAGTTAGTTTTGACGCATATTGTATCATCTTAAAAAAATAGTGAAAAAATCCGAAAACATTAAAAATCAACATTTCAGTGGCAGTAACTCAAAATTGGGTCATCAGACTCATCCAAAATGTTCAGGGTTGATAGATCTTGTCCTGCTGATCATTTCTGGCTAATTATTTCTGACGCATTTTGTTTCGATTTTTAGCTAATTGCCAAAAACTGCTGTTTTACCTCTGTTCTATTTATAGTTATGGCAGCCATGTTGGATTGTCGACAAGCATACAGGATATCATTTTGTATCTAGACACCCCAAGGATTTGTGTGGCCAAGTTTGGTTTTATATGGCCTGATAATTTCAGAGAAGAATTTTTAAAAAGTTTACGCCGGACGGACAAACACCAAGTGATGGCAATAGCTTATATGAAGAAAGGAACATACAACAAATTACCTTATACCCCCCAAATATAGGGGCAGCGCCTTCATTTTATTGTCATATTTTACAAAATAAGATACATAAAATGTCAGTTTCCTACATACATTTATTGACATACAAAACAAATATATTAAACAGATTATATACAAAAAGGTTGATCTTGATATTATGTTTCTTCCACTGCCATCCGTGAGACATAGTCTCTGTAAAGAATTGATCCCTTTTCTGGATCTACTGCAGCAGAGAGCATTTCTTCTAGTTCTTCTTGTGTGAATGGTTCACCTAGCAAAAGATAGATTAAATACTAAGTTAAGACAATGCAAGGTTCAACATTAAGGTATGTCCAGTTGTCCGAGACAAGTCCAATTTGCATTTGAACAAGCAGATGTTACTTTTCACTTGTCCAAAAGGACAAGTGAAATTGCTGAAGATAAAAATTCATTCATTAAAAACTATTCTTGTTTAAACACAAAATAATATATTTGAATGTTACACCTGATTTTTGGACAAGTCATTTTTATAAATACTACATGTCTTGCAGGATAAGTGGAAATGTTCATAATTGTTGACTCCCTGCAATGCTCAAAAACCATATAAAAAAGGAAAAACTATTGTACTTAATATCCTTGATGCAATTTAAAAATGTGATTAAGGATAATTAAAAGAGTAATATAATTAGAAAAATGAAATTGTAAACAAAATATCAGATGCTGTAATACTGTATGTAGACAAATGTATACAGGCAAAGATATATACATGTGCTGTAATGTTGTCTGTTGACAGGTGTATGTGTAAATAAAATAACAGGTGCTGTGATGTCTGTTGACAGGTGTATGTGTAGATAAAATAACAGGTGCTGTGATGTCTGTTGACAGGTGTATGTGTAGACAAAATAACAGGTGCTGTGATGTCTGTTGACAGGTGTATGTGTAGATAAAATAACAGGTGCTGTGATGTCTGTTGACAGGTGTATGTGTAGACAAAATAACAGGTGCTGTGATGTCTGTTGACAGGTGTATGTGTAGATAAAATAACAGGTGCTGTGATGTCTGTTGACAGGTTTATGTGTAAATAAAATAACAGGTGCTGTGATGTCTGTTGACAGGTGTATGTGTAGATAAAATAACAGGTGCTGTGATGTCTGTTGACAGGTGTATGTGTAGATAAAATAACAGGTGCTGTGATGTCTGTTGACAGGTGTATGTGTAAATAATATAACAGGTGCTGTGATGTCTGTTGACAGGTGTATGTGTAGATAAAATAACAGGTGCTGTAATGTTGTCTGTTGACAGGTGTATTTGTAGATAAAATAACAGGTGCTGTGATGTCTGTTGACAGGTGTATGTGTAGATAAAATAACAGGTGCTGTAATGCTGTCTGTTGACAGGTGTATGTGTAGATAAAATAACAGGTGCTGTAATGTTGTCTGTTGACAGGTGTATGTGTAGATAAAATAACAGGTGCTGTGATGTCTGTTGACAGGTGTATGTGTAAATAAAATAACAGGTGCTGTGATGTCTGTTGACAGGTGTATGTGTAGATAAAATAACAGGTGCTGTAATGCTGTCTGTTGACAGGTTTATGTGTAGATAAAATAACATGTGCTGTAATGTTGTCTGTTGACAGGTGTATGTGTAGATAAAATAACAGGTGCTGTGATGTCTGTTGACAGGTGTATGTGTAGACAAAATAACAGGTGCTGTAATGATGTCTGTTGACAGGTGTATGTGTAGACAAAATAACAGGTGCTGTGATGTCTGTTGACAGGTGTATGTGTAGATAAAATAACAGGTGCTGTGATGTCTGTTGACAGGTGTGTGTAGATAAAATAACAGGTGCTGTGATGTCTGTTGACAGGTGTGTGTGTGTAGACAAAATATCAGGTGCTGTGATGTCTGTTGACAGGTGTGTGTAGACAAAATAACAGGTGCTGTGATGTCTGTTGACAGATGTGTGTGTAGACAAAATAACAGGTGCTGTGATGTCTGTTGACAGGTGTATGTTTAGATAAAATAACAGGTGCTGTAATGTTGTCTGTTGACAGGTGTATGTGTAGATAAAATAACAGGTGCTGTAATGTTGTCTGTCGACAGGGGTACATGTAGACAAAATAACAGGTGTTGTGATGTTGTCTGTAGACAGATTTTATTTAACAAAAGAGACGTAAAATTTTAAAAGATTTTTTTGATACAAGTAAAACATGAAGTAAAAGTCCAATACATGAGCTTCACCCAATAGACAGTACCCATATTGACACATCAATAGATATTACGATTTTGTTTATACCCGCAGGGATTTCTATGGATGAAAATTTAACGATGGAGCAATCTTCGACTCAACTCGAACACCCCCCTCCCAAACTCCACCTGCAGCCCCACCAAAAAAATATGAGTCGCGACTTTTATGATTGCATTTGAAATTATTTAATTATTAATCCTCTGACATATTTAAAAAGTGAATTTGATCTATTCTTTCACTGAAAATATTACAGTTGATATAATGAATGTATACCCAGTAATATTAATTAAATATTAAGTATGAAAAAATTTTGATTTTATTGATAAAATCATTACACATCAATTAATCACCATATGATGTATGTAGATTAGCTGAGGGTAAAAGAGCATTTTTGTACTGTTGATGACACAGACCTTTAAACCATGCACACTGACATTAATTTATAAATCAGTCAATTTTATGCATACTTATCTTTCAATGAAATGATTTCAATTTAAAAACTTTTATATAAATTAAATCATTGAATTAAAATGCAAATAAAATTCATGGACCTTTTCTTAAAATTTGTGTACAGATGAATAATTTTATAAAATCTTTACATCTTTCATGGATCGGATTTGGTGTTGGTCTGTTCATTTAACTTGGTGGAAATGAAATATGGCCTAAAACACACATTGCAGTTTGGTTACGGTGAATCCTTTTCAGTGGTAAATTATTGAATATACTGTTAATATTGTTTGTTTTTCGTCTGTCTATTACAGCATTAAGACCAAAAATTCATGTTTGGTGATACATTTGCTTATGTTAGAAATTGTCGCTGTCCATGGCACTGTATATAAACATCAGCATTTTCATGACAATTGTTGACAGATTTTGTCAGTTGTTGGCTTCTATTGACAGGACTGTGTTTGTCACAGTTAATTCATCTGTATATTATTTCTCCCAGATTACTGATAAATAAGCTTGTATGAAAGGGAAAAACATAGAAAACGATAACAAATTTGTTCAGGTTACATTACAGTACATTGTATATTAGGATGGTGGTTGTTGATTTAACGATGGCGCTTGGAAATTTAACAATCATCGATGGCACAGACAATTTATTAATGGCGCAAGAAAATTTAACGATGGCGCAGCGCCATCATGAACAAGTCATGGAGATCCCTGACAGGTAAGACACATCAGATCTGATAAGAGATGAGCACACAGATAAAAGTCATGAAATGGTTTACCATCTTCTGTCATGAATTTTGCAAGTTCATCCTGTGAAAGATAGCCCTTCATCTCACCATCTAAAACTTGAAAAGCCTTTAAAAGCATATCCTCTGGTAATGGTTTATATCTAGAGAAAATAGATAAAAAGCCAAAATAATCATTTATATTATATTTATATAGAACACAGTTCAAAGAAAGGTAACTCTAGTTTCCCATTCAGATTTACCAATTAAATCAGGGATTAATATTTCAAGATGAGGTTGATGAAGTGTTCAGGTTTCAAACAGGAGTCTTATGTCTTCTAACATGTCAACCATCATATAAAATCTAAGTTTTCTTATGATAGGGCTTATCTGATAACATACATGTATATATATCTGTTATTTCATTACATAGTTGACTCAAATATAAAAGTTTACTGTAAAACAATAACGCTTCTCTAATGATAACGTTGTTCAAGAGTGTCAATTTCTGCAATTACTAAAACCCAGCCGAAATGTCAAAGAACACGATTCTTACATAATTCCTTTTATATATTTTGGATCCCTACTAAGTACTGTGGCCTTATTCCGATGATGTGTCATGGGTTAAATAAATTTGAAGCTATATCATATTGTGAAACATATATACAGTCTGTCTGGTTCATGAGAGGAAATTTTTTTTCACAGATCCCAACCTACTTTTAAAACTATTTCAAAATTATCTTTAGTGGGACCCTTCATTTGAATTTACTTGAAAACCCTTGTAGCATGTATGACTGGATTTGTTCAACTATCAGATAGACAGAGTAAAGAAATACTTTGATTAGAAGAGTTTATGCCTACCTTGGCTGAAGTGAGCTATTGACAAATATTTTGACAAATAAAAGATATGACAATGTCTCCTCAGCATAACTGAGACATCTCGAGCCAGCCTGGCTCAGTCAGTAGCGCGCTCAACTCTGGATCGTGAGGTCGTGAGTTCGAGTCCCGCCGGTGACAGGTTGGTTTCCTGTCTTTCGGATGAGACAGTAAAAACTGGAGGTCCCGTGTCACAGTAGGTGTCGGCACGTTAAAGAACCCTCACTGCTCAATGGCCGTAAGTTCCGAGCATATGCCAAAATTTGAAGCCCTTCACCAGCATTTGGTGACGTCTCCATATGAGTGAAATATTCTTGAGTGGGACGTTAAACAACAATAAACAAACAAACAAACTGAGACATCTCAACTATCAAATACGTGTAAAAGTATGCAATTGTAAGTCATGATTATCAACCCCTGAAAAACAATGGACTCTTCTGTAAATCAATGATTTAGACCAGTCAAAATGTGTCTTTAGGGGTGAATGAGTTAAGAGAGTTCAGTTAAAACTGTAAATTTACCGTCTTTCCATCAATGTTTTAGTCATCATGGGCATAAATTTTTCAAATCTAATATATCCTGTAGGTTCTTCTTCTTCAATCTGAAATACATGTGTTTTCATCAAAAACTTGGTTGTAAAAAAATGCAATACTTGACCACTGACTTGGGAATCACATACAAAATGTATGTAGCTGTAATGTATTATGTAAAAATTAGAATCCATAATTAGATAAAGATTGTGTGATTAAGCTATAAAATCTCAGATGCAACAGATAGTATTCAAATTAATTCTTCTTTTAGATGGCAATTGTCTTATAAGATGAAGAACCATTGTGAAACTTGGAGTTACTCATCTTTGATGAAGATCTTTAAGTATTCTTGTATTGGATAACCTAGTTTGTTATTGCTGAGTTTGGCATAAAACAACATTCAAAATTATTTATTATTAAGTAATCTTGTAACACATCATTTATATCGTGGTTTTATAATCTACATCTCAACAAGACTTGGAGATGGAGATGTCACAAGATTTAGGTGAAGTGTCACAAATTATGACCTGTGCTTTGGACTGACATTCAATGCAGTGAGGAGTCTTTTACATGCCAGACATAGGGCCATGGTTTTAAATCTCATCCATAAGTTCTGTGACCTTCTCTTTGTATGTTGCCATTGGGTGCTTAGTGAAGGAACAGACACCGCTTTTGTTTTTAAAGTCTTCGCTATGACCTGGTGCTGCAACCTCCCAATTCTGAGTCTAACACTACAACTAAATTACTGCAAGCAGTCTTTAATACTTGATAACCAAGCTGTGTGGCATTATGTCATACACCTAGTTATTACTCTTTTGTCTTAAAATGAAACATACATGTAGCTTCTGGAATCTATAAACTTCATGTCATATTTCAGTTTTATCATTCAGTTTATCTAGATGTACATGTTGTGATGGGGGAAAAGGAAAACTGACTTACTTCCGCCAACATGTCATGAAGCTCTGCCTCACTGGGACAACACCCTAGTGATCTAATGATTGTACCCACTTCTCTGAAATGAAAGAAATATATCATAATTCATATTAACAAAAACGCCATAGTTTCATTTTAACTGGATTGGTTAAAACATGACTAACTTATATACAGGTAGTAAGAGTTTTTAAATTGAGATTTCTGTTTTCATTAAAACTTTAATTTTTTTTTTTAGGAAAAGTGACAAAAAGTAGACTGTGAAAGCCTGTAATCTAAACATAAAACTGTCGAAGCATAAACAAAATATATTTATCTCTTCTAATTTTAATTATGACATACAAATATATTTATCTATTCTAATTTTAATTATGACATACAAATATATTTATCTATTCTAAATCACCAATAGCATTCTCTACACTTCTTTCATTTATGATAATGTTAAAAATAAAAAGCCACATTTTTCTCAGTCTGATAAAGTTCTTCAATTTGTATTGAACATCATACCTCACATCAACTGTTTTATTATTTTCATTGTCAAATATTTCAAAAGCTTCTGTTATCCTTTTTTGAATATCTGCTATTAAGGAATCTGAAAAGAAAAGGATTATTCTATAATTTTAAATGAGCTTCTTTTAGGAATTTTAGCAGAAAGGACATAAATGAATATATTTTGAGGCATTCATAATCAATGACAAACTTGCAAAGAATAATAAGATTTTTTTTCTTATTCTACAGCAGGCTGAAGGCATAAAAGTCTTAGCTTAATTGTAAGCTTCAGAGGATAAGAGTCAATTGTGTGTCTAAATAGTGTATTTCCAACAAGTACTGCTACTGTAATAGAGAGCACAGCTCGAACAGCCAAAGGCCATTTGCAAAGCAAAAATGTGTCTCAAAAGACCCCTAGTCTGGTTTCTTTTCTTCTTACTATGAAATGAAAATTGTCTCTGCAACTTCCTATACTTTCATGTCAACCTGATGCTTTACAAGTTACATTTCACAAAAATATTTTCAAATAAAACATTTTGGAGACTTTTCTGGTTAAAATTTTGCTAGAACTGCCAATGTTCCATATATTAAACATCATAACTAATTAAACTGTGATGACATTTTGCACGAAGGATGTAAGATTGGATAGATTCCAAACCTTGAGACACGATACCCTTGTGAGATTGGATAGATTCCAAACCTTGAGACATGATACCCTTGTGAGATTGGATAGATTCCAAACCTTGAGACATGATACCCTTGTGAGATTGGCTAGATTCCAAACCTTGAGGCATGATACCCTTGTGAGATTGGATAGATTCCAAACCTTGAGGCATGATACCCTTGTGAGATTGGATAGATTCCAAACCTTGAGGCATGATACCCTTGTGAGATTGGCTAGATTCCAAACCTTGAGGCATGATACCCTTGTGAGATTGGATAGACTACCAAAGAACTTTTTCCCGCATTTGTAAAAGACATTGTCTTAGTTCAATTAAGCTGAATTTATCAAGAAACCTATAAGGCATTCAACTGCTGTTTTGCTTTTGAATATTATTGGAAGCTAAGCAAATTTATCTTAAAATGGTATCTGACACATACTGTCATTAATACAGGTATATGACAGACATGCTTGCTATGTGCAGTCTATAGGCAGTATGTACATTCAGTGGGAAAAGATTTATTGCAACAGGAATTCTGAATATTGTGATACATGTAGTATGAAAGTTTGCATTTGTGACACAAAAGGTCTTTCATAAATATGTAACCAAATTTTGAAATATATACTTTCATGTTTGATGTCTGAACACTGTAACCAGTAGACCAAATGCTGTCTGAGTTTTAATTACATTTTTTTTTTTGTAAAATATGAGAAAGAAGTCCTCCCATACACACTTTCTTCATAGCAAGATACTGAGACATTTTCAAAGCAACATATTGATCTGTTTAATTATCTGTTTCTCATCACTTCAGTCTGAACATTGGTCATTTACTGATCTGATCTTTTATTTAACAAAATCCAAAGGCATCAAGTTATGTCAGATGTGAATTCCAACTTCCAATAACTTTTGTTTACAAATCATCCTGTTCTCATTTTGAATTCATAAAAAATTGATATGCTTGCTGATTGGCTGAGGGTAAAGTGTCAAATGCTGTGACATTCAATATAAGGAAAATCTTACTATGCTTCAGATTACTGATTGGCTGACAATCTGAAATGTAGTAAGGTCTAAGGAACGACTTTACATGTACTTCACAGGTCACCCAACTAACATGCCAAAGTATATGCATGCCAAAGGTGTTTTCTCTTTATAGATGAGATGGTGTCAGCCATCATAAAATTGAATAATTATTAGATTCTATACAGTAAATGTAGTTGTTTCAGGTCACGTGACGTTCTGATGTAATCTACAGAAAATATTGGCAAGCTATTCAGTTCACAACCAATACTTTTATTTTCTTTATAACTACAAATGGTGAATTTATATTGAATTTGTTTATATGTTAGCGAAATATATCATTTATTTAGTATAGACACCTTCAATTGTCTATAAATATTTTCAAGTTCTCGGGCTCTAAAGTGGGCGTACTTGAAGCGGATATGCATTTTCCAAGTAATTAGAATGCGGGCAGCTATTTTTAATGCAGTGTGCAAACCACTGATTTACAAAAGGAATTCTCACGGGTTTATGTCATTCATATATGGCCAACCAACCAATCAAAAGAAAGCTTACATGTTCTATTTTCTTCATATATACTTGAATTAACAAAACTTGCAATGTCAAAATGTGTTTCTTTATGGTTTTCCCACTTCAGATGGATTTTTAATAGGTACTGTTTCTATTTCATAAAACTCAGTCAGATTTTAAATCAGCTACATTTTTTTCCATAACATGGTTTCACGAATTTTATTTTGATATCTCAATGAATGTCACTCTGAAATGGATTTTTACCCCTGTGTCCTTGCAGTTATCAAAATTCATCAATCTGGTTGGTGACGTCATTTTACTTGTTATCTAGATGTGAAGTGCCGTATTGTCTACACTTTTACAGAGTACTTATGGTTACGAAATATGGACTTTTCATGAAATAAAAATTTATGTAACTTTATTTGTAATTGATGATTTTTAATGAAATAAAAAGGATTATACTGCAAATTGGATGTACTTTCCTAATAAAACATAAAATAAATCAAATTTTGCATTACAAATTTTAACCTGAAACCCCTAGTAATTAAGTGCATTATAGTTTAATCAAACGGATGTGCCCCCAAACTCCTGCTTAGTTTCTTGGAGATGTGCAACTTGTAGACCCTTTTATGATAACTGCATTGCTACTAATTTCACATGTGCACAAGCACTTCCAAGTGGTATCAAGAAGTTTCGTGCTCAAAACTTTTTTGGAAACATGTGGGAAATTGAACTCCAGGGACTGACAAAGTAAAGTCTATACCCATGCAGGTTAGTTATAATTTATATGGAATGTCAAATATCCTTTGATAGCTTTGTCGTCAGCCAATCAGAAAGATTGTCTTAAGACTACATATAATGGAGTCAAGACAATACAAAACATGATGGTTACCTACCTAGAATTCACAACACAAATACATGCCATCAGGCACCATTATGGCTTTTTATGTCATGATACAACTTGATGCCTATTTGACCAAACTTTGGATGGCAGAGACGAGAAGTGGGTAGGCTAGTCAAACGGATCGTTGTTTTGGTACGCAATTGTTGTATACAACACCTTGCTACGGAAAATGTAAACGCGAGGACTTATGTCCCTGCTTTTACAAAAATAATAGTTATTTAAAATCGGGACAGAATTTCGGTCATCGGCCTGTGTGGTGTGTATCATACTCAGTAGAGAACCTAACACCAGTGATAATTTATTGGAAAATTTAGGGTTCTGGAAATGGATGGATTAGACTATGTGATACGAAAATAATTCTGCTTGTCACTCAATAAAAAATATCACGAATTTCAAGAAAGCTATGAAATAAACACACAAACCTGCGTTTTCTTTTGATTCATCTGCCATGTTGTTTACGATGGTTGCTAAATTAACGAGCGCCGTCTATAGACAGTAGATGATAATGAATATACAGATCCATTATATTATAAAACGAAAAGAATGGAACTGTGTAACTCCGTGCCCGATAAATGTAAATAATGCGAACTAAAACGATCTTTAAAGGAATCGTAGCTCCTTGTTTTAGAAATCGGTAGTATCAAATCTCACAAGGGCGACACCTTTTTCGCAAAATTACGTTATAGTAAAGTTTAATTATGACGTCAAATATTAAGAGATTTAGCAGTTTCGATAAATAAATTTATTTTGTAACATTTCACCCTAGCGTGAACTACACACGTAGACACAGGCAAATATAAACAATACAGGTCTGACTGCCCTTTCTGTAACCGGTTAGCTCTTACTGAATAATATCAAACAAAACAATTAAATCTACCTTAGACACTAGTACATTTATCAACAAAATAAATAATAATAATAAACGAAGAGACAGCACAAATTCACGTAGCAAATAAAAACACCTTAACAGGTCTAAATTGCCTGTCCGCAGGCTTAAGCCTAGGGACACTCGAGTATACAATAAGTGAAAAATCCGGCCACACACAGGAGCACGTTTTATTGGCAACACATAACAACCATAAATACAACTAAAGTCTGAAAATGAATAGTAACTATTTTATTTAACCCAAACTATTCCACGTGTATCTCGTGACCCGTGTTGAGCCAGACGCATGGCATTTTAACAAAAAGCACAACTTTATAAAAATATATTTAAAGCAATAAAAACATTACGACATACTTAAAATACACGAAGATACACACAGCAATTGTCCAAAATAACACTTTATTATGATGACAACAAAATGAATCAGGATGAAAATGGATAGAGAAATCAAAAGTTCACTTTAAAGGAGACAGGGAAATAGAGAACGTAACATTGCCTCACCTCTGTTTTATAAGGTAACACTTTCCGGAAGTATCCGAATAATTTAATGAGCCAATAAGTAATAAGTAGGACAGTAATATCTGTGGAAACGCTGGGTAAAGCTGGGATATATAAAATTCCTCGATTTTACCCAGCGTTCCCACAGATTTTACGCAGACAATTTATATACGTCTCGTTTGTAGTGTGGACTAACATGTTTGAGACATTTAGTCAAATATGTCAGTTTTACCCCCCTGTGTCCTTTTCCTGAGGGTCTACTCTAGGGCATATGGGCCATAGTGGATGAGAGATTTCATACCCACCTGTACCTCTCTTACCATGGGCTTTGTTAACCCTGTCATCAATAGGAAATATCGGTCTAAATAATCCAAGTCCCGCCAGTAACATTTCTTCAGGGGTTGTAGGTATGTCAAGGTATGGATCAATCAAATCATATAGGGATCGAAATGTACGTAATATTCACAGCATTTCGTTTTGATATTTTAAAATATTACATGCCGCAATTTATATTTATCAATATGTCAGCGCCCATATCTTTATAAGCTGCAAAATTTTGCCAGATTATTTTGCATCCAATCAACTTCGTCACTATGTCATCAATGAAGGACCAACTAACTGATGCTAATGTTCATGCGATGCACCGAGTTGTAGTCAATGGAAAGCAAAACTTTCTTTGTTTTACGAAGTTGTCGTCTAGCAATTCCTGGATGATTTGTGTGACAGACGGAATTGATGTTTGGAAGTTAGATATTGATGAAGAGGACCTTGAATCACATCGAGAATTGGCGGATACAAGTCAAATAGAAACATACCTCTCCAAAATTAGGTATCCCATCCCTCTATACAAATGCAACAATAGGATGCTCTCTCTCTCTCTCTCTCTCTCTCTCTCTCTCTCTCTCTCTCTCTCTCTCTCTCTCTCTCTCTCTCTCTCTCTCTCTCTCTCTCTCTTTCCTGTGGCTTAGCATACCACTGAGTTAAGCTTAATAGAATGATTAGAATGATATAGAAAAGGAAATTACTCTAATATCACACAAAGTCATAGCAGATCAATGTTTAGACAGTATTTTTTGTGATTGTCACGTTGAAATATATCAGTAATGTCTCCGTTGTAATGATGATTTTTATTCTAATTTTACAGTAATCTCCCTTTTATATAAAATTCTGAACTTTATCATTTTTGTAGTAAAACTTTCAATTAAGTAATCAATTATTTTTGTTAAAAGGATATTTTTGTATGTGTGACAAGGTTTACAAATGACGTTAACTATTTATGCAATGTACATCTGTCTTTGTTATGTATCCTTCTATCCTTTCATGCACTCTACAGACAACTAGTACAACATGTTGAAGTGAAACTTGTCTTGTGGAACCAGAAAGGACTTTATGTATTTAACAATTTTTTTTTAAGAGTGAGTCTCACAAAATAGGGTGGTTCTTCAAAACATAATCTGTTACCATAGTATCAAATATCAATCCAATACAGTGGAACCTGTCTTGAGAGACCACTGTTGTAGAAGACCACCTGTCTATTGAGACCACTTTCAGAAAACCACTAGGTTCAATAATCCTTTAAATAAAACCTGTTTTGAGAGACCACCTGTCTTTTAAGACCACATTTCAGTGGCAGTAGTGGTGGTCCTTCAAGACAGGTTCCACTGTATATCAAAATGATTTAGAATTGACCATACATTTCAGGAAAGGATTTGTAGATGGTGATCTGTCAGTGGCATTGATTGGCAACAGAATCACTTTAAGTGTTGGGAAAGGTAGCAGCGTGATAACATTTGACTTGTATGAAGCTAAAGCGGCAGATAAGAAAAATGAATTACAAGGAGTGTTATTCCGACTTGCTGATTCCAATACAAAACTGGAAAAGGAGTTAACAACAGCAAACAAAACAATAGATTCCTTAAAGTTACAAAAAGGTGGTGCTCCTAGCGCACTTTTGGATCTTGGACCTAAGAAAGGTATCAATCCTGCAACAGTTAAACCAAAGAAAATAGGAATGAGTGTAATAAATCCATCAAGCAGAAAACGCAAGGCAGCTACTGGTGTTGTTTTTGAATAAACTACAACTATTTAACTCATTTTATTATTTTAATAGAAAACAGCAATTTGATATTTAATGACAAAATGTAGTATTGGTAGTGTATGTATGTGGTATGTTAGAGGTTGAAGCTTACCTGTACATGTAAATATATAGGAACAATCCACACTTTTCTATACGTTTATATATATGTTTATATAAATGTTTGAAAGATAAATATATCCAGCAAGTCTGTTTAGCACCTGCAGAAGATGCAAACTCTCAGAAATGTATCAAAGAAATTTTATATTGATACTATATACAAATGCATTGTTCTTTGGCATTCCAAATTACAGTGTTGCAGGAATTTCCCATTACAATGTAAATAATGGTATTGGAATTTACCAACAATGGATTGTTTGTAATCAACGAGTGTAGAATTTAATGTATTTGTATGTAGTTCATGTCAATTATGACTTTGAAAAGAATTCATAATTTTTTTTTTCAAAACATTTCATTGAATAATGTTTATTTTTATTGGACAGTATTTCATCTTAGATTAGTTTTATAACATAAACTTACACACAACAATATGTGTTTTGTACTAAAATTAATTTTTCAGAAGTATACATTGATCATGTCAGTATGAAATACTGAAGCTGAGTACACAGAAGTAAAACATATCACTTGATTTAAAATTTGGAACTTTGTCTCTTTTTTAATGGGTTTCCATTAGCAGTATTTTGCAAGAGTTATTTCCCTTTTTCTTATTTAAACCACCAAATTGGATTTAATAGTATTAGTGAAAAGTGCATAATAATTTCACCAAAATTAGCTGTTAAGATTAATGAAGATGTGAAATAAATATTTCTATCTAAAAAGATTGTTTTCAAACTATTTATACACAAGAATACTTCATTTAAATTGGTTGATTTATTAAGGAAAATATAGCCTATATAATTATGCTGCTACAAAATATGGTCATTGAAGGGGAATAATTCTCACAAAGTACTGCTTACGGAAATATTTAAAGAACACCTTGAGTGAAAAATGAAAATTTCTGCATTTATAGAACTCATTATTCTAAGAACAACATCGAAAAACCGATCAAAATCGGTAAGCGTGTTCTCGAGATATTGACCGCCAAAGTGAGCGATTTTACATGGCCTTAGGATGACTACTGACATGGCGGAATTTAAAAGTGGACAGGAAAGCGAGTCATATTTATTGTTGGTAAAGTCAGAAAATTGACCAAATAAGCCTAAATCAATATTTTGACACTTTTAAAATATCTGAAATAATTTTATCTAAATGCAGTCATATAACGAACATGATTTTGGTTTTTACAGTGAGTCACATTTATGGATGGATGGTTTACTTATGTTTGATTAAGAGTATCATGCTTTATTTAGAGTTTTTATCCCTTAAGTTTTTGTTTCTTGCGTCCTTGTGTTTTATAAAGAATGAAGAACAATGGCTGCCTGTGATGTATGCTTTTTTTAATCCTTTAAACACCCGCTTACTTCACACCTTCCAGTATATTGCCATGTCATATAACCGTGCCAGGATTTTTAGTAGGTGGGTTTGTAGTCCGAGATAAATTGATCCCATCTGAATGTGTATAAAGCTGCATACGATTTTTGATGTCTGAATGAATTTCAAAGAAGCGGTGATATTTTATAATTCATGTAAAGTGAGAAATAAATAAAAAAGGTAAATAAATAAAAACTGACTGATGATAGATTAACATTTTAATGATCATAATAGATACTGGTGACAAAAATGACTATTTTTGATTGATCAATTAATTGTAAGGATATCTATTTTGGTTTTGTTTTAACTAATAAAATACTATAAATATCATTAGAGTCATAAAAATGTGTCTCAGATGGAATGCAAAATACAATACAAAGAATAAAAAATTACACCTCCATGTATTGCTTTATTTGCAAATAATCGGAGCGTGTGGGACCCAATTGATATTTTAAATTTCCAAGATGATTGGGTGTAGTGTTAGTCTTGTAGGCATTCGGCAAAAAAACCTTTGTATATCACACGTAACCTGAAAATGTGATTTTTTTTAGAAAATTGATAATTTTGTAAAATACAATTTACATATATAAATACTGCATTTTAAAATACAATTTACATATATAAATACTGCATTTTAAAATACAATTTACATTATATAAATACTGCATTTTAACTTATTTTCTTCATATTACGTTAAATTTAATTGATGATATGTTTCCGTACAGTATTTTAAGAGTGACAAAGATCTTTATATGATTGACACATAATCATTAGGATGTCCAAGACATTAGTACAAATTGGGTAAAAAATGGACAAACATGGACCTCTTGAAATCGAGAGGTGGGATCAGGTGCCATGGAGGAGTAAGCATCCCTTGTCGACCGGTGAGTCCACAGTCAAATCCAAATGAAACACAATTCCTCGTCATAATTAGTACAGACGTCTCAACAACCGCCATTGAACAGGTTACTCAACATTTCACTTAGTGAAACAGAGTAGTCGCAAACAAGACTATTATACTGATCGTAAAATTTGCAGAGCATTGACATCATGTTTTTTTTTATATCCGTGTCAATAATTTCTCAGTGAGTGGTTTACCTCTGCATATGAAATGTTCATATGTTGAACACGCCCTGGCATATCTGATCATTTGTGAAATATAAACTTCATGTGCGGGTGAATGTGGGATATTACTACTATTTAAGTAGTGAAATTAACGTTGTTAAAGCCGAAATCATCGCATTTGTCGTATAGCTTAAATGTTAATTTCCTATCTGTGTCTATAGTTAGTAAAATATGAAGTGTGTGTGCTTGATTGAGTTGCATCTTTAATTTCTAGTTCGCTGGGATATATCACATGGACATACATGTGTATGTATGAAAATTGTCATTATTAATTGACAAAACGTTGTTGATATACCTAAATGTCAAATTAAAGGACACCGCTAACTTTTTCTTCTTTTGATTTAGTAGTTTCTGAATGAAGTCTGCTTCATATGAATAAAGGAACAGATCAGCTAATCAAGGAGCACATTTGGTTCCCATAGGAATGCCGACAGTTTGTTGAAAGACCACGTCTCCAAACACTACAAACATAATGTCTATTAGATATTCCAGCATCTTTTTATATCAACTTCAGTGTATTTATGTATAGAATCAGAGTGGTGTTTGACAAAATAGGTATCATGGTAACCAATTACTAGATATTTAAATTTTTGGGTACCACCTTTTGTGAAAAACAGTTGTCTATGATGCTAAAAAGTCTCTTTAAATTTTTTATGTGGAATTGTTGTGTAAAGAGTAGAGAAGTTGTATGTTTTCATACTTGGAATCTGAGAAATGGCAGTTCAATATCTGTTTAAACTAGTTCCAGTAAAATCTGGTTTTGGATCACAATACACTTGTGTTTTGAGAATGATCTGCTAGTACTGCTTCTTCTTCTTCTTTCATAAAAGATCCCTCCAATTATTTGGAGTACCATACATGTCATGAGTGTAAAGACAGTCTTTGCAATTGCTTAAACACTTTAGGTTTCCCACTAACCCATATCCCCCGTTTTAAAAATAAGTTACAGCAACAGATTTCTTCTAATATTTCTTTAAAACTCGATGTTGTGTTCAAATACATAAAAAGTAGAAGAAAAGAAGAAAAAAACTATAAAACAACAAAAATTTTGTATAAAACTTTTGGTTTTGAAGACCTCACTGGTTCCCTTAACTACATAGTAATTCTGGTTCTTGTGTTCACCAAAGAGACCTTACCATGACGGACTTTTCAATGTCTTTTAGCTGTTGGACTGACAAGATAAACCTTGCCAAGCCTACATGTATACAGGCGTAATTAATTCAAGAGTCGTGTCATACAACACAAATTGGCAGGATGTACCTTGCCTAATCTGTGCGTTACTATACCTTCTTAGGGGTGACAGAATAACAAGTAAAAACCCTTCATTAGATTGTAAATGCTATGTACAGTGAAATAAGTAAAAGAAATCTCAACCTTATAACTAAAAACAATACTAGAATCTGGGTTAATTTTCACTTGCTGCTTATGGGGTACCCATTGGGCTCACAGAGTGATATTGCTACTGTTATGCTTGATAACTACATGCCTATATGTTTGGAATATTTAATTTACTTTACGTCGATATGTTAGGACTAATTACTGCCCTTATTTCTGTTTATATCTTAATATGGGAATCTCTAAAATTGTACTCCTCCTGCAGTGTAGAACACAGATTTCTACTTATCCCTCCAATTTTATTTAGCGTTTTCCATTCTTGTAGGATCAGTGACAGCTTTGGGTGTGTAGGATCAATATTGAGCTGCAGTAGGTAGCCTGGTTTAACTTGAAGAATGTTCCACTCCCAGTTGTTCAAGTAGTTGAAGTATTTTGCACGTATGTCAGCCAGTGACCTACACTGTAGGATAAAATGCTGCACATCTTCTTCTTCTAGCATGCACATTTTACATGTTAGGTATCAGTATTCCCTTGAAATTTATAGGTACTAGTTTGTAGTTTGAAGCTGCCACTATTCGGGTTGGCTCTCACTCCGGCCTTTAATACCCGTATTGAGTCAATACTTGCACTTTTCCATATAAAGTGAGGTTTTCCCACCGAAATTTCGTATTCGTATACACCAAACTGCTTTTTGATTACCCTCTTTCTGAATCTCTGCTGTCCAGAATTTTTCGACAGCTGATCTAACAATCTTTTTCCACTTTGTTTTCTATTAGGTCATGAATTGAAGATAGGCTATACTACTTCATAATTTTGGAAACATAAATGAACCAGCTCTTTTAGGTATCCGTTTTACCGACAGTTGTCTCCTGGCCACTTCTTTCTCAACGCCTTCACCACGTAAGATGTTCATCAGGTGATTAAGATACTTTTTGTCCATATCTTCTTCAATGGGAAGTTGCCCAGACAATATATATACTGCTGTGTCAGCCCTTCTCATCTTGTCACACTAGCGTGAAGTGAATGATGTCGAAAAGATATTAAATGACAGAGTGTAGTTCACTTGAAATAACATGTTTACAGGAAAATGGTATGTTTACAGGAAAATAATATGTTCAATATGGTATTGACATTTGTAATATTTGTGTGAAGTCTTCGTTGTTGATAGTCGCTGAAAATGGTTGTAATTACACTAATTCTACAAAGAATTTATAAGTGTGGCCTATATCGACAAAGCGCACATGAGATTTGTTTATCTTATATTATGACCGGTATTAAACTAGGATATACTGATTTGAAGGAGATAAGTAAGTCTCTAAGAAACTTTTAGGAGTGTATAACCATAGAGTAAATCACAATACCGGTACCAGTGAGACTTAAAATATCGTCAAAGATGAAGACGTTGGCATTCTTATTACTGTGCGTGCATATAGGTGAGTATACAGCAACTTCGATCTGTGTATTTGATTTTTAGCATTTTGAGGTGGAAATTAACCTTTTTCCAAAATTTTTATTTATCACTATGTCTGCGCTAATATGGACGTGTCACTACGTATACTTCCTGTGCCACACATTTTATGGACTTCTGGCAATGGATGAGGATTAATTTAATTATCACAGACTGCTGTGAAGAGCTAGTACATAGGCTGATCATAAACTGTTCATTGTTTGGCAGATAAGTTTTAGGTGTAGTATTTCGTATTTCTTGACCGCACCTGTAACATAAAATAGTAGCAAATAACATTGTTATACCTTTACTTTTAATTCTCTATACTCTCCTATATTGAAAAAGTAAAAAATTCCAGATGTTTGCCTCACAAAAATGTTGACCGGTCAACATCGAAATGTTGACTGGCTTTGTGTGAAATGTTGCCCGCTTACGTCACAGCTCATTATTATTCGGTACTTCCCGACCATTACTTGGCGATTTCCTCCATTGAGCAATTGTGATATCCCTACGAATGATTCGTTTAAAAAAAATCAACGATAGAAGGGTATGCAAAACAAAAAATAAAGGTATAACAGAAATTTCGGTCAATATGTGTTATGGTTGAATCCTCGGACCAAACTGTTGCCATCGGCCTTTGGTAACAGTTTGGTCCTCGGGTTCAACTTTACACATGTTGACCTCTGTCACTGTGACACTATGGGGTCTATAAACTACATTGTGTGTATAAAAGAACTACCGCATCTCAGACACTTTGTGAGTTCTATAAACTACTTTGCGTGTATAAAAGAACCACCGCATCTCACACAAATAAACAACAATCAAACAAAGTGGAAGAATTTTAGTTGTCATAAATGACATTTTGATTATCATGTCTATACAGGTTCCGCTGCTGTGTCGTGTCCTGTCGGGTATATAAATGGCACATCTTCGTGCTATCATGTCGGTAGATCGCCAGCCAGTTGGTTAGAAGCCATGGTAAGATTTTAGTTAAATATTTGTGGAGTAACTCAGTTATCCAGAAAAGTAAAACTCCCTCCCTTATACGAATCATTCATCGACAAAACAGTAGAAAAAGAAATTATCACATATCGTTAAACCAATAGATTTATAACGCTGACTACCGGATCAATAATCAATCATTGACTACGAATTTACAATTGACAACTAATTCTTGTTTTGTTTGTTGTTGTTGCTGTTTTTACTGTTGTTGTTGTTGCTGTTGTTATTTTGTTTTTGTTGCTGTTGTTACTTTTATTCCTGCTGCTGTTGTTGTTACTTTTGTTGTTTTTGTTATTTTTGTTGTTGTTGCTGTTTCTACTGTTGTTGTTGCTGCTGTTGTTGTTTTTGTTGTTGCTGCTGTTTCTACTGTTCTTGATGCTGTTGTTATTGCTGTTGTTACTGTTGTTGCTGCTGCTGTTATTGTTACTTTTGTTGTTTTTGTTGTTATTTTTTGTTGTTGTTCAAGTACTACACGTATATTGTTTCAGAAATTATGTGAACTTCATGGCGCCAGATTGGTACATATAGACTCGGACGCAGAACAAGCGGACATTGTGGCTATTATTAAGGCAAATGGATGTAAGTACACGTAATGATATTCTCAGAATACACAACTTTGAAACTGCATGAACTATTAGTCGTAATAGATTATTTTAGCATAAATAATAATATACACATCTAATTTGTATCAAAGTGAAATACAACTAGTGTATATGAATATTACAAGGACAAGTATTTATAGCAAGATCACCAAGATGCATGTACAGGAATACTTCATTTGCATGTCACACGCATTTTAAAAAGGTAACGTACCACTCTTTTACAACTATACTAGAGAAATCAAGGTTGAATGAAGTTATAATTTTTTTATCATTATCTAAAGGAAGTTTACACAAATATAAAACTTTTGAAGTTTCCTATGTAAAACAACTCACATAGTAAAATTATATAGGTTCTGGATATACATGATTCCAATCATCATATATTTTTTAAAGGGGCATTGGCTTTTTTCCCAAAAAACCTATCTTTCCTTTTTTACTACTTAAATTGTTACACAATAACAAAAAAGAAATATACACGGGTATAAAACTCTTAAATTCCTTTATATTTTGGGGAAAATTGATTGAGAAACCCATTTCGGCACTTTTTCATTTGCAATTGATTAATTCAATTTTACTATTTGTATATGCATACTACACTGGACCTGATCTTATTTTCACATAATATATAGGAATATAATATTTTTAAGTAATAAAAGTAGAAAAAAATCGAAATAAATGTAATTTATTAAGTTAAACACAGCTAATGCCCCTTTAAGTCAGAAACATTATAAAATGTGATAATTCGTGTGTTATATGGATATATATCAGATCTCTGGTTGGCTCTAATGTCTGTATGACAATAAATAACAACGAGTCACTAAAACATCTTTACAAACTTCGATTTTGAACGTCTTTCAACTTTTTTGAGCCACTTTAAAAAATTCAAAGACTTTTAAAGATAAATGCAAGAATCGTTAGAGCTGAGACAATCTCCATGTTGCGTCAAGTTAAACTTGATCTATCTTACTGGTTAACAGAACAACCACCCTAGATATTAGGTGCATATCAGTTGATAAGAAGTTGTATAAACCATTTACTAGGTATTCTGTCATAGAATTTCATAAAATATCCACTTTTTTGTTCATCTTAGAATATTTCTATTAATTGAAACAGGATTAACTGCATTGTTTTAAAAATGGTATCCCCAATTAAGATGCACTATATTGAGGGAATGTATGGATATGGCAACCAATGGACGCAATACTAAATTACAGCAATTGGCGGCAAAGAATGGTCACTAGAGAGACTATTATGCGTATTTTTATTTTCAACTGATGATCAAGGTGGTAAAGTTGTAATAGGTCTCGATGTTCGAACTGGATATAGTAAATTGTATTCTTTATCTATACTTTATCATTTTAATAGCCGGTGATAGGTTTTGGATCGGTGCGACAAATTGGTTAAATGGAAATGTATGGATGTGGGAACCAATGCGTGCAATGCTGAATTACAGCAATTGGAGGGATGGTCATCCTGGCCATGAGGATAAAGAATATTGTGCGTATATGGACAACCACCATCACTATGAATGGGTTGATACTAGTTGCATGCATCATTACAATTACATATGCGAACCAGGGTAATTACTTTTATAGTAATTTTGTATTGGAAATACTGTAAACGTAGACATAATCCACGGAGTAATTTTGCGAATTACGCGATGACAGAACCATTAAGTCTGTCACAAACTTAACGTCCCGCCAATAATCTTTCAGTCGCTATTTGACTGACAACACTTGAAGCAGCATCATATTTTTTGTTAGGGCACTTACGAAGGCACACATTTTTTCTCAAATTCACCGTATCAAAACATACGACTTCTTTACTTTTTACACAACTATTCCACATAAAAAATTAAAAGAAAGGATTTTTAGCATCATAGACATCTGTTTTTCACTAAAGGTGGTACCAGAAAATTTAAATATCTAGTAAATGATTATCATGATACTTATTTTTTCAAACACCACTCTGATTCTACACATAAATACACCGAAGTTGATATAAAAACATGTTGGAATTTATAATAGACAATATATTTGTATTATATATTATATTATATATATGTTCGGAGACGTGGTCTTTCAACAAACTGTCGGCATCCCTGTGGGAACCAATTGTGCCCCTTTACTTGCCGACCTGTTCCTTTATTCATACAAAGCAGACTTCATTCAGAAACTGCTGAATCGAAACAAGAAAAAGCTAGCGGTATCCTTTAATTTGATATTTAGATATATCGACGACGTTTTGTCAATTAATAATGACAATTTTCATACATATGTCAATGCGATATATCCCAGCGAACTAGAAATTAAAGATACAACAGAATCAAGGTCACACGCTTCATACTTAGACATTTTACTTACTATAGACACAGATGGGAAATTGGCAACTAAGCTATACGACAAACGCGACGATTTCGGCTTTCCCATCGTAAATTTTCCACATTTTAGTAGTAATATCCCACAGTCAGCCGCATATGGAGTTTCAAAAATGATCCGATATGCCAGGGCGTGTTCAACATATGAACATTTCATATACAAATGTAAACTACTCACTGACAAATTGTTGACAAAGGGATATCGAAAACCGCGTTTGATGTCAACGTTCCGCAAATTTTACGGTCGGTATAATAGTCTTGTTGCGATAACTCTGTTTCACTAGGTGAAATGTTGAGTTGCCTTTTCTTTGGCGGTTGTTGAGACGTCTGTAACAGTTATGACGAGGATTCGTTCCTCATGTATTTCATTTGGACTTGACTGTGGACTCACGGCGGGTGTGACCGGTCGACATGGGATGCTTACTCCTCCGTGGCACCTGATCCCACCTCTTGGTTTCCAGAGGTCCGTGTTTGTCCATTTTTACCAGATTTGTGTCTGTATCCTGGACGTCCTAAGGATTTATACTTTGGTATCTGAGATGTTTAATATTCAATAATTGCTTACCAATCACAATGGATAGGCCAGTGCTGGCCAGGTTTTGTCAATGGTCCAGAAGTGGAACAAAAATATGACTGACAAAATATTTTCACCAGAAATAAAAGATTCATTTTTTATTCTGAAAATAAATATTTTTTTTCTTTTGTTTCCAATCAGTTTTAGAGTCGTAATTTGAAAACATTTTATCTTGAAAATCGAAGTCGTAATCGCAGTTTTTGGCAGTGTCTGTAACGATAATGCAGTTGAATCATTGGAAGGAAACCAACTCGGAGCAGGTGCCGATGTGTCCGCGATCGGACACCTTACCATTCACAGAACTAACTGGTACTGGCCAGTTGTGTTCCAGAGAAAAGTATGCACTCCATGTTGATTTTGATCTTATTGTTAATGATATTATATAAAAGAGTTTTTACTGATGAGCGATTATTTTTTAAAGTTAGTGCTTATTTGAGTAACAGACAGTCAGTAGAAAGTTTTTTATCTAAGTGGACCGCGTCAGACCGTGTTATCGAATACACTGATACAACCGGAGTTATTGTGTAATTTTCAAAGATATTTTAAGCAAGGTGTTTTATACAACTTTCGCCATCATGAACTATATATTGTTAAGACCATTTATTTTTCCATTTCAGAGTCATTTCAGAACCAAATCCTATCGGATAAATGTAAAAGTTGAAATAAATCATAGATTAACTCTTCTGGTATTGGACGCCTTCTTTATAATCACCGAATCTACTGTACCAGACGTGTACAAAAGTAGTCAGACGTGTACAAAACGTAAATGGTATGAGTAGCTAGCATACAACTCGGCGTCACGGTTGATTCATTCAATATCACATGAAGGAAAATGTTTTCATTGTACAAATTAATGGAAATGGGTAAAACATTTTTCTTGCCTTGTGATTTGTTTTGCTCTACACACGAACAAATATATACGACAAACATAACGATAATTCCTACATATGTGTAGGTTTGTTATTTTCATGCTACAAATATATACAGCTCAGTATTGTTGTAATTTTGACAATTGTTTCCAACGTATACTCAGCTGTTATTCGCAAGTGTTTGTGGTAATTAATGATACAAATAGCAACTAGGAATGAATAAAGACGTATCTTCAGTTCTACACATTTAAAGCCCTATGACTGCTCAATGTCGGTAACAAATATAATCGTTTAAAGTTGTCAGAGTCACACATATTTTATGACACACTAAACATAAATCTGTGTATACATCAAATCAAAGTACTGACAGTACTGAAACGAGATGAGGAATGATACAGCTTTAATTATACATCAAATCAAAGTACTGACAGTAATGAAACGAGATGAGGAATGATACAGCTTTAATTATACATCAAATCAAAGTACTGACAGTACTGAAACGAGATGAGGAATGATACAGCTTTAATTATACATCAAATCAAAGTACTGATAGTACTGAAACGAGATGAGGAATGATACAGCTTTAATTATACATCAAATCAAAGTACTGATAGTAATGAAACGAGATGAGGAATGATACAGCTTTAATTATACATCAAATCAAAGTACTGATAGTACTGAATACAGCTTTAATTATATATTAACAAACACACACACACGCAAGTCACGATATAACTGAAATATTGTTGAAAGTGGCGTTAAACAACAACAAACAAACAAACATACATGCACACGTATTTGACACTACTGGATATCGTAGGAATACTTTTATCATGTTTGTATTTTTATTGATTCATCTTCAGTATATATATTCATAAAACATAATGGATAAACCGAGAGTCACCACTTTCAAGTTGAAACGATAAAACAAAACAAGTATTATTATTTACCGACTAGTTTAATAAAAAACGATTTCACGATAGAACAACAGCTATATCCCTTACACGATCGAGGTCTCTTGAGGGAAATACAAAAAAGGATGTGTAATTCTTTATGCATTTTAATATCTATTCATGTTACTTGCAAGACGTTCCGATATTTAGATGATAAGAGAATATACAATCTACAGTATAGATAGGACAAGATTTACCCATTTAACTTAAAATTATATTTAGAACGACCAGTCACGTTCACTGTGCTATTGTCCAAATGAAGGGATTAACTTTCTTGCTTGTTTGTCTACAAATAGGTAAATATGACATTTTTGTGATGCTCAATCAGTTCGGTTGTACTTATGAAGTCAACGTTATACAAACCTGGCCGTATGAGAAAGGTGTTTGTCAGTACTGCTTCTTTGTTTTATCTGTAATATTGAATTACGTGTTCGGTGGTGGTCACTAAATTGTCCATACCTATTTAAAGTAGAGGATATAGTATATAGTATAGTTCATTGTAAAATTACTAATAAAAGAATTTTTTTTCGTGTAATACTGTTATTACCCACAATCAACACGCTTTCACTTAAATGGTGGCAGTCAGATGTTAACGATGGAGAAGATATCCCGGTTACAATGTTCTCGGGAAGATACCACCGACCTTCTGTGGATAAACCAACAAACCGTCTTACAAAATCAGATTAGGCTTAAGTGAGACTCAAGTTCGCGCTGAATAGAGGTGAGATACTTTATAGTTGAAAGCGCGATGCCCCAACCTCTCAGCGACTGCGGGTGCTGCCCACTGGTTAAGTAGTCACAAAATATAATGGTTTTCTCTTGAGATAGATACTGAGTAAAATGGTAAATAATGGAAGCATGCTAGTCTGCTTAACTACTAATGTATAGTTGTTCTTCGTTTGACACATAAGTATTGTTATATTGTTATTGATGTTAATAGGAATGCTTTCCATTGGTCTAACAGCTAGCAAATTTACAATTATTATAATAGATATTATAAATATAACATCAAACTTAAACTTTTGCAGAAAAAGAATACAAAACAAACGCTCAATATGAATTGAACAATATGAATATGATCGTTCCTTCAATCAGATTTCTTCAGTTGAGCTCGTATTTCAGATAGATTGCAGAGTTCCGAAACAGAAAGTGGCGTCATACAAGGTCAATAGATAACCTAAATATATTCCTGGAACCGTCTAAGAGTAACCACAGTAAATATGATTTTGAGAATTGGGTAAAATCTACTTACAGAATTTCATGTACATGTACATGTATTTCTATATGTTGTTTTTCTTTCAGTGTTTGCATTTACTGAAAAAACATCATTTCGTGGTTCAAGACAATGTCTTTTCAATATACATTCGTAAATCAAGTCTTGATCAAAATTATCAGTTGAAGGTCCTTTACGGGGACTTCGTCAATTTCATCAATTCACAAAACGGATGGACAATTAACGTATTTTGTTTTTCATTAAACGTTATTTCTTGGTTCTTACAAAATAATATTTAATTGAGAACAATCTTAGTATTTGTCGTCTGTTTTTTCAGGGTATGTTTTGTCAGTATCGTGTCAATATGGATGGGTAAACTTCAACAATTCATGCTACCATCTCAGTAGATCAACTGCGACATGGTTTGAGGCCACGGTATGATTTTGTTAAAATGACATCAGATTCAATATTCTGAGAAAATCCCTAGACATGAAGAAATAAAAAACAATATTGTATATCCAGTGACATAGAAAATAAAAATGTAATGTTAATAATTATGTAAATCATCGGGGAAATTTAGGTCTTTATTTCAATTCAATATTTTGTATCCTATCTCAAATATATCTTAATCTGTTTTCCTGGATGATAAGGCTAATTTAAATTATCTGCTTTGATCATTTCTTATTTAACAACTCATATGTTATGCCAGCGCCTGCTCCGCCTATGAAAATTTTATTCCTAGAGCAAAAGAACTCGCCGAAAAATGTTTATCATATTTAACTGAACATTCATTTTTCAAAAGGATTAGGCTCAAGTTCTGACAACTTACTAGAACCTCTCCAGATAATACAATATCTAAAAAGTTGAAATAACAGATGATGGCATGACTTACATACAATACAATTTACACGTATTGACATATTTTAGTAAAGAAAAATAACTTAAAGACGGAAATATAGGAAAAAGGAAGAGAGTGAAAGTGGAAAGGATGGAAGATTAAAATTTGTTCGATCACCACACTGGTACAAATATGTATAGTTTTGTCGGGTTCTATGAAATGTTAATGTTCATTTCTGGGATGTCATTTCTGAAGAATAAATGGTGGTGCCCATATTGGTTTTGGTGAAATTTATTGATATTAAATTTTCAAACATGGAAAATATATTAAATTTATTTTATGAATAAATCTTCATATTTCACTAGCATGATTATTATTAAGCAGCCTTTTGCATAAGAAAACTAAATATAATGGCAATTTTCACTGGAATTCATAACCTCAACTTGTTAGTAAAAAGGGGGCATGGTTAACTTTTAGCCTATAATGTCATTTTTCAATAACATACCTTTTGGTTTTTTATGTGTTACAGTGTGCGTCCAGTATGCATATATTTTCAGATAAACATAGCATTCATTTTCAATAAGTTACCATATGCAACTAAATTTTCAAAAATGTTTAAATTGGGCTTTTGAAAATGAGGATAGGATAGAGATTTATAAATATTTAGGGTGAACATTTTCACCAGATTGTGCCATTTTGGACATTGCTCTGTACTATGAAGAAAGAATATTGTGCAAACTATATATTTTTTTAACTATGTTAAATGCAACAAATATAAAAACCTCAGATACCAAAGCATAAATCAATAGAATGTCCAGGACATAGATACAAACCGGTAAAAATGGACAAACACGGACCTCTGGAAACCAAGAGGTGGGATCAGGTGCCATGGAGGAGTAAGCATCCCCTGTCGACCGGTCACACCCGCCGTGAGTCCACAGTCAAGTCCAATGAAACACGTGAGGAGTGTATCCTCGTCACAATTGGTACAATAATAATATCTTTGGTTTAAGTTTTGTGTATGTATGTTTAATTTTAGCAATTTTGTGGATATCATTAAACACAAGAATATACGGTAATTCCCATATATTTTGGTGTTTTTATTATGTAAATAATTGCCCTTAAATGTAAGTCTGTGTCTAAACATAGACCACGCTGTCCTTGTTTAGGGCATACACTGGGAACTCGAGTCAGTAAAAATAAAACCTTTGATAAAAGGTTGGTTTCATCTATGTCAATGAAAAATAACTAGAGATGTCTAGTTTGAAATTTATTTGTAGCTGGCGGTTTATTTTCAGAAATCGGTACATGTTTGCTGGTTATTTTACACTTTATTTCACCGACTTTTTAACTATTTTTGAACCATACGACCATTCCCATTCGTAAGTCGGTTGTTCACACATCTAGCGAGATTACTTACTTCGATTACCGGAACCAGGTCATACCTAAGACATTAAAATATAGTGATCGTCGCACCAGAAAGCGCTCAGGTAAAAGTTAAAGTCACGGACCTCCTTGTTCAAAAGAATTTCTCAACTTCGGCAAGTCCTCATAACTGATTGGCCGAGGAAGCCAGTTTAATAATATTCACAGGTATAAAAATGTTCTTAAATTTTGAGCAAGTAGGTCACGGTTTTTCTGGTGAGGTTAATTCCCGAGTCACAACAGGCGTGATACTTTTACGACCCCCTCATTGACATCAGTACACAGCACAGGTGGAAACTAGCGACAATTCACTTAAAAATATAGATGTCGCCTGACAAGAAAACAATCTCTACAGACTCAAAATAGTAACAACACATTTATAACCAATTAACCATATAAAGTAACAGAAAAAAAATTCATCGTTAAAACAAAGGAGATTGAAATAGATTCTTCCTATGTTATGGAGTAAACTGAGAAAAGGTAAAATTAATATATTCCTATTTGTATTTGCTTTTCAGAGGATGTGTGAAATGCACGCAGGTACTTTGGTTCATATAGAGTCGGATACCGAACAGAAGTTTGTGACGAGTCTTATAGCACCCGTTCATTGTAAGTATAGGTCACAGTGCCTCTGTCGCTTGTACATTTTATCAATAATGACATCAATAATGTATTGAAATAATAACGACATTTTGTCGTATACCCTTTTCTGGAGGGACACTCTCTTTACTCGGCCCTTTGGGATTCTTGAAATGAAAATATTCTTTGTTTATTTTTATTTACTTTTCTATCTATTTATCATCTTAATTGTGAAACATTTAACAGAAAGAGTATAAAATTTGTAAGTATCTAGTATTTGTCTAATAACCACATATTGATATGATGATTACAAACTCGTAAATATTAATGGATATGAGGTATTATGATAAATGTTTTAAATACGCTTAATTTGTATCAGATAGAGTGGGGATGAATCCGATATCTATGTGTCTTTGCGTTGTCATTGCGTTTTTGCAGTCTATTCCTACTCTGCACCCTTTGCCCATTGTGTAAGCAATTCCTACTCTGCACCCCATGCCCATTGTGTAAGCGATTTCTACTTTACACCCCTTGCCCATTGTGTAAACGATTTCTACCTTACACCCCTGGCCCATTGTGTAGCGATTCCTACTTTACGCCCCTTGCCCATCGTGTAAGCGATTCCTATTTTACACCCCTTGCTCATTGTGTAAGCGATTCCTACTTTACACCCCTTGCCCATCGTGTAAGCGATTCCTACTTTACACCCCTTGCCCATTGTGTAAGCGATTCCTACTTTACACCCCTTGCTCATTGTGTAAGCGATTCCTACTTTACACCCCTTGCCCATCGTGTAAGCGATTCCTATTTTACAGCCCTGGCCCATTGTGTAAGCGATTCCTACTTTACAGCCCTGGCCCATTGTGTAAGCGATTCCTACTTTACACCCCTTGCCCATTGTGTAAACGATTTCTACCTTACACCCCTGGCCCATTGTGTAGCGATTCCTACTTTACGCCCCTTGCTCATTGTGTAAGCAATTCCTACTCTGCACCCCATGCCCATTGTGTAAGCGATTTCTATTTTACACCCCTTGCCCATTGTTTAAACGATTTCTACTTTACACCCCTGGCCCATTGTGTAGCGATTCCTACTTTACACCCCTTGCCCATCGTGTAAGCGATTCCTATTTTACACCCCTTGCCCATTGTGTAAGCGATTTCTACTTTACACCCCTTGCTCATTGTGTAAGCGATTCCTATTTTACACCCCTTGCCCATCGTGTAAGCGATTCCTATTTTACACCCCTTGCCCATTGTGTAAGCGATTCCTACTTTACACCCCTTGCTCATTGTGTAAGCGATTCCTACTTTACACCCCTTGCCCATCGTGTAAGCGATTCCTATTTTACACCCCTTGCCCATTGTGTAAGCGATTCCTATTTTACACCCCTTGCTCATTGTGTAAGCGATTCCTACTTTACACCCCTTGCCCATCGTGTAAGCGATTCCTATTTTACAGCCCTGGCCCATTGTGTAAGCGATTCCTACTTTACAGCCCTGGCCCATTGTGTAAGCGATTCCTACTTTACATCCGTGGCCCATTGTGTAAGCGATTCTTATTTTACACCCCTTGCCCATTGTGTAAGCGATTCCTACTTTACAGCCCTGGCCCATTGTGTAAGCGATTCCTACTTTACATCCGTGGCCCATTGTGTAAGCGATTCCTATTTTACACCCCTTGCCCATTGTGTAAGCGATTCCTACTTTACAGCCCTTGCCCATTGTGTAAGCGATTCCTACTTTACATCCGTGGCCCATTGTGTAAGCGATTCCTACTTTACATCCGTGGCCCATTGTGTAAGCAAATCCTACTTTACACCCCTGGCCCATTGTGTAAGCGATTCCTACTTTACATCCGTGGCCCATTGTGTAAGCGATTCCTACTTTACATCCGTGGCTCATCGTGTAAGCGATTCCTACTTTACATCCGTGGTCCATTGTGTAAGCGATTCCTACTTTACATCCGTGGCCCATTGTGTAAGCAATGCCTACTTTACACCCCTGGCCCATTGTGTAAGCGATTCCTACTGTACACCCCTTGCCCATTGTGTAAGCGATTCCTACTCTGCACCCCTGGTATATTGTGTAAGCGATTTCTATATTTTATATCCAAGCTTTTGTTTGTGGTTTCATAAATACTAATATGCATTTAGATATTTCGTCAAGGGTCATATGTAAATGTGTATTTATTCATTGGTTTCAGCTGGTAATATGTTTTGGATAGGGGCTACTAATTGGATATTAGGTAACGTTTGGGCCTGGGAGCCGATGGGCTCAAATCTTGTATACAGCAATTGGAGAGCTGGTAGCCCAGATAATGGAAACGATGAAGACAGTTGTGCATACATTGACAGACACCGTCACGGTCAATGGGATGACGCAAGTTGTCGTCATCTCTATCACTATATATGCGAATCAGGGTAACGCCTTTACAACTCACTACTGCATTCGATTCATTTTAATGATTAGCATAAACTTTTTTTTTTATTATTTTAGGTTAATCTGAATTTGATTGGTTCAATATATACCATTCACTGTTGATATACAGCAGACACTGTCGTCACATCAGGACATGACAATATAAACCTGAAGAATTACTGAAGTCCAAAAATGTTACTGAACTTTGGCTAATCCTGAAATATGATTGGTTAAACACCCCAAGCTGAAAATACTCTCAGCATAAGTAAATTATCATGTTTTATGGTGCAGGGCACTCATGATGTATACGCCAAATATTATATGTTGATATAAAACATACCGCGACAAAGGATTTTATAGCGTTTGCGCCAAATACAAGGCTATGTTAAAGCATTATGATACTGTGACGTTAGGTATAATATTGTTAACGTCACAGACAAGGCTATGTTCAAACATATGATAATGTATAGGTATTATATTGTTAACGTCACAGACAAGCCTATGTTGAAACATATGATACTGTGACGTTAAGTATCATATTGTTAACGTCACAGACAAGCCTATGTTGAAACATATGATACTGTGACGTTAAGTATCATATTGTTAACGTCACAGACAAGCCTATGTTGAAACATATGATACTGTGACGTTAAGTATCATATTGTTTACGTCACAGACAAGCCTATGTTGAAACATATGATACTGTGACGTTAAGTATCATATTATTAACGTCACAGACAAGCCTATGTTGAAACATATGATACTGTGACGTTAAGTATCATATTGTTTACGTCACAGACAAGCCTATGTTGAAACATATGATACTGTGACGTTAAGTATCATATTGTTTACGTCACAGACAAGCCTATGTTGAAACATATGATACTGTGACGTAATATATTGACATATGATGATTTATAAGGACAAATGACGTAACGTCTTATATTGTTTACGTCACATATAAGCCTATGTTGACAAATAAGATGACGTGACGTAAGATCTTATATTGTAAACGTCACAGATGAGCCTATGTCGTATGTTGTATAAGACCTCAAACATAAGATCTAATATTGTTCACATCACAGTCAAGCCTAAGGCATATGTTATATAAGAGACCGTGACGTTAGATCTAAAATTGTTCAAGTCACAGGCAAGCCTATGTCGAATGTTGTATAAGAGACCGTGAAATTAGATCTAATATTATTCACGTCACAGTCAGGCCTCGTCTTATGTTACATCAGAGACCGTGACGTTAGGTCTAATATTATTCACGTCACAGTCAGGCCTACGTCTTATGTTACATAAGAAACCGTGACGTTAGATCTGATATTGTTCCCGTCACAGTCAAGCCTATGTCGCATGTTGTATAAGAGACAGTGTTTAGATCTAATATTGTTCACGTCACAGAAAAACCTATGTCGTATGTTACATAAGAGACCATGACGTTAGATCTAATATTGTCACGTAACAATCATACCTATGTCGTATGTCACATAAGAGACCGTGACGTTAGATCTAATATTGTCACGTCACAGTCATGCTTATGTCGTATGTCACATAAGAGACCGTTACGTTAGATCTAATATTGTTCACGTCACAGTTAAGCCTATGTCTTATGTTACATAAAAGACCGTGACATTAGATCTAATATTGTTCACGTCACAGTCAGGCCTATGTTGTATGTTATATAAGAAAATATGAGGTTAAATCTAATACTGTTAACGTCACAGACAAGCCTAAGTCTTGTGTTATATAAGAGACCGTGACGTTAGATCCAATATTGTTCACATCATAGTCAAGCCTATGTCGTATGTTAATTAAGAGACCGTGACGTTAAATTCTATATTTTTTCACGTCACAGTCATACCTATGTCGTATGTTATATAAGAGACCGAGAGGTTAGATCTAATATTGTTCATGCCAAAGTCAAGCCTATGTCTAATGTTACATAAGAGACCATGTCATTACATCTAATATTGTTCACGTGACAGTCAAGCCTATGTCGTATGTTACATAAGAGACCGTGACGTTAGATCTGATATTTTTTACGTCACAGTCAAGCCTATGTCGTATGTTGTATAAGAGACCATGACGTTAGATCTTATATTATGCACGTCACAGTCAAGACTATGTCGTATGTTATATATATGAGACCGTGACGTTAGATTTTACATTGTGCACGTCACAGTCAAGTCTGTGTCGTATGTTATATAAAAGAACGTGACGTTAGATCTAATATCGTTCACGTCACAGTCAAGCCTATGTCTTATGCTATATAAGAGACCGTGACGTTAGATCTAATATCGTTCACGTCACAGACAAGCCTATGTCGTATGTTATATAAGAGGCCGTGACGTTAGATTTAATATTGTTCACTTTACAGTCAAGCCTACGCCATATGTTATATAAGAGGCCGTGACGTTAGATATCATAAACATAATACCAAGGTTAAAGTTTTGCAAACAAAACGGCCATGATGAGCAAATGAACATGTTTAACCAGGTATGCTACGGTGACCCACAACAAACTATTACTGTTCAATTCTCATAAGATGGCGGGCGGAGTAACCTTTAGGTTATCATACGGATGATTCTACTGACTTTTCGGTTATGACAAGCTGCACGGAAAAAAACGTTTTGTTTTGCACTGGGTACGCTCTTATTTATGGTGACAAGTGGGAACAATTACTCTAGTCATGTGTAATTTTAATGTTATGTTTGTTATCTAAAATTTAAACTCGTCCAAGTCAAGAAAGGATTCACAAGACTCCACCCGCCAGGTGGAATCAATACTATATTTATCACGATTTATTATATATCCTGCTTTCATTTTCCATTTACTTGACTTATCATCCCCTGTGGTCACATTTAGACTCACCCAAATCAATGATATATATATATATATATATATTGTGTACTGTCATAATTCAGGAGTGCACCAGTACATATTGCATATTTATATTATTATAACATATTTATTTTCTAAATCATGCCCCCTCAAAACTGACAGTGGACCGAACCATTTTTGAAATGCTGTTTCTTGTGTACCTAATTTTTTGGTGAATTGAAACAAGTACTTTGTTATTTTCTTGTTGTCAAATGAAAGATTCGAAAAAGGGTATCTGTGTTAGCAGAATTGTACAGATCACGCTTTGAATAAATGAATCAACGCATCAAAAAGAAAAACAAAACTTTTTCATTTATTTCAAATTGTTTCATTTTCAGAGAAAGCAATGAACCAGCACCTGTCGGCTAAATGTGTAATACATTATAATAAAATTTTCGACTTGCATGGGAAGTTTTATTTGATTTATTATTGTAAATCAACTGAACACTATGGAATTTTGTAAAGTATGAAAATGCCTTAAACAAGCAATATTTTACCAATTTTATTAACATAATGATCGTTGTTAACTTTTGTATGAACTATAAATGTTCATTGTTATTATTAATTTCAGGATAATACAGGACATTCTTAAATATAAAAATCTCAGATACCAAAGTATACGTATAAATCTTCAGGATGTTTTCAGGATGTCCAGGATTGAACAAAGACAGACCTCTGGAAATCCAGAAGTGGGATCAGGTTCCATGGAGGAATAAGCACCCCTTGTTGACTGGTCATACCCGCCACGTCTTACGTCTTTTAAGTTAGTATTACAAAGTTCCATCATATTAAAATTGCTACACTCACGCTTAGTCTTCAGAGACTAAGAACCGGAGCAGAAACAAAGAACGCGGAGCAATATCAGGCGGTAGAGATCAAAGGTGACTTGTTTTTTCTGTTTTCATACCAGTAAATACCAGCTTACACGTTCTGGACAAATGAATATCTAAAATGTATATTAATTTGTGGACATCTTGATAAAAAAAAATCATTTTTCAATACTATATATTAAGCCAACAAGCTATTGTTTATATATGAAAATTCGTTATCTTTGAAAATTTCCTGATGTTACAAACTACGAATAGTCTGACCTGTACTAACCCATCTACTAGTATCTAATTTCCAGATTATCCCCAAAGATCATATGAAATTGGTATCCATGTCAGAATTTAGATTTGTTAGAATGACCATGTTCATGTTGTAAGGGGTTCACATCAGGATACAAAAAACCGCGCAGACAATTTCTTGTTTAACACAGAACAGGGAGGAAGGACACATGGAAACAAATTAATGACTACATGATCGTTGCTGTCCATTTGATGTTCCGGGCTTAAACCTCACGAAATTTCGTTTGATCGGTATTGGGTGTGACTGGTCGACAGGGGATGCTAACACCTTCATTGCACCTGATCCCACCTCTTGGTTTCCAGAGGTTCGTGTTTGTCCAGTTTTACCAGATTTGTATCTATATCCTTGACATCCTAAATATTTATATTTTGGTATTTGAGATTTTTCATATTCTTTGTCAGAAAGTCCGACACCTTGTTGGATAAACTTCTGGGGCTAGTTTCACTAAAGGTTGCACTTTTCCCGTAAACGTGGACGTAACATTAGAGATACATCGACTTATGATTCTATTTACTTGCGTGTAGTTTTAGTTTCACTTACGGTCGAAAGTTAGGGCCCCCAAAAGACAAAAATATGGTACATATTTAAAATATTCTTATCAAGAACCATTGATCAGATGACTTTCACTTTGGTATAAATGGCTGTTAAGTCAATATTTAGAAAGCTTGCGAATGAAAACTAAATATGTTCATAAACGAACGACTATTTTCGCTTTAAATGACATTTAAGGGCACAAAATATAATTTACAAGGTAGTACAAATGTCGAAAAGTCAATGTCATATATGTGATTATGATATGATTAAGCTAAAATTTTGAGACTGATAAACAAAGACAATTTATTTTTTAGTCATTATTTAATTTCCTTCTATGCCGTGTCCCAGTTGAAATGATGCTCTGTGTTCCACTGAGTCTTTACATTCCTCACTGTTTTCTGAACCCCTTACCATATTAACATGGTTATTATAACAAATTTACAAATCTGACATGAATATCAATTTCATAGGATCTTTCGAGATAACATGGGAATTGAACTGACGACTAAGTACAGGTCTGACTATTCAGAGTAGTTTGTAAACAACAACATCAGAAAAGGTCCAAAGATAACACACTTTGAATAAATAATAGCTTTGTTGACTTAATAAAAAATATTGAAAAGTGAATTTTGTCAAAATTTCCATGAATTAATATTCTTTTTAGGTATTCATTTTTCAGAACGTACAAGCTTGTATGTTGGTCTTAAAGCAGAAAAACCAGTCACCTTTGATCCCTGCCTCCCAATATTGCTCCGCGTAATTTGTGTCCGCTCAAAATCTTAGTCTCTGAAGACCTGACATGACACTGTGGACTTGATAAATTGTCTTATACAATCAACTTTTCCAACACACATTCCTGGATCATAGGAAGTCCGGTCGATTCGCCCTGATTCCAGTTCGCACCTAGGTCCTTTCGCCCAGATTCCAGTTCGCCCTGAGTCGTTTCGCCCTGATTCTAAACGTACCTTTGCGTATGTAATACTATATTTACCGTACTTTCAATGAGCAAGTTAGTAAATATACAAACTGATATTATTTTAAACCGTTTATACGACGATTTTGAATAAGTTTTCTGTGATCTCAAACTTTATGTATTTATAAAATATTCTAATTATGCATATATTGTAAGGTAACATATTAGATATCTGAATACTTTTGGCAAGTCTCGGTTGATAGGCCTATCTAAGTATCATACCAGTAGATCTAAAAAAAACATCCATGAAAACCGAGGATAGTGAGAAAATAAAGATAAATAAATAAAAAAAAAACAATCAACTTCATGTAAGGTTCACCTATGCTCATGAACTGCTTTTACTTCACCTGATTTATTATAAATAAGGGCGAAACGACTCAAGGCGAATCAACCCGCATTCGTTCATTGTACCTACGCGTTTTGGTGTGATACAAAAGCACACAAAGACTTCAAGCTGTTTAAACATCCCTTTAAACCGATGATAAGTTATCAAATAAGAAGTGTCCACAGTAAGATAAAATTAAGTGATGAAGCATTTTCAACGACAAAGTATTCCATTGTTCTCAACTGAAATATGTTGCATGTGGCTTTAATATAATCCGCATTATTAACGATTTTTATTTAGTGAGGATTCTAAATATAATGTAACACAACTACCGTATTTTTTATAGAACATTGTTGAATCTCATTATATCACACATACATTTAATGCTTTTTTAATTAATTCAATAACTTTGAAATTCAAGTTAAAGCCAGTAAAACTAATCTGTACTTTTTATTTGCTTCTATTTGAATCATATATGACATTCTAAATTTAAAAACGTGTTTGAACAAATTCTAGTTACATTTTGTTACCAAAGCGTTAAAGGTACACATAAATCATCTGGTAAAAAAATAAAATGTTTTAAATATCTGTAGAAATTCCATAACGCTATATTGACGTTATTTCATCATTTAGTATGTAGTTTTTGTCATGAATAATTTTTTGTCTACAAAATACGTTTTGCAGTATAATGTGAGTAAGCAACATGAAGATAAAGTGTGTGTGTGTGTGTGTGTGTGTGTGTGTGTGTGTGTGTGTGTGTGTGTGTTATGACATATATAGATATGATTAAATTATCATTAACTATTAGTAGGACACTATATTCGAAAATATTGCCGAAGCCTGTTTCCATGTACTTGGAATGTTACAGTGAAAATGTTATGTAGCAAGACTAAATATAACGATACTAGGTATTACGACCAGGACAGATAGTAACCAGAAAAACAGAAAATCTGTGGCTGCGACAAAGTCTGACCAAGTGTACTTTATCCTGTTATCATTATTTATACGATTGTCCTGTTCGGAAGTTTCAATTCCGTTATTTGTGTTATCACATGCCACTTTGTTATCCTTTAGTTTCTTTTTTTCTCGTTTTTCAAATGTTCTAAACTGCATTATCAATGTGAGTTTTATAATACGTTTTAAACATTTTGGTATTTTCCTTCCTGAGTTCCGATGATGTAGTCTCAGCTGGAATACCGTTAATAGTATAACAAGAACGCCCAAGGACAGCTGATATATTAAATAGACACTCAAATATGAAACGGAGTCAGAATTCCTTGGCAGCGATGAACTGACGATCGTAAGGAATACGGCAAATGACAGAAAAACGGTTATTGAATAAGATATTTTTTCACCACTTTGCACTGGAAGGACAAATGTCAGAATTTCCAGGACACTTAGCAGTATCACCGGTATTACAATTTCAAATAAAAAAACTAGAGGTTTTCTTTTCATAATTATAATGAACGAAACAACACTTTCTTTCAAACCTTTTTTAGTTTCAGACTTAGTTTCAATAATTTTCCATTCACCATTTGATTCAAAATTCTCAAAAATGATCCCATCTAATCCCATCAGAAGTTCGACCTCGGTTATTTCACTGGTCCATATTACAAAATCAATGAAGCAAGTCTGTTGATCAAAAGGGAAATATCGGACATCTATAGAACATTTGGTAACGAACACTTTATAAGGTTGCCAAAGTATCTCACCATCGAAGTTTAATCGAACATTCATAAAATCACCACCGAGTTGTGTAAAGTCCTCAAATCCGTTTTGAAGATGGACATCGGGTTTCCAGACCATATTCTGTGGCACCTCCATTGTTTCTATATTGCCGTAAGATGCAGGTATCCATGTAAGATATTCATCCTTCCATATCATTTCAAGATATCCGACTGTCGTGAGCTTCTCAGCAACATCATCTACTTCAAGAATTCCCGTCAATATTAGATCTAACGCAACAGAGACTTCCTTAGACTGGTCCGCTATAGGTCTAATGTGTTTGTTGTATCCAATGGTCGTAAATAAATGTGTGTACAAATTCCTTGCATCAGTACCCGTCTGCCCGACACAAATATTTATACTACACAAAATAAAAGAAAGTACCTCCCGACTATATGAGAACATGGTAGATAAACACAGAACAGAACAATTGGATCGAAACTATGAAATAGGTCTTTAACTGTTAAAATTTTCTGATGCGAAAACACAAGAAAAAGGCAAGATAATTATGCGTATCAAAAGCATTTCAATTTTGTTTTCTGCATGTATGATTCATCGTCACTTTGTCAAATAGGAAAATAAAATTGCTTGATGGGTAAGAAACTAGATAAACACTTCGTCACATCTGTTTAACATGTTTTTAACTTTGAAATTTAAGTCTAAATAAACAGTTAAAGTTTATGCGAAAATGACGATAATAACAACACGATCGACTCTTCAAGGTTATATGAAGTAACGAAAACATCAAGTAATATATTAGTAAGTAAAACAATATACAACGATATTTACAAAATTAGTATATATTCCTAATTATTTTTAAAATATAGAGCAATTTTACATATATTTGAAATGGTATTATTTGCACATATAACATGGAAGTTATTGTTGATCTTCAAATTGTGTCATTTGATCTATTTATTTTATACAAAAGCAATATTTCGTATCAATAGCGCCATTTAAATTCTTACCTCCCCAAAAGCTAGTCATGTTTTAAGTGTATTACTCTCAGGCTTATTCAGCAATACATTTAGGTTTATTTTTTTGGCTTATTTGATACCACTTTCTCGTATGGAACTATACAGCTATTTTAAATTCGAGCTCATCTGATGAGGTCCTATTGACAGAAACGATCGTTCATATGCAGAAGGTCACTTCCCGGGTACAGTGATTGGATTTTGAATAGTGTTTTATACCACACTCAACAATTTTTCAGTTATATGGTGGCGGTCACTTTTTAATGTTGGAGGTGAGAACCCGGTTACCCGGGAAGAGACCACCGGCCTTCCGCAAGTAAACAGGCAAACTTTCTCACAAAAATCAGCTTAGGTTCCACCGGTTCTCGAATCTGCGCAGACCGGAAGCGACGTCATGGTTCAAAGCGCGATACTCTAACGATTCGGCAACGGACACCCTCCACCCCGTTACACTGTGACCGGGTTCTTTCATCCCCCACTGAAAATTTGTTGGCACCATATGACTGATAAGTCATTGAGTGTAGCGTAAACCGAAATTCAAATTCAAAATTAGTGTCATTAAAACAATAGTAATAATGCATATAAACTATGCAAAAGTTCATACACTAGCAAATATTTGAATGGTTAATTTAAATCTACATGTGTGTAATTTGTGAAAAATGTTATTGATTATACAGTTGCGACATTAAGTTTGCAGGTTGTATATAACAGAAATTTATTACTCTCAAATATTCACAGCGTGGTTTATATAGTTGAAAGGGTCCCTTTAAATGAAGGAAATCTGAATATGATGACACAGCAACAACAAATGTAAATTGACAAGAAATCTAAATTTATTGGAAGAAACATAGCATGAAGTAAAAATAAAGAAGTACCAATGGATAATCGAAACTCGAGTCCATTAAACACGACAGATTAGATATGTGATTGGTATCAACATGAAAAACATACCTTTACTTTTTACAAATGTAAAGTAGCCACTTAGGTCCTACTTACTTAACACGGAATGATATATCGATATTTTATTGCATCATACTTAGTGTTTAAAGAATTTAAAGGTCGACTACCCACGTAAATCAGAAAATGAATTCTTGTGTGGCTTTCTGATTCCGGATATCCTTTTCAGAAATACGATGTATTTGATAGATATTAAACATTAGTGTAATTTGTGGTGTTAAACTTTAAAATATTAGGAAAATCCCATTGATGAAATCAATTACTTGTATTTGTAGGACACCGCATTGTCGTCCGAGAGCTAGCAGATCGTATTGCATTTCTTATATAGAGCATTGACGTAATATATTTCAAACACGGGGTTCTCGAAAAATGGTTTCCTTAAACACAGTATATTGTAAATGATGTGAACATCCTGTGAAACACTTTACAATCAACACACATGGTTATAACGAAACGAAACACGGTACATTTAACATGTATGTTGATAATTACCTTTTCTTTCTGTTCGTGTGTAAAAATAAGTAATACTTTTAGCATATTGTACGATATATTTGTATAGCTAAGAAACGAGAGGCCCAATGTAATTAAAAGTAAAAATAATTTTAACATGTATAACAACGTAATGCAAAAGGAGTACAGTAAAACCTGCTTTAACGACCACCCGTGTATATTATGAATGAAGATCACCTGGTCATTGTTTTTTGCTGTCCCCATTAGTGCAATTTGTGTACAAATCAACCTCTATATAGAGACCACCTCCCTATGATTTTGTTGTGTCCCTAAGGGGGTCTTTATATACAAGTTTCACTGTATTTGTCAACCAAAAGCCTCTGGAAAATCCAGTACTGTGTTCATGTGCCACGGGGGAGTAAATTTATTCTTAATTTTGATCTTACTCTTCTAATATGTGGTGACTCTACTGCTTAAACATGTTAAACGTTTATTTCGAAAGGGAACTGAATCATGTAAATCATTGCATCTGGACATTAAATGTACTAGTAATACTACATAATGAACAATCTATACAAGTTGGGGAGTAAATGAATTGACGATAAAATTAATTAATATAATCACTATTTCTCTGTACCATACAATACACCATTGATCTATTCAGAAAAAATAATCTTGTAGTACCAAAACGTTTGTCTTTTCACTGGGGATAGAGAGTAATTAATGAGCCTCGACACGTATAAAAATTTCAGATACCAAAGTATAAATCAATAGAATGTTCAGGACATAGATACAAATCCGGTTAAAATGGACAAACACGGACCTCTGGAAACCAAGAGGTGGGATCAGGTGCCATGGAGGAGTAAACATCACCTGTCGACCGGTCGCACCCGCCGTGAGTCCACAGTCAAGTCCAATGAAACACGCGAGGAGTATATCCTCGTCACAATTGGTACAGACGTCTCAACAACCGCCAACGAAAAGGCAACTCAACATTTCACTTAGTAAAACAGAGAAGTCGCAAACAAGACTATTATACCGACCATAAAATTTGCGGAACGTTGACAATAAACGCTGTTTTCGATATCCCTGTGTCAATAATTTGTTAGAGAGTAGTTTACCTCTGTATATGAAATCTTCATATGTTGTGCACGCCCTGGCATATCGGATCATTTGTGAAATATAAACTCCATATGCGGGTGACTGATGGATATCACTACTTAAATGTGGAAAATTTACGATGGGAAAGCCGAAATCGTCGCGTTTATCGCATAGCTTAGTTGCTAATTTCCCGTCTGTGTTTATATTAAGTAAAATGTCTAAGTATGAAGCGTGTGTGCTTGATTCTGTTGTATCTTTAATTTCTAGTTCGCTGGGATATATAGCATTGACATATGTATGAAAATTGTCATTATTAATTGACAAAACGTCGTCGATATATCTAAATGTCAAATTAAAGGACACCGCTAACTTTGTTTAAATAATTGTACGCAGTTTGATAATGTAAGGTCAAATGTTAAAAACAAAATATCAATATGATGTATTTTTAATGTCCCGAACAAATTTAATGATCCCCATGACATTTAACTCCCTGGTGTGGTTATTTTCATGTGAAGATATAAGAAAAAAAGTCTAAAAGAATAAATATGTAATATATATATATATATCCTTCTGAATAGAATATCCTTGCTTTTGTTGGTCTATCTAACCGTTATCCCTGATCAGGCGGTATATATTTTTCCGTATCTACCGCCTGATGCGCGTGATCAATGGGAAGACACTCCTAGATGCAGTCATTGACAAAGAATAATGAAAACCCAACACACTCCAACTGTGCCATTGAGACTGTTAAAATTACAAGTGGCAATGAATATGTTGAGAATCTAATAAATCCTTAGTGACGGAATATGAACTATTAGGTTTTAATGATTAAGAATTGTTATTTTTAAATTATAGTGAATGAATGTATAAAAGATGTATGATTCATTAAAAATGAATTATTTTTCTATTTTAACTTAATGAGGTTATTATTATTATTATTATTATTATTTGTACTAAATATTTCGTTTGTTTTCGGAGCCGGCCTGGCTCAGTCGGTAGCGTGCTCGACTCTGGATCGTGAGGTCGTGAGTTCGAGTCCCGCTGGCGGCAGGTTGGTTTCCTGTCTTTCGGATGAGACAGTAAAAACTGGAGGTCCCGTGTCACAGTAGGTGTCGGCACGTTAAAGAACCCTCACTGCTCAATGACCGTAAGTGCCGAGCATAGGCCAAAATTTGAAGCCCTTCACCGGCAATTGGTGGTGATGTCTCCATATGAGTGAAATATTCTTGAGTGGGACGTTAAACAACAATAAACAAACAAACAAACAAACGTTTGTTTTCGTACAACCGCTTTACGAGTTTCTTTATTTGTTCCGCAAATACTCATGGCAAATGTCACCGAAATATAAGTATATTTCAAACTATATTTCAAGAATATTTCAATATAAGTGACTATCATTCTTGTGGTATACCTCCATCATCCTGGGGGAGTACTCGTGTAGGCGTTGAAATTTGATAATTGTCCAATGTACCCTCTATATAAACGGAGAAAAGGAGTCGACTAAAATGGTGAAATTCCCCACTAGCTACAATCATAATGGAGAGGTTAGCATCCATACAAGGTCTGTATACTTTGTGACATTTTGTACTTCGCATATAAACTTTTATAGGTTAACACATCAGTGTATAAATGTTCGTCATTTGCAATCGACTTTGTAACAAATATTTCATTAAAAATTTTAATATTGCAATAAATAAAAAGTTTATAGTTACACTTATGGTCATATCCTAGTCTTAGCTACGAGAGCGTACTAGTCTCCATAATTTACTACAAATATATGTGTTACAACTAAAATGTCATTGATAAACGTATTGATGGTCGATAAACTTGAAGTGACTTTCCCTTGTAAATTGATTGTCACGGAAAAGAAATAGCAAATCAATCGTTGAATACAAATAAATACTATAACCTTGAAACAGCACGCAATATGCTCTCTTGCTCAGTTTTATTCTCCTTCATTCTGATCTTAAGCTTAGATAACATCACGCAAAATATAAGCAGTAGAAATCTATACTAAACAATTTCTAATAAGGACGATTCTCATGGTTTTTTTATTGTTGATATTAAACTCAATACATATCTTTTTCTATAGACTAAATCTATATTTTGTTCAATCATTCAAATTCACTAATTGAGTTTTTAAAAAAAAGCTGCGCAAATATTTTTTTAATTATTGTAAGTACGTACTAACGGTAACAAGAAACTAAGATATGTTTCCAGCCACGTTTTCACGAAATAATATTGATGTCCAAACAATCCTTAATTTGCATCAACTTTAGTTCAAATGAAAACTAAAAAATATATATATTTTTTTGTATCTGACTCATTAAGGAGACTGCAATTATCTATTTCCCCATGGGAAATATAAGCGCCCAACTCATTAATCAAGGAAACTCGTACACTTCCATGAGTCAATAAATCAATTTCTCATATTAAAAAAATAATAACTAAGAATTAACCCTCGAAGGTGTGTCGTGGTGAGAATAGGATCAACATGTATATTATAATGTTTAAATTTCATGTCCCAGCTTTGTCTTAAGATTGTATACCTCCTCACTCAACAATCCACTAGTCCATTATCACCAGATTTGTATATCTATCCTGGACATCCTGAAGATTTTTACTTTGGTATTTGAGATTTTACATCTTAATACATGTAGTATAAATTCTATACAATGTTATAACGCCGCCATAGCTTCCCATGTTCCTATCCACTTAACGCCTTGTAACTTGTATACTTACAACCCCATCTGATGTTCCGTTTGTTTTTCATTTGCGGTTCAAGACCTGTTCTATAAGGCCGGTGATTTCATACATTTATGTTTAAAACCGAGAGGTACAAAACCATGATATTTCTATGACACATTTGTCAGCAGACCCCGATCCCACCTCTGGATATCCCGGAGGTATTTGCTTGTCCATATTATTTATATACTGTCTCTTGAACCTCCGGACAAATCCTTCTTTAATATTGTCCGATTTACATAGGAGTAATCTTTGATTATCATACGGATGATATCTACTCACTTTCCCATTATGACAAGCTGCACAGGAAAAACGTTTTATTCCTCAATGGATAATCTCTTATGTATGTAGGAACGATTGCTCTAATCCGTGTATAGTTATATAGGAACAATTGCTCTAGTCATTGTAATTTTAATGTCTTACTTTATTATAGTACAGGACACCCTAAAACAATTTTTAATAAACTTGATTTTATCATAAAAGTAGAAATACCTGTGCAATATTACTATGTCAAGATGATAAATAAAAAATTATCCAAACTTTCTATCGCCTCAAAATTGCCCGGACGTTTATTCCAATTTCGTAATTGGCGGGCGAAAACATTATAAGGCAATTTAACGTGCAAACGGTCAAAACAAATATGGCGGTTTAGAGACGTCCGGGAGCAGTTTGTGAACGCACACAGATTGCTGACGTAATATGCAAAGTAACCGGAAGATGGCTTCGTCCGGAAATTTTAGTGACTTGCCATTTCTCCAAATAGATAACTTCAGATACAAAATGAAATGACCGTTTACGATACAATTTCAAAAGTTTTCTCAAAAGTCATTTTGATACACTTTCTTTGTATTCCTGAAATAAATAACTATGATCCGTTGACACGAAAAATACAGATTAATTTGTTGAAAGATCGTCGCTGTCTCGTATTTTTTACTTTAACTGGTGGTGGACAGAATATGTGTACATAGTCTACTTCAAATCTCAGTTTTCGGTTCTTAATTCCATTTGAATGGACCACAAAAAAGTGCTTATTGCTCACTTGTTGAAACGCCTGTCTGGATCCGCCATCGGCAAAAATTAAAGTTTATTCCCATCACAGTCTCACTTCGTTCGTATTACCACTAATATGCCAAATTTTACCGTTGTCTCCTGTGTGCAGGCTTGCAAGTAACAAACATTTCTATCTCGTTCATGAGGCAACCGAACGAAGAGAGGATGTGAAAGTATATATATATATATATATATATATATATATATATATATATATATATATTATATATATATATATATATATATATATATATATATATATATATATAACGGTTCCTATCAGTATTACCGCATAATTTGATATTTACATTCAATGCCTTTACATTCTACTAACAAATTGTTACCATACCATTATTTGTAGGAAAACTCACTGTGCTTTACATCGTTATTGCTTTGTATTCACTCGGATACGGATCCGCAACACGACACTGCAGACTTAGTCATTTATCTGATTATCTGGAACAAGTAAGACAGGTACAGCCACAGACATCAGAAATAGATACTCATCAATGTTCTCAGAGCTTCGTTCCAGGAGCACACTGTCCGCCTATTTCCACGTTCGATGCTTTCTCAAGGAATATAGCTAAACGCTCCTCATGTCCATGGGTAATGTGTAGAAATTCAGATCCCCTCAGACATCCAAAGAACATTTATTATGCCAAATGCCTGTGTTCGGGCTGTAGAGATACTTCCAGAGACTATTCGTGTCAGCCTATCACCTACAATTTGAAGATTAGTACAATTTCAGGGTGTCAAAATGGAACATATATATACTCTGATAGGTGGTTGCCAATACCTATCGGATGTACATGTACCAAAAAATATTTCATATGACGGATCTAGTATGCAGTAAACATTTTATTATGGAATATAAAAACTTACATCATCATCATACTTATAATGGACAGAGTCAAATGTTTTATTTCTATACTATTTTCTTTCGTTAGTATTGAGTTTGTTTAAAAGGAATAATATGTAAAAATCATATCATGTAATATATAAATTATTTTGATACATTTTTTTTTTATTTCACATGGATAAACATATCAGATCTAATATTTGACTTTCTTTGGAATTTTACCAATCTAAATTTGATTGGATCTGGATGGATATTTTGCGTTGTACAAATTCGTAGAAATCTTAAACCTATTATAACATGCAAAAAGAAAAAACAAATGACGGCGACGATTTTTTTCTTCAATAAGAAACCTTTATGTAGATTTGTTTAATTATGAATAGTACACTGAATTTCCACTGGTGCAAATATTGGTGACATTTTTATAATACATTGTTTAATTCATCAACCCCTGTGGTAACATTTAAACTCGCCCAAATCAATAGATAGTATGGTCTAATGACATAATTGGGAATGAACAAGTTAATGTTATATGTAAAATTATTGAAAATTTGGATTCTAAATCATACACTCCCGAACTAATGCAGTGGACTAAACAATTCTTTGAAATGGACAGATCCAAATGTGACTTCAGGGGTTGGTGAGTTAATATCGTTTATCTTTATATATATATATATATATATATATATATATATATATATATATATATATATATATATATATATATCAAAATAAAGAATGCCACACCACGAGACAGTTTTTAGTTTTACTAACTTACATTGCGACACGTGTTTCGCGTTACATACGCTCGTCAGGCAATGATCATCAACAAACATTTATTGAATATATATCATGAATCTGATTGTTGATGAAATAGTTTGTTTTAACGTCTCACTCAAGAATCTTTCACTCATATGGAGACGTCACCAAATGCCGGTGAAGGGCTTCAAATTTTGGCCAATGCTCAGCACTTACGGTCATTGAGCAGTGAGGGTTCTTTAACGTGCCGACACCTACTGCGACACGGGACCTCTAGTTTTACTGTCTCATCAGAAGGGCAGGAAACCAACCTGCCGGCGGCTGGACTCGAATTAATAATCAAGAGTCGAACGCGCTACCGACTCAGCCAGACCGGCTCCTTTGATGAAATAGATAATATAGCACTCATGTATGAAGCTTAATGCAAAGAATAAACAAAATTAGTTAATTTGATAAGAAGGCTACTCCTTTTGCATAAGATGCAATGTAAGTTGATAAAACTAAAAACTGGTTTGTCATGTGAAATTCTTTATTTTCATATTTAATGTCTTTACGTTGGACTTTTAATATACATACATATAGGACAAATTCTTGGTATATCTTTAAAAGTCTTCTTCTTGCGAACCAATAATCAGATGATATTCAAATTTCGTATGATGATTTTTAAGTCAATATCTACTAAGTTACAGTTTGCGAGTGATAACGAAATCAGTCTAAAGCGAGTCACTACGGGCGCTTCAGATAACATAGGCTACAGTTTTATACAAATGTTTTATTAACTAATTTTTAGCGGGCCAATTTGAACCAAATTTGGCAATGGGTATTCCCGTGTAAAAAATGCATAACGTATATGAATGAAATGGGCTAAGACCCATAAGGCGCCTATTGAGTATAAAAGGACTTAACCTTAATACATCTTAAAAAAATTGTCTTCCTCTGGACTTGATGATCATAGTTCTATCAAATTTGGTATGTAAAATTGTTAAGTCAATATCTGTCTTGTATGATTCTGAAACTAATTCTGTTCATAGACAAGTCACAAAGGTGCACTTTTTATTACATACAATGTTCTATACAAAAAAATTATCAACTAAAATTATTGACTTTTTTTATCAAATTATATGAGGAAAATTTTAGGAAATATCTAAGGATCATTGTGGGTCTCAATTTTAATGTCATAGACACCTATTATAACTTGAGTGTATCTGTGTCAAACAGAAAATATCAGGCTTTCGTCAATTTTTACACACTTTAACTTCTTTCAAGGGACCAATGAACCAAAAAAATTGTTACAGAAACTTTTGTTTCAGTCACCTGTTAGTTTGAAAGCACAGCAATAATTTCAAGGTCAGTAACCACATGACAGGTAGGTTTATATATATATATATATATATATATATATATATATATATATATATATATATATATATATATATATATATATATATATATAAACGAGATAATCCATGCTGATTAAAGGTAAAAATGTTGACAAAATTTGTGTTTTGAATGGTTAGTTTCTTCACCACGACTTACATTTCAGGAGTGATAATTGGCAAACACATGAACCCTAACATTTTGATCAGAATTAAAATATTGCGAAAGGAATTTGTATTTTTTTTTTTTGCTAAAGATGAAAATACATGTATTGTAAATTTGAGGTAAATTTTTTTCAAATGATGAAATAATTATACGTAGATAGCTTATGAAATACGCGTTTTCGTTTTATGATATATTTGTTGTATGCACTTAGTACCATTCTAACCACCAAAATAGAGCAATAATTTCAATTTGCATGTTTAAAGATTCCCCTACAATACAGTCGCAGGGGGTACCCTGTAAAAACACGAAATTTAGAAAATTGTGACCACGGTAATTACGACGACAATCACGATTATAAAATATAAAGATTTTCCTAGGATTTGCAAATAAATTTGGCCGTGTGTTATTCCGTTAACTTAAACTCGTTAACTAGAGGTCTTTTTCGACACTGGGCACCCTACTATTGTGATGGAATATAATTTCACAAAATATAGTGTGTATTCTGTGTGCGAAACAATACAAATAACCTTATGATATAATACTTATATAGTTTCTGCTTATATAGGGTTGGACACTCGATTGGCACATTCCGAACATGTTCGTTCACAAATCAATCGAATATGAATAGGATGTTGCTGTTGCTGCAAAGAAAATGTGTTTGGGAGTTTTGTTAATCGAGTCTGAAACCTCGGGCACGTAACTACACATATATCACAAGTCATCACGTCTATTTATCTATAGAAAAGGGTTATTGATAAAAAATGGACTTGTACTTTAGTGCTTATATCTATTAAATCGATCATTATTATTATTATACACACCATTATGTTGAGTTTTAAAACAATAGACTTCTGTGAATGTTTCGCCTCATCTTTACGCCATTTTAAAATTCTGCATATACCAACTCAAAGACGGAAAATTAACAACTTAGCTACACGACAAACGCGTCGATTCTGGCTTTCCCATCGTAAATTTACCACATTTAAGTAGTAATATCCCACAGTCACCCGCATATGGAGTATATTTCACAAATGATCCGATATGCCAGGGTATGCCAATATATGAACATTTCATATACAGAAGAAAACTACTCACTGACAAATTATTGACACAGGGATATCGAAACCCGCGTTTGATGTCAACGTTCCACAAATTTTACGGTCGATATAGTAGTCTTGTTTGCGTTTACTCTGTTTCACTAAGTAAAATGTTGAATTACCTGTTCGATGGTCGTTGTTGAAACATCTGTACCAATTGTGACGAGGATTCTTTCCTCACGTATTTCATTTGGATTTGACTGAGGACTCACGGCGGTTGTGACCGGTCGACAAGTGATGCTTACTCCTCCATGGCACCTGATCCCAACTATTGATTTCCATTTGATTTGTCCATTTATTTTTACCAGATTTGTACCTATATCCTGGACATCCTAAAGATTTATACTTTGGTATTTGAGACATTTTATGTTCTGGTGTGTTTTACAACAGTTTTAAATAACTGTGGAATCGAGCGCTAACATAGATAACTCCAATAGTCTTAAACATCATGAAGGCGAATTTGGAACTATCCTGTTTGGGATACATTAGTTTAAATAATGAAATAATCTTTATGTTTCATAAGATTAAATATTTTGTAGTAATGATAAAAGATAAAATGTAATGAAATTTTGTCATATTCGTCAACTTAAATAAGTTGCATGTGAACACTAACTGTATACAAATGTACCGATGCAGAGATTTGTAAATTTATTGCACTTAAACTCCAATCTTTGATGTGTCCCACTGACATAGTTTAAAAATATGCGTGATACATAAAAACATAAAACACATGGAATAAAGAAATAAATGTTCAATTCGAAACGTATGAAGTATCCCGTGTTGTGAATTATCAATGATATGGAAATTTATGTGGCATTTAGCTGCATCTATGACATTATTCAGTGTATAAATACGATACCAGGAAGTGCAATGAAAATTACCTGTTGAGGTGTTAGATGTCTTTAGAGGAGAGTAAACATGATTTATTACTGTTTGTATCGGTGGCCATGGAATTACGAGTCATATATGGTGTATCATATTGTATACACTATATGGGGCATTGCATTATTCAATGCACAATGAAGTATTAAACATCGTTTAAGAATAAATTAGATGTTTTATTTATCAATATCTATTGAACATATTTAACCAGTGCAAGTGTATTTGGTTTTTTTTTATAGCTGTGACTGTTACCAACAATGACGAATTATTTTGTTCAATTTGACATATATCTTTATATCCAATCGAAGGCATAGGAATTTGTAAGACGATTTTCACAATTCATGGGCTCGGGCATCCATTTAGTTTGATACAGTGGATACATTTGTTTAACAGGCACATTTATATTTGCCCATTTAATACTCCTATAAAAATTTATTATGATCTGGCAAACTTTTTTGAGAATTGTGTTCGACAAAATTCAACTAACCGGAAGCCTTGGCAGTGATAGTCAGCGAATCAGAAAAACGTGCCAACAATGCCCATCTGCACTTGCCCATAAATATTCCTATACATGGGAACCGTCTCTCGGAAGAAGAAAAAGAAATAATAATAATAATAATAATAATAATAATAATAATAATAATAATAATACCCAAAATGCGTGTAATTTGACATTTTTCTCCTTCAGTTTCACAAAAACTCACAAAACATCTTAGACGCTATAACTCTTTTTCAAACTGTGCGTTTTAAGGATGTATTAAACAACTGACTCCCAAATTCATTTTTTTTTTCATTTTTTGTCTATTTATACTGCACTTTGATCTGTATTGAAAACTATAAGAAATATATATCGGCACAATTTTGAGAAAAATTACATTGAATATCCTCCATCGAGACATATCTAGGATTCCCTTGAAAAGTGTAAACAGGTCAATGTAATTTTTTGTTTACTGTGCCAGATATGAATATATATATATATATATATATATATATATATATATATATATATATATATATATATATATATATATATATATATATATATATATATATATATATATATATATATGTATGTATAAACAGGAATCAATAGAGGAAAAGAAATGTTTTCCTTATAAAATTACCAAGTGAAAATAATTTTGAATGTAAATTTTTCAATATCCGTATGATAAAGGTTTCAATGAATATAGCAATTATAGAAAAATTCAGCATTTTCTCTTAAAACTTGACAATATGAAAAAAATATGTTCCCCTCCCCAAGATATTTTCATAATCCTTAAGGTATTATTATTTAACATTATGAATACGAAAAGAATTTATCCACAGAAATTTAAAATATTGTCAACAAAACCATCGTGACACGTTACTTACAGCGGGTTCGGTATTTTTATTCTAAAACTAAAATTTGAAAAATACTTGGCTATTACAGGGATGGGACAACCACAAGACCTCAGAATACTTCGCACTGGGCTGTTACAGGGACGGGACAACCACAAAACTTAAAAATACTTCGTAGTTGGATATTACAGGGACGGGACAACCACAAAACTTAAAAATACTTCGTAGTTGGATATTACAGGGACGGGACAACCACAAAACTTAAAAATACTTCGTAGTTGGATATTACAGGGACGGGACAACCACAAAACTTCAAAATACTTCGTAGTTGGATATTACAGGGACGGGACAACCACGATAACTCAGAATACTTCGAACATTGATATTACAAGGATAGGACAACCACGAGACTTCAAAATTCTTCGTAGTTGGATATTACAGGGACGGGACAACCAAAAGACCTCAGAATACTTCGCACTGGGCTATTACAGGTAGGGGAAAACCATGGAACCTCAGAATGCTTCGTTCTCGGATATTACAGAGACGGGACAACCACAAGACTTCAGAATACCTCGTACTCGGATATTACACTTAATTCAGAATAGTCTACAAATAGGCGTTGCCTCCCCGTTAATTTATCGTCAGAATTGGATACATGTAGCCTATCTCTGAAATGAGAACGCTTGTCCAACTCATTAAATTTCCATTTTAAACAGCGATATTTAATATTGGAGATAGATGTATAGAGCCTAGATGCAATATTTAGACATCATTATGCAATGTTGTGAAATAGATAACGTCTATTTAACAGAGAACGTGCACATCGGGAAGTTTAAAGTTTAAACTTTTTAAAGGGGCATTAGCTGTGTTTTTTTTTTAAAAAATGTTCTTCCACTTTTACTACTTAGATTGATATATATATATATATATATATATATATATATATATATATATATATATATATATATATATATATATATATATATAATTACAAAAATGAGATGTATACAGGCAGAAAAATTCTTAAATTCTTATATATTTTTTAAAATCGCTTGAAAAACACAAGTTTGGCACTTTTTCAATTGCAATTGACTAACTCAACCTTAAAATTTGTTTATGAGTTTACACACTGGACGTGACCTTTTTTACATACTATATAGAAATATAAGATTTTTTATGCCTCACTACAGTTTTTATTTGTTATTATACATCAAGTACAAGTAGTAAAAGTGGAAAAAATCCAAATCATCTATTTGTGTAACAACACTAATGCTCCTTTAATTTCCTACACAACAGCTGCTTTCTTTTTATTGTTTTGAATTTTTGTATATGTACCTCTCAACATGTTTGAGTAACGTTGTAAGAAAACTGACAACCTAGATCAAACTTGCTAATTGTATTCATTCAGATAACATCGTATATTGTAATGTAATATGCGAGAATATATATATATATATATATATATATATATATATATATATATATATATATATATATATATATATATATATATATATTCACATATGACTGTAATATTGTTGATTATGACGTAAAACACTTCTCGCACAACCGAACGTAATCTTGTATCACACACAGAACGTAATCTTGTAGTCCAATGCAATTATTTTACTTCATCGTAGATAATAATCATGTTAATTAGATACACACTCTATATACACACTCTATACAATCAATATATATTTTTGTAATAAAAAGATCCAGTCTGTTATGATTGAAATAATTCAGGCAGTCATGGTATTATTTTCAGATTGAAATCCTTCAGTATCTTGCAAAAGCATTACATGTTATACAATCCTATCTCAAAGCTGAGATCCCTAATCATATCAATCGTTAAATGAGGTGACATAGTTTCCATTAAACAAACAAAAACATGATATATATTATAAATACCAAAGTTATACTTTAAAAAAATATTAATAGACCAAAACCAATGTTCAAGACGATTGTTGATGTCAGTAAGACATCGTCATTTGAGCTCGAATATAAAAATAGGCATAGAGTTCCGAAACAAAATATGGTATCATACAAATACATAAAGATTGAACTTTAAATTCATTATTTGGTAGTTTTGTTTTTTGTTTTTTTTTTCCTTTTTACAAATTGATAACGAATTTAGGTGAAGTTGGTCCGAATATTGAGAAGAAGTCTGAGATGTAAAAATTCAGCGAATGAAGGAAAACTCTGCTCCTAATGGTTTTCATCAACATCAAATGTTAAAGCTAAAGTTTCAAAGCTTATACTGCAAAAAAGTGGTAATACCTTTGAAAATACAAATATCATTTGCAATAATGTAAGGCAATTATCGACGAAAACTAAGGAAATATTGTTCACCTACTCACCTTATAAAGACATCGCTGATTTCTTACATGAATTTGTTAAATATAGGCAATTATTAGCTTTCCCATTTCCATTTAAACTACGTTATGCTTTTTGATTGGTAGAATTGTAGAAATGTGCGTTTGAATTACACATATCAAAGACACACACACACACACACATACACACTCTCTCTCTCTCTCTCTCTCTCTCTCTCTCTCTCTCTCTCTCTCTCTCTCTCTCTCTCTCTCTCTCTCTCTCTCTCTCTCTCTCTCTCTCTCTCTCTCTCTCTCTCTCTCTCAACCGCTTAACCGAATATTTTTCTTGTCAAGTACTCGGTTACTCGGTCAGGTGTGTAAGATATTATTCAAAGTTGAAGGTGCAAGGTGATATATCCGGCAAAATGTTTAATCTTAAAAGCTCTGTTAGTCATTCTACAGCTTTCGGACACTACATATGGGAGGACCTTTGTGTCTTACCTAGATATCACGTCAACTTGGTAGCTTTTATATTAAATAGCTTGTGCACGTGGATCAAGAGCCAATTCTAGAATATTTTGCACTATGCTTCCTTTTAATATTTCAATGTTTTGGTTTTTCTGAATTAAGCCAAATCTAAATGGGATTGATACCCTACATGGATTCAGCAATGTATTGTTTAATTCAATGAAATATTTTAATATAACTATCAGTTATTTTCTGAATTCCAGCTGTAAATGGCGGCATTTTCTTAGTTTAACCAGCTATTAAGCTTAACAGATCTCTTAACGGTATACAGACAAAATTTTCTTAAAACTAATATAAATTATTATACCGAAAACAATTCATTACATGTATATATCTTCAAGTTATAAAATACAAACAACTCTCGCTGGATTTAGCAAATTAAGTAACACGTATAAGACACTAATCTTTGTTTAAACACGTATCTAACAAGGATAGGCGGTGGGTCAAATCATTTAGACTTTCATATTCATTTCTAAATATTTTAAAAATGTAAAATACATGTAATTTTTAAAATTATATACGAGTAATCAAGTACTGATTTTAGTATTCGATAATCGGACCATCTGACGAGTACTTGGTTAATCGGTTACTCGTTGACAACCCTAATATATATATATACAATATAAGGACGTTTTATGCATTTCAGATTTATTATAATTTTTGTAACATATGTAACTTATTTGCAAAGATCCATTAAACAGACAAAATGTGATGACGTACTATAGCGTGGTAAATATTATAAACATAATACCAAAGTTATAATGCTCACGACGATATCGTTTCTGTCAAGCAAGATAATATGATGACCAATCATATTTTCTTGAGATATTGTAAACATAAGCAAGGTGAACTCAACCTCAATCGAGTGGCTAATACTGAACGCAGGGCAGGTTAAGTTTCCTTACGGGAGATATACATAAAGTTATATGACCACTTGAAATCCCAGACCGGAACAACGATTGATCAAATCCAACACGGAAGACGTAAAATGTATGTCAATATGCTGCTTCCGTCAGTTCAATGATACAGCAACATACCTGTCCGTATGTTTAACGAGTCATAATTAACTAAAATTGTTAGTTTTGAATATCATATTCTTGTGATTACTGCTGCTGTGTATACTTCTACTACTACTACAATTACTGCTGTTGCTACTACTACTACTACTACTGCTGTTGCTACTACTACTACTACTACTACTACTACTACTATTACTACTACTACTACTACTACTACTACTACTAGTATTACTACTACTACAATTACTGCTGTTGCTACTACTACTACTACTACTACTACTACTACTACTACTTCAACTACTACTACTACTACTACTACTACTACTACTACTACTACTACTATTAATGCTCAAATACAGCTTCATGTTGTGAAAGCTTAACTGGTTTAAATAAAATATTTAAAAAACACTTGGTATGTCAATTTTTGCGTATTTACTTCTTTTATTTTATTTTCGTATTTGCTAATAAGATTAGGAAAGATTGCAAATTCCTGATATATAGAATTGAAAGAAAATATAGGACATTAGAATGCAGTTTCAAATATAAACGTTATAATCGTTCAGATTGTGACCTATATGTGATCATTATCGATATGAGAAATAAATCAGTACAAAATGAAAAAAATTAAGATTTCATCTTAACAGGTGTACGTAGAAAAATTGGACTCGGTGCATTTAGATATATGGCTACAATATTGAAGAATGTAGCAAAATGTATGCTCTATTTCAGTAAAAGGTTTCTCGTCTCTTCACACACACACACACACACACACACACACACACACACACACACACACACACACACACACACACACACACACACACACATATATATACACACACACAGATATATATATATATATATATATATATATATATATATATATATATATATATATATATATATATATATATACAGTGGAACCTGTATATAGGGTCCACCCAAGGGACGAGAAAATATTGACCTTTATGTGCAGGTGACCCTTATACACAGGTTCAATTTAGTTGAAGTATGCAGTCAAGGGACTTGAAAAAACTGGCTTTTATAAACAGGTAATCCTTATATAGAGGTGGTCGCTATAGCAGGTTTTACTATATATATATATTCTCTTCGGTGTATACAATCGCTCAGATAAACATAACTTGAAATAGTTATGCAATATATAGAAAAAATGTGAAAAGGGGTTTGAAATAATTAAAAATGAACAAAGAATAGATTTTAGACCAAATGTTCAATTGACGTGACCTAATCACACTGATATCAATTAATTTTTAATAGATTTTATTTTATCTCCAGAAATATAATTGGGCATAAGTGTTTGCAACATTATTTGTGCACTTTCCTAATATGATAACACAAACGTGCATTACAGATGACTGTATATACAATGCTTATATCACATGTTTTCAACCAAACATTCAAAGTAAAAATGAAGAAGTAACAATGGATATTCGAAACTCCAAGTTCATTTGAATACGACAAATCAGATATAACAACGGTCTTAACGTAAAGAACAGTTACGAGTCCAAAATCAATACTGATTGCGAGAACCAAAAAGTAAAAAAAAAAGTGAAAATGATGGTCAAGGTATCTTCCAACAAATATGCAGAGGTAACTTTTATTGTAAAAACATCAATAGAATTTAGAAATGAACAATTTGGGCAAAATAAAGTGTATGTTCATAGAAATGGGCTTGCCTGTTTGTTGAAAGAAGCATTAGCTGCATTTAGCAAAAACAATGACTTCAATTTTATTACTTTTACTACTTGTACTTGATGTACAAAAACAAATAAGCAATATACACAGGAATAAAAAATCTTATATTCCTATATATTTTGAGAAAATAAAGTCAGTTGCAGTGTGGTATTCATATACAAATACTAAGATTGAGTTAATATATAAAACATCTCAGATACCAAAGTATAAATCTTTAGGATGTCCAGGATATAGATACAAATCTGGTAAAAATGGACAAACACAGACCTCTGGAAACCAAGAGTAAGCATCCCCTATCGACCGGTCACACCCGTCGTAAGTCCACAATCAAGTCCAAATGAAATACGTGAGGAACGAATCCTCGTCACAATTGGTACAGACGTCTCAACAACCGCCAACGAAAAGTCAACACAACATTCCACCTAGTGAAACAGACGATTATACCGGCCGTAAAATTTGCGGAACGTTGACATCAAACGCGGTTTTCGATATCCCTGTGTCCATAATTTGTCAGTGAGTAGTTTACATCTGTATATGAAATGTTCATATGTTGAACACGCCCTGGCATATGGGATCATTTGTGAAACATAAACTCCATTTGCGGGTGACTGTGGGATATTACTACTTAAATGTGGAACATTTACGATGGGAAAGCCGACATCGTCGCGTTTGTCGTATAGCCTAGTTGTCAATGTCCCTTCTGTTTCTATAGTAAGTAAAATGTCAAAGTATGAAGCGCGTGTCCTTGATTCTGTTGTATCTTTAATTTCTAGTTCGCTGGGGTAAATTGCCATTATTAATTGACAAAATGTCGTCGTTATATCTAAATGTCAAATTAAAGGACACGGCTAGCTTCTTTATCAATTGCAATTGAAAATGTGCCAAACCTGGGTTTCTCAAACAATTTTTACAAGGTACGTGTATACAGGAATTTAAGAATTTTTTAAAAATATCTGTGTATATCACTTTTTTGTCATTGTATATCAATGTAAGTAGTAAAACGAGGAACAAAAGTTTTGGAAAAAACACAGCCTTTAAGTAATAAATTAAGAACATATGAGGGATCACCAATATGTAGACTAAAATACAAGAAATTATCAAAATCAAGCTAAACCTAAATATGAGAAAAAATAGAATTTAGATATTATAAATATCATAAACTTAATAGCAAAATTATAATGCTCAAGACGATCGTTTCTGTCAATAAGACTTCATGAGTTGAGCTCCAATTTTAAATAGATTTTCTAAAGGAAAGTGGTATAATACAAGGCCAAATAATAAATCTAAATGCATAGCCTAATCCATCTAAGATTAAGCACTGTAAAAGGAGGATAATACATATATAGTTCTAGTAGAAAATTTTTGTACCAATTAAAATTTTCAAAAAAAGAAGAAAAGATTAAAAAGAAATATGTAAAGTATTTTGTAATATATACATATACATATGTATTTAAGTTTTCCTCTAAAAATCTGATTGTAATAGTTTTAAAAATAAAAATATTGAAAATAACCTATTGCAATGGAAGTAACAGTAACCAGTTATTTTAATCTATTGAAGATATTCAGAATTGCTATCAGGTGGGTGTCTGTTAATTAATTATATATATTAACTTTACTTATGTTGTAGAAAACATATTTATCTAGTTTGAAAAAAAAAACATTAATTTAATAAGCCTCGTTGTATATTTTTGTTTATTTGGTTAGAAAATTATCATTAGATATATATTAACTTCTTGAAAATAGATATGCTCATGGTGATAAAGAACCTCAGTGAAGTGTGTGTTTATAAATTTGAATCTAGAGATCTTAAGTGTGTAGTGATACATGAACATGTATAAATTTGAATAATTATAAAACGTGTAATATATTAGTGCTATATTTTTATGCTTCGTTATGTACCAAAATAAAATACATTCTTTTCATATTCTGTTTTCATGTGTTAAAGTAGCATTAGCTAAGTTAGGAATATTTTTTCGGAAAATCTGTAATAATCATGAAACGATTGTATACCATGAAAAATCACCCGACAATACGATTTACCGAGTGCAGATGTAAAAAAAATCATCAATAGTTTTTGTACTTACATGGAAACTGAAACAAGACATGGCGTCTGATTACATTCCGATTATCTTCGTAGATATCTACGAGATTTGCTGGTTGAATGAAGTTACAAGGAAAACTCGCACCCAAGACGAATCGTACCAGGACAAAGACCTAGACCGACTGAGTGACAAACATTACCCAACAATTATTGTCCAATTCAAATAAGATGACGGGGCGTAGTAACTTTTGAATCATACGAATGATTCTACTCACTTTTCGGGTATGAAAAGCTGTACAAGAAAAATGTTTTATTCATCACTGGGTACTGTTATGTATATTGACAAGAAGGAACGATTACTCTTGACTGTGTAATTTTAATTTTATGCCTTAATACCTAAAATTTAAAATCGTACAGGTCAAGTAAGGATTCACAAGACCCCATTCCACCATGTTATATGAATTTTACTATAATAGAAGAATACTTTTGTATTACCACATTTTGATATCATACATAAGATTTCACATGTCAAGATACTATCGTTCATGTTTAAAACAATGGTGTCATACTATTGGTGGCATTCCAGGATAAAAATGTGAAGGACGTGTATGCAGCAGTTATATACAAATAAAAATATCCTTTCATTATATTTAGTTATTTTATACTAAAGTGATATTTCGTTGGGATTGTTCTATATAAATTCTAAATTTCCCAAAAGCTAAGATTGTCATATTCTTAGAGTGGGTACGCTTAGATAGTTTTGGCAATACATTTCGGTTTAATATTTCGCGTTGTATGATACCACTTTTTTTCTTTCTGAAATATACATTTATCATTTAATTCGAGCTCAACTGTCGAACTGATGAAGTCTTATTGACAGAAACAGTTGTATTGAGCATTAACTTTGTTATTAATAAGAGTTTTCGCAAATCTACTGATTATATAGATATTATATATGCTACTTCGGTAAATTTTTATTTTATTTGTCCGATATTACTTTCCCGTGTACATTTGATAGGCCAGGGAATATTTGGAACTTCTGACCAATGACGTCATAGTAAGCATATGACAAAACCCGGTCCGACGGGAGACATTTTAACATTGCAAACGCCCATCTCCATGGAATTGTATTATGTAGAGTCTTAAGTAAAAGGTTATTGAAAAAAGTTATTCAACGACTCCAATATTAGACCTTTATTCAACCCAATGATTTTAAGAAAGGTTTTCCTATTTTCGAAGTGAGCTGCACTGACAGTAATTACTTAGCTTAACATATATTTTATTTCATAAGATAGAAACAGTTTACATAATTATCATAGACAGAATTAGGGGTTGGAAACAAAGCTTTAAGCTTATTCTAATTCCTCTCCCTGAACATAACTGTAGATGGAAAAACAATGAGTTGGAGAGCTGTCTGACACATTTTAAGTACATGTACAGTGGAATATGATAAACAACTAAAAATGTATAAAGTATCAGGGGAAGCGAACACACGTCTGGTGGTTTGTTTTGTTGAGATCTGTTTTAATTAGTTAAATATGTAAAATTATATATTTGAAATTTATCATTTGCAATTAATCGTTCCATGTTAGAAGAACCTTCCTGTATTTATTATGTACGCCTGAACATTTAGAAAAATGGTTTTGTTATATTGATAATCTTTGGATTTGTCGTCATATAGTAGAATTTCTAGGCTTGGCACCTCAGCGAATTTATGCATATTGACACCTAGTGACATCGGTACTATAGAACAGAATCCATAGGTCTATATTATATTTTCTTTTGTGGCCTCACAAAACCACATTTTCGTCATTATCACTGTAATTAAATCATTAGCTCCATTCTAGTTCCTTTAATTGTCCGAACGCCTGTTGGCTAAAATAAGGTTTTGATAGCAGTAACAGCTTAAATTTCAAGAAAAAAATATGGAATTTAAGTTAATTCAATAATGCGAATTTGTGACTTAATTTTTTAGATTTGCTCATAAAAATTACGTTTGAGAACCCATTGAGATGAATCTTCACTAATAATAGTTATTATTTTCACATTCGTAATACTTTTAAACAAGCCAATACACATGCATTTGCAAGTGTAATTAATGAGAACTTTGTATCTTTATATAAGGATATATTATCACTGAAAGAAAAACATCACACCCTAGCCGCCGCAAGTGCTGCTTTAAATTTTCTGGACTATTCTTGTCACAACATTAGCGGTTCCTTTTACAACCAAAACATGTCCAGATTGTTCCTCTTTTCTTCTGATTGTCCAACAATTCTTTAACAATATTTACATACCAAAAGTGGGACAACCAGGGTGACACTGGCGTAACATTTCATTGACATTTTTACTAGCCAGTGGATATTAAGTCCGCATACCTGCTTGGGTTATGTATTATTTCTTGCACTCATTACAATTAGCAGGGTTTGGCTAATTAGCGAATTTACACTTTATAGTCATGTAATACCTTATTTTGCATATCCAAAAACCACATAATACCCAGATGCGAATGAGATTGTTTATTGTAACAAATAATATAACAATTGCCATCATATTTATCCATTTTAAAATTAACTTGGTGTTGAAATGGAACAACAGTGTATGAAATATTAAACGATTAACAAATATTTACCTGTTTTTTGCACACGTACACCCAACGGGTACCTGGACAAACTTTGGTTCGTATGAATAAATACCATTAGAACAACCATTTACAACAAAAATTCTTAAAGAATTATAAATGCGATGACAAGAATATTCCCCTGTATTCCCAATACAGTTCGTACACAGGCATTTGGCATAATAAATATCTCTTGGAAATCGAAGAGCATTGGAATTACGGCACATAATCCAAGGACACGTCGATCTGTTCCTAAGAAATTGATTTGTTTCTCTGTGACTATCGGACACAGGACATATTGTCGACAATATGGATTCATGATTACATTGTTGTATATTGCCAATTCTCATATTAATATTTAAACCGTCAGATGACATCATTTGCATTAGTAGACTCTGCCGGTGTCTGCACTCTCCAGTAAAATTATGGCTACTTCCAGAAATTATTACACACCATAACATCATGCAAATTGGCTAAAATGAAAAATGAACAATAAAATGTCATTCAGGTCTATAATAACAATTAAAAAATTTTCTTAAGTTCTTTATTCGTGTGATCAATATATATATATATATATATATATATATATATATATATATATATATATATATATATATATATATATATATATATATATATATATATATATATATATATATATATATATATATTAATATATACAACGTAGTTTCGCAGAATTAAAGGTGAAACCGAAACTAAAAGTTGATATCTCGAATGCTTCAAATAGAATGTATATGTCATCTTGAAAAACTAACTACAATGATATCTGTAAATTTTTATTTCAATGATTTTAAAATATACTAGATTAATGTTTGTTCCTTTTTTTATTATTTTTCAAAATCTACTTTTTCCACGAAAAAAAAAAATTGATATGTAATCTAACGAGGATGAACCTAGTGCTGATATTGAATCCTTCAACTTTTTCTTTTTTTCTTTTAGAAATGTACATTTTGAAATGAATTCTCACCTGTGTCTTACTGTGTGATAATATCATTCTATTTCTGTCGGATACCTTGATGAAAATGTAAAATCGGAATCACTTCCTAGTTTCTTTTATAACGTTTATTTGGAAGTCAAAATATTCAAATAGGTAATCGACGAGGTCAAAAGTAGACGAAAGGAAGTTTGACTAGCGACTGACTCCTGTCATTGAGAAAACACTTCCTCCTTCGTAAAGATCTATTGGTCAGACTAATTTAAGATATCTATTTCAATAAGTTCAAGGTTTTAAGTCCAATAACTAAAATCAGTACTTACCTAAATTGTGAGTACGAAGAAGTTAAGGTTTTATTGATCGTGAATTGGGATTTGCGTCCACCTTAGTTCAACTAGTTTTAAGAACATCTATACCTTTTCAAATTCTAGAAATATTAGTTTACAAATTCAGTTACAATAGTGATAAGAGTGTTACAACACAATCCTGTGCCAATTTGGCAGGCAATCAAATAGTGAATTTTGTTAGCACATTAATCAAATACAGTAAAACCTTTTTAGCGACCGCCTGTGTATAAATCCACCTGGTCATAAAGACTTGTTTTTTGCTGTCCCCAATAGTACCATTTGTGTACAAATCAACCTCAATATAAAGCTGCAGGTTTTGTTGTGTCTCCTCCTTAGGAGGTCTTTATATACAAGATTCACTGTATTGCATTCTGTTAGCACGTTACTCAAACAGTGAATTTTGTTAGCACGTTATGCAGCTTTATCAATGGTTACTTATAAAAAAGTCAGGCTGACAGACAAAAATGCTCGTAATTAAATAAACAAAATGACAGATATGCAATTTATCGTATGAATTTATTGTTTCATTATATTTGTTGATTATTTTTGGATATATTGGCTATGGATGTAAGTTATCAATGAAATGCAACTTCTATGGCATCCTTAAATAAACCAGATAACCCTTTAGATGGAACTGAAATCAGATGATCTATAAAAGGATAAATAGAAGATATGATTAAAGGTAAAACAATTTTTAAAGGGGTATCAGCTGCGTTTTTTTCAAAATGTTTTTTTTACTACTTAGACTGATATAAAATAACAAAAAAGAGATATACACAGGCACAAAAATTCCTATACATTTTGTGAAAATTGCTTGAGAAACCCAGGTTTGCCACTTTTTCACTTGCAATTGATTAACTCAACCAACTATTTGTATATGCATAATTCACGAGACCTGACCTTATTTTCACAAAATATATAGGAATATAAGATTTTTTTGTGTCTGTGTATAGCTCTTATTTGTTATTGTACATCATATACAAGTAGATAAGTAGAAAAAATCTAAATTTTTTTTTGGTAAACACAGCTTTTGCCCCTTTAAATTGATGATGAAAGCCAGAACATACGTCATAGCTAATAAAAAGAAAGATAAAATACATGATATACATTCTTTAGAGTCCTTGAATCAAATACTCTGCATGTTGTATATCACAGATATCAATAAACATGTCCTCGTGTTACGTAGTTCAACATCGATATATTCAAAGTGGCATTAGCTGTGTTTTTTAAAATCTTCCTTTTTACTGCTTAGATTAATATACAATAACAGAAAGAGATTTCTTAAATTCCTCTACAAATATTTATATATAGTGAAAATGGCTTGAGAAATCCAGTGTTTGGTAATTACTCACTTGCAATTAATTGCTTCAACTTCTTCAGGTGTCAAGGAGGAGTACACATACTCAGCTGACCGGCCACACCCACCGTGAGTCTAGTCAAATTCAAATGAAATAGGTGAGGAAGAAATCTCCGTCACAATTGGCACAGACAACTCACAACCACTACTGAATAGGTAACTAAACATTTAGTGAAACACAGCAATCGCAAACAAGACTATTACTGTAAACGTGGAAATTTACGCGTGATGTAATTTACACTAAATACGCAATGAAGAGTTTTTCGTGTAAATTATCAGTCCCACAGTTATGCTAAGAATTATCGTTTAATACAGGACTGTTCACGATAAATTGTGAAATCGTGTAAAATAACTCACGCGTATGGTTTGAATAAGAATATCGTGTAATTTAAAACACGCGGAAATATCCACGTTTACGGTGCCCCGACCGTAAAATTTGCAACACGTTGACATTTAACGCGATTTACGACAACTCTGTGCCAATAATTTGTCAGTAAGTAGTGTATATGAAGTTTTCATATATTGAATATGCCCTGGCATATCGCATCATTTGAGATATGTAAATACCACATGCAGGTGATTGAGGAAATACTACTTAAATGTGGAAAATTTACGATGACAACGCCGAAATCGTCGCGTTTGTCGTATAGCGTGATTGTTAATTTCCTGTCAGTGTCTATAGTAAGCAAAATGTCCAAGTAGGAAGCGTGTGTGCTTGCTTCTGTTGGGACAAATCGTGTTGACATATGTATGAAAATTGTCATTATTAATTGACAAAACGTCGTCGATATATCTAAATGTCAAATCAAAGGCCATGGCTAGTGTTTTTTCTTTTGATTCAGAAGCATTTGGATAAAGCCTGTTCCGTGTGAACAAAGGAACAGGCCAGTCGCCAAAGGGGCACAATTGGTCCCCATGGGAATGCCGACAGTTTGTTAAAAGACAGGGTCTCCAAACATTACAAATATACACCTATCATATGACTAGATATTTACATTTTCGGGTACCACTTTTAGTGAAAAAACAGTTGTCGATAATGCCAAAAAGTCTCTCATTTAATTTTTTTGTGGAATAGTTGTGTAGAGAGTGGAAAAGTGACAAAGGCACATACATGTATATTCTGACAAAGGCACATATATGTATATTCGTCCTAATCGTTACAGTATCGGTTAAAACATGACTATCTGTAATGTCTATGGTGAAACTGATAAAGACGTAGTTTCCGTAATTACCACAATTTCTGTAGTCGTTACCTCTTCCGCAGTGGTTTTAAACCCCTTAAAACCCAATATTACCATGGGCTATACAATATATTCTATTACAGAACCCCATTGTTTCGGGTTGATTGATAGGTGTTCACTCCCCTTAACACCTAATCCATCCTCTGGCTTCCCAGAGGTTCATGCTGGTCAATTGTTACTATACAATGTAAGCGGATTCCATTGATATTCATACTTTGGTCATTTTTCGATAAGATGGACACGATTAAAGTGTATGTTTACATGGTATTCGAACTATACTGGAATGTGTTTATGTTTGGAATTGTTTTTGCGTTTTCGTGCACGACGTTTTATGACAACGAACTTGTGAAGAGTTCAATATAAAGTACTAGTATCGAGAAAGAAAACTTACATATCTGCTTGAAATACATACCGTACACCTGTTTTTGTGACAACATTCACTATAAATTTGTAACGCAAAAAGTATTTAACACTTTATGAACTGTGCGTGTACTTGTGGCATCGTGTTTTGAACAGGATCTATCTTATTAAAGTTTGTTCTGGTGTTTCGGCATTTTCCTAATTGAATAAAACTTGAAACTAAAACAGTTTTCTCAAATATAGATTTCGCTAATAAAACATCCCTTCATTTTAATGAGAATAAAATTTAGACACTTTTCTATGAACTCCGTTACAATGTCTGAAGATAAAATTCAAAAACTAAACTTAACTTTATCAACGTTTGACACGTCACGTATTTCTTTGTAAATTGTTTAGAGTATCAATTCAATGCATATTACCTGAATTAAGTCATTCCCGAAGATTTAAAGACCCATAACTATTATCAAATGTTGTCGATAATAAAAATCATTCTAGATCGTAGTAACTTAAAGCATCATATCGGTTTAAATTACGGAAAGAAACTAAAGATACTTGACGTAAACCAGAATGATGCAAACAGAAACGGACAAAGAGACGAACCAGACAACATTCGTCTCCGTCTTCAGTTAAAAACAAAGCAAGTATGCTAACAGGCTAGGTTTAAATCTATTCTAAAACCTAGAATAGAATGTGCAACCAGTGAAGATGTAAAGCTTGCATTTGATATTCCACATTTTATCATTGATCTTTTCGTTTTTCAACGGTTATATGTAACTTATTCTGATTTCACATAATATTAATCATGATCTTTGAAATTAAAGTAGAGACTTGTACAAGGAAAACAGATGTACACAACTTTATCCTTTAAGGCCCAAACGATTTGTCGAACGAATGCCGACGTATGAAAAATTCACAAATCGTTGGCATACATTGAACTTTCGCTGTGGCCCTGTCACACATTAACGATTTGTTGAACTTATGCCGACCAATGAAAAATTTATTAAAAATTCATAAAACGTTCACGTGTCAACCTTTCGCTTTAATTTTGGATACTATGAACATTTACAAGCAACATTTAGCAAGTGTGTTAACGATGTTATAGCGTACCTACAGCTTATTCCAGCGTATGGTTCATACGCTGGCAAACATCGAAAAGTTTTGGGCGTGCACAAACGTTTTCGACTACCTTGCAGTATTTCAACTTATGCCAGCATATACCATCGTGTTGTTAACTTATACAAAACGTACATACAACTTACTCGACGTATGCCACAATAATAATAACCAAATTACGTCGGCTAAATCGTCAGTGTGTGGCGGGGGCTTTACGGTTTCAAAGTTAATGCCAAAGACTTTATGGCAAATCAAAGGTCCTGGTTATCAGGCCATACATCTGCTATCAATGGAGTAGTCTCGCCTCAGAAAAGACAGGTTAAATATCGAAGAAGACGAAGTGGTATTTGCTGAATGGTTTATCATATGGACATGTAACTAGATTATGTGTAACATACAGGTTTTCATATCTTTGTTACAGGATAATGTCAATTATTTCACGTTAAGTATGCAGTGACAAACAGCCTCAATTTCAATTTCCGAATGCCATTCAATTTATCAATCACCAAGAAGGCTGAGTATCCATATTGACAACAAATGCACCCTGATAAGTGTTCAATGGTTAAAGGGGGCTTACGCGACCGGGTGGTTAGAGCACCACGCTTTCAACCATAAAGTTTCTCATCTCTACTGACTCTAGTCGGCGCGGGTTTGAGTCCCACTGGAAGCTAAGCTGATTTTGTGAGAAAGTTTGCCAATTTACTTGCGGAAGACCGGTGGCCTCTTCCAGGGTTCTCTCCTTAATAACTGGTCGCCGCCATATGACTGAAAAAAAATTATTGAGTGTGGCGTTCAATCCCCGTTGCCTTCACTGTTAAATAGTATTCTTATTCCAAGGCAAAAATCGACTTAAGGTCCGGTATTCCAATAATTTTTTTTATACTTTCATTTTGTCAATTCAATTTTCGTTTTCATTGTTTAAAATATAAAGAGCCGGCCTGGCTCAGTCGGTAGTGCGCTCGACTCTTGATCGTGAGTCCTGCCGGCGGCAGCTTTGTTTCATGTCCTTCGGATGAGACAGTAAAACTCGAGGTCCTGTGTCGCAGTAGGTGGATAACGTCGATAGTCCGACACTCATTGGTCCGACACTATACACGTTTGTCTGAAAGGGTATATCTCACCTCGACCTCATGTGTGTGTGGGGGGGGGGTCGTGGGTTGGACCCCCTTTTTTTGGCCGATCAATGCATTTGTATCGGGACATGTACCTTGGGTTGGGAACACAGACACCCCCCTTTTTTAAATGGCTGGATCCGCCCCTGACATTGATCATTTAAATTTAACGTTATACAGGCAAGACATTTCAGTGTGTCCACACTTGTTTTTCAAGGTAGTGGAAAATGATCGAGTGTCGGACTATCGGGACGACCCCGTCGGCACGTTAAAGAACCCTCACTGCTCAATGGCCGTAAGTGCCGTGCATAGGCCAAAATTTGAAGCCCTTCACCGGCATTAGGTGACGTCTCCATATGAGTGAAAGATTCTTGAGTTGGACGTTGAACAGCAATAAACAAACAAAATATAAAAATCACAGATACCAAAGTATTCATCTTCCGGATAACCAGGATACAACATACAAAATTGTTGAACATTGGACAAACACCGACTGATTTGATACGCAATCAATTATGACATTGTAGCATACTGTTATTATTCAAGCACGAATAAATAAAACTTTAGACTGTCATACTAACGTAATTGTTTACATAGCTCAAATTTCCCAGGCATTATTCTGACCAATCCGATACATAGGTCACATTTTATAGATATTTTCCGAAACTAACGGGGTCAAACTAGAGTAAACTTATGTACAAACGTGTAAGTTTTTTCGTTGGTTTGGTTTAGAGATATTCACTTTGGAATGACGAGTTGATTCATAGTAACTTTTCACATCTCTTTCTTGAATTATCATGATCAGATATCAGAATTTACACACAGAAAGATCTCTACAAATAGCGAATCTACTGTCCGCACGGCTCACTTCCGAAATCGGAAAATCATCCACACGTCTCTTATCATATCATCTAGGACATACGTTTCACTCCCTCCCACTTAAGAAAGTTTAATAATAACTAAATATAGCACTCAATCCTTGATTTGAAAAATCAAAGCCTCTCATATCCCCAAAAATAATTTTGACATGTAGTTGCTATTGCTAAATCAACATTCAAGGGTTAGTAACAAGTTAAGAGTAGAAGACAATTCTTTTATAACCATTTATTCATGGCTCACACTTTGTTTAAAACAAAGCTGTCAATCTTTTAAACACGATTTATATATAATTTAACTTTTGTTATATTCATGGTTTTCATTCAAGTAGCCTTCTCAGACTGCTTTTGCAATCGACAGTACATTGTGTACCTCTGGAAAAATTGAAACGGTCCACAACTGACGTCAGAGTACACACTGGAATTCCCTTCACAGCGGACAACATTATGTGAACATTGCAAAACGACCACCCCACTCTTTTTGAATAATTTTCGCTCATTCATTTGAACAGATAATGATGAGAAATCAGTTTAATTTTTATACAATGTATTTCAGCCAGTGAAGTCTTTACATGCTACAATTTCACTGAATTAGTAACATCATCTGAAATGAGTCACGTGAACAGTGGTTATTTCATATTGTCTAACAGACTTGAAAACAGTATTAAACAAAAGGCCCATGGGCCACATCGCTCACCTGAACTGTGTTGGTATCTTACAAATATGGGAATCTCAAATTTACAAATTATTTTAACACTCCTTAGGAGTGGAAGAGACTTTAAAATGAATGAAAATGACAAAGCTGGGAAAAATGTCAAAACATGTTAAAAATTAGTTTTCCAATTTATTCTAAAAACAGGAAATTGAATCATGCATCCATAAAAATAACTCAGATGCAATTAGTTTTTCAATCCATGCAGCAGTTCTGGAGAAGATTATTAAAGAGGGGTACCCCAAAAGGCCTCTTTTGCCCCACCCTGGATCCACCCCTTGGCTGATCTGGCCGAAATTAACAAACTTGGTAGAGGTCCTTGAGTGCATACTTCCTGTAAAGTTTCATCAAAATCCCTTCTACGGTTTTGGAGAAGTCGAAAATGTGGAAAATTACCCCTCCCCCTCATTTTTGCAGTGTTAAAAAATCCATAAACAAGAGGCCCGATGGGCTTTGACGGTGACATGAGGATAACATAATTAGCTCCGAAAAGCACTGACATGACAATAACTGCCCCTGTGGGCATTTCTGCTTCTTTCACTTTTACTGTATCTCTGATACATTTCAAGATAATGTCAAAAAACAGTCCAATACATGAATAATCCACTTAAAGGGGAAATAACTCACTTAAGGGGCCAGCCTGAAAATTTCAGCCCTTTGACTTTTTTGCAGATTTTCACATGCTTAACATTTTGCTTCTTTCACTTTCCCTCTATGTAGTAAACTTTACAAGATAATAAGACAAAACTGTCCAAAACATCATAAATTTACAAAATAAGGAAATAACTCCCTATAAGGGGTGATCTGACAATTTTGAGACTATTGACTATTTGTAGATCTTTGTGTGCTGAAAAATTTTGCTTCCTTCACTTTTATTCTAGCTATAAAACTTCTCAAGATAATGTCAGAAAACATCCAAAAAAGGGAAATAACTCACAGAAGGGTCAACCTGACAATTTCTAACCTACTGACTTTTTTGTAGATCTTTGCGTGCTGAACATTTTCGTTTCTTTTATTTTTACTCTAGCTATTATACTTTTCAAGATAATGTCAAAAAACATCTAAAAACATGAAAAATCCACTTAAAAGGGGAAATAAGTCCCATAAGGAGTGATCTGACAATTTTGGGTCTACTGACTTTTTTGTAGATCTTTGCATGCTGAACAATTTTGCTTTTTCACCTTTACTTTAGCTATTATACTTTTCAAGATAATGTCGAAAAGCATCCAAAAACATGAAAAATCCACAAAAAAGGGGAAATAATCCCCATAAGGGGTGATCTGACAATTTCGGGTCTACTGACTTTTTTGTAGATCTTTGCATGTTGAACAATTTTGCTTTTTCACTTTTACTTTAGCTATTATACTTTTCAAGATAATGTCGAAAAACATCTAAAAACATGAAAAATCCACAAAAAAGGGGAAATAATCCCCATAAGGAGTGATCTGACAATTTCGGGTCTACTGACTTTTTTGTAGATCTTTGCATGTTGAACAATTTTGCTTTTTTCACTTTTACTTTAGCTATTATACTTTTCAAGATAATGTCGAAAAACATCCAAAAACAAGAAAAATCAACAAAAAGGGGAAATAACTCCCATAAAGGGTGATCTGACAATTTTGGGTCTAGTGACTTTTTTTGTAGATCTTTGCATGTTGAACATTTTTTGCTTCTTTCACTTTTATTTTAGCTATTATACTTTTCAAGATAATGTCGAAAAACATGAAAAATCCACTTAAAAGGGGACATAACTCCCATAAGGAGTGATCTGACAATTTCGGGTCTACTGACTTTTTTGTAGATCTTTGCATGCTGAACAATTTTGCTTTTTTCACTTTTACTTCAGCTATTATACTTTTCAAGATAATGTCGAAAAATATCGAAAAACATGAAAAATCCACTTAAAAGGGGAAATAACTCCCATAAAGGTTGATCTGACAATTTTGAGACTATTGACTTTTTTGTAGATCTTTGCGTGCTGAACATTTTTGCTTCTTTCACTTTTATTCTAGCTTTTATACTTTTCAAGATTATATCAGAAAACATCCAAAAACATGAAAAATCCACAAACAAGGGGAAATAACTCAGAAAGGTCGAACTGACAATTTCTAACCAATTGACTTTTTTGTAGATCTTAGCATGCCGAACATTTTTTTTCTTTCATTTTTATTCTAGCTATTATACTTTTCAAGATAATGTCGAAAAACATCCAAAAACAAAAATTAGTTTTTCAATCCATACAGCAGTTTTGGAGAAGATTTTTAAAAAGGGGTAACACTGAGGCCTCTTTTGCCCCACCCCTGGGCTAATCTGGTCGAATTTAAAAAACTTGGTAAAGGACCTCGAGTACTTACTTCCTATAAAGTTTCATCAAAATCCCTTCAGCAGTTTTGGAGCAGAATTCAAAAATGTGGAAAATTTCCCCCATTCCCTTCATTTTTGCAGTCTTTAAAAATTCATAAAAAATTAAAAAAATTAAATGTCAGCAAAATTCTTTCAGGAAAGCATTTATCTACCAAACCACATGTAAAACACATAAAAAATAAATGCATCATAATGAATAATGGGGGAGAAAATCAAAGAAATCATACAAAAATGAATGAAAATTACAAAGTCTAAAAAGACGTCAAAAATTTATTTTCCGATTTCAACAAAATTAACAAACTTGAATCATACAGCTATGTAGATCACTCAGATACAGTTAGTTTTTCAATTCATGCAGCGATTCTGGAAAAGAAGATATTTAAAGAGGGGTACCCCCTGGGGCCTCTTTTGCCCCACCCTGGGACGATCAGGCCGAAATGAACAAACTTGGTAGAGGATCTTGAGTACTTGCTTTCTACAAAGTTTCATCAAAATCTCTTTAGCGGTTTTGGAGGAGAAGTCGAAAATGTGAGCCTTTGGTTCAGGTGAGGTAAATAGGACATACAACTTGAAATTATAAAAAGTAACTTTATTGTCAGAATATTTACAATATGACAACAGTTATCACTAGTCTTCATTTGGAAATCAAAATTAACATTTAAATGTATGTAATGTGGAACAAATAACTTTTAAAATGTCTCAAATCCTTATAGAATATTGTAGAAATGTTTAGCAATTGTTGGTACTTTAACTGATCTATAGATATATTTTATAGATTGAAAATATCAAATGTAGGGGTCATTTTACCAAATGACATGCAGATTTGAAAGAGTTAAAGGTGCTCTTTTACAGGAATTCATGAAATTCTATTTATCATTTTCTTAACTATAAAATAGTCTAGGCCTAGTTACTGAACATATATCATCCATTGCATTGTTAAGAATTATGCCCTCAATTAAGACAAAACGGGGGAAAACGCAGCAAGTTTTTAAGCCCCAAAAAATTAATATATTACTTCTAAATGACATTTTTGTCAAAATAAGATGAGGGAGGACAGCTTTTTTAAACTCTCTGTCACATGTGGTTTGAAATAGTGTTACTTGATAAATATATGAAATGAATAGAGAAATATTTTATTCTTAACTAGAGGGATCTTGGCGCCCACCATGGAATGTTCTATGTCTGATCTATGACAGACTGTTCTTTTCTCTTATTTTGTGTCAACATTGAATTTGAACTTAAATCCATATTTCTGTGAAATACTTTTTCACAAGATTATAGTGAAACTAAAATTGAACTGAGCATATTACATTTTTTGAGAGTATGGAATTCAACATGGCCGTCTGCCAGCATTGTTGGATTCTGTTCCTTCTGAAAATGTAATATTCACAACTAGACCTCAAACTTCATAGGCAATCCCCTTGTCAAATTTCAATGAGATCCCTACAGAACTTTTTGAGAAATATAAATGGTAACAAACTTCCTTTGGTCTAAATCCATGATAGCCGCATGTTGGATTAAAATCTCTCTGAAAATGTAAATTGCACAACTAGACCTCAAGGGGAACCTTCAAGCCAAATTTCAAGGAGATCACTACAGTCCTTTCTGAAAAATAGCTAAAACAAACTTCCTTTGATCAAAATCCAATATGGCCACCTGCCGGCCATGTTGGATTCCGATCTTTCTGAAAATGTATTATGCAAAACTAGACCTCAAGGGGAGCCTTCATGTCAAATTTCATTGAGATCCCTAAAGTCCTTTCTGAGAAGAAGCGGTAACAAACTTCCTTTGGTCAATATCCAAGATGGCCGACTGTCGGCCATGTTGGATTCCGATCTCTCTGAAAAGGCAATATGCACAACTAGACCTCAAGGGGAACCTTCATGTCAAATTTCAAGGAGATCCCTTCAGTCCTCTCCGAGAAGAAGCTGTAACAAACTTCCTTTGGTCAATATCCAAGATGGCCGCCTGTTGACCATGCTGGAATCCGATCTCTCTGAAAAGGTAATATGCACAACTAGACCTCAATGGGAACCTTCAGGTCAAATTTCGAGGAGATCCCTTCAGTCTTTTCTGAGAAGTAGCGGTAACAAACTTCCTTTGACCAAAATCCAAGATGGTCCCTTGTTGGAAAATGTAATATGCACGTCTAGACCGCAAGGGGAACCTTGATGTCAAAGTTCAAGGAGATCACTTAAATACTTTTTGAGAACGGATGAAGGATGCAGGATAATTTGAATAGCCCACCATCTGTTGATGACCCTACACATGATCTGTGAGAAAGTACCTTGAAGTTCTAATGGTTGAATTACAGCAGTTTAACAAAACACTCAAGCACTGTTTACAAAGTTTTCAAATCTGGTTGACCAATTTGTAAATCAACAAATTAAAAACTTTGTTTTGTTTAAATTCATTACAATACATGCTAACCATAAGTATTGTTGAAAAGCACAAGACAATAATATTTTAAATCACTGAATGGCATTGACATTGTTATCAATAGATTAAAAAAGTAACAGTAAGTGAGCATAGAGGGAAGTTGAATATTGATTTAAGTGCAAAGTAAACTTTAAATGACAATGCTAGTGTAAAAAATATATAAGAAATAATGTACAAACGTGATTACATATTCAAATTAATATTGGCACAGAAATTCATTTCATCATTTAAAACATAAAATCAGACTGATAAAAAATTCTCAAAACTAACTTATGAACATTCATACAGTTTAATAAATAACTTTAGTTTTATGCCAATTTCATTAAATGAGTCAGATTCGTCAAAGTTGAGGTTCTACCAAACTTAATTGTTGTTGTAATGATTCACACTCACTTACGTACAATCACATACAAGTATAGACATGACTGGTCTATTTTTTACACAAGAAATAACCATCACACACATACAGATGAAACCCTCACAAGCTTGAAATACCTTACATCATATGTAAAAAGATATATATACATATTTCTATACAACAAAAAATCAATACACAATAATGACCACTAATGACAATACAACATCACAATTCTCATTTTCAAAATAAGAAACCTAAATGAATTGGGGAAACATAATACAATCATGGCCTTTTAATGAGGTTAATACATTGCTTTATTGACCAAAGGTTGAATTTTAATGGGTCAATAAAACCAAGTATCAACCAACATAGAAAGGATACAATTGTTCTATTTTTATTGGTTTTATAATTAATAAGGTAGTAAATGTTGTGGACTCTACAAATCATTTCTTAAATTAATCATGTAATATTCTCGAGCTACATAATGTGTACACTATGCCTCACTATGAAGTCATAATAGTATTATGTCACACAAGTTATTTATGTCACACAAGTTATTTATGTCACACAAGTTATTGTGATTGCACCTGTATAACATTAAGTTTAATGCAGTTTGAAATAAAGACTCGGTACAGTTAAGAAAGGTTTTCCATCAGATTGTCTTTTATTCTTATAATTCTCTACAGTATATTATTCACTATAATAATAATAAACTCATGAAAATGTTAATGTAAAACAATCAAGACCACTAGTATGCTTGTTCCTCAAACTGGTATTTCTTAGGTCTATTACAAGCATATACAGGACCTTGCCGACTAAATCAACTTAAGCTACAACGGATTTCCAGTCATCCTTTTATAATCAGTCAATATAACTTTTTCAATCAACTTCTTGACATGTACAGAGAGTTTTACAGGGAGTCACATCTGATGGCTAGAGCCAAGGAAATTTAATGAAAAAACAATTATAGCTATAGTAAAGAATTATAGGAAATACCTGAAATGTGCCTGCTTTGTAAAAAGATGCCAAAGTAAGTCAAATCTGTGAACGCGGAGAAATATTTTAATTTGAAACATAAAAACAACATCCAAAACATTACAAAATAATACTGGTATATTTTACAAATATATTTTGATGACACAATCACTATTTAATTCTCTTCACAAATCCTTTATCACACCACAGGGGCTTATTTTTATATCAAACTCTCATACAAACTTCACAAATAATTAAAGTGTTGTTTTTCAAGTAAGAAGATTATTTGACATATTTCATTGCTGCAGATATTCAATGGCTGACAAGTTTTTTTTAAAGGCATATTAAATATTCTTGTGTTTGGCCAAGTGTAATTAGATATAAACTATACAGCATTTTTTTTTACCATCTAGTGGTATATACATAGTAATCAAGATATTACAAGGAAATAAAATGTTGTCTTAAATTAATCACAAAAATGTGGCAGCCTAATATGTTATTATAAAGATGTAAAATAGAACAGCAATGTCAAGTACTTTATAGTATCACAGACAGCGTTCTTGACCATCTGCATTTTATCACATATATCTGCCAAGCACTGCATTATATGTGTCTACCACAAACGACTTCACAGCTGACAATTGACAACAGTACCTGCTAAATGTCAACACCAGACTGTATTTTAGTGACAGACATAGTGTCAGTTGTGATTATGTGACTTCTGGTCACCAGCTTTATGTAAAACATTTTAGTGTTCCTCAGTCTTTGGCATCCCCTATACCATCTGCATTAATGGCAAACATTGCCTCTGCCTCAGGCAGGCATGGTGAATCATAAATCTTGCAAATTCTTGTTTCACCACGGCCCTTTCGCAAGTATAATCTACAAAGTGAAGCAGAACAGCATTATATTTTATCTTTACAAAATCATCACATTATACATTTATTGCCCTGGTTGATTTGTTTACCCAAGGCAAGTCATTTTTCTCGAGGGCAAAGTCCGAGGGGAATACGAATTGTTGCGGGTAAACAAATCATTATGTCTCCCTACAACCAGGGCAATGAATTGTTTATTATACCGAAAAACAGAATCAATTATACCGAAAAAGAATCAATAAACAATGTCCAATAAACTGCAAGGGTTTCCGCACAAAGGAGACATGACGCACACCAGGGAGATATGATGCATGTGATGGAGACATGAAGTGTATTCTCCCTGACATGTGACAGCTCTAAACCAATCCCTGAAAGTGTTTTATTAAAGAGGTATCATAATACAAATAGATACATCATGCCTATATCTGATAACTACTTCATTTTTACTATATCAAAAGCCATGTATTTCAGAAAAGTACAAAACTGGTTTTACCTGTTCCTAAAATATTTTGACACAAGCAAGACATGACAAGGGTACAGCCACTGCCTATGTCATATTCAACTGTACTGATAGTTGTAAAATTATTTACAATACTTAGCTTTGCTATTTCATCTTTATGTCCAACCATGATTTTTTTCATCTAAGTTGGGACAACACAGCCTGTAGGTAAAATACCATAAATCTTATCCAGGCTGTGTCATTGCAGTGACTTATTGTACTTTGAAATCTCACACAACAGAAGATCTTAGTTTTAAAAGTCTCATGACTTTCATATGTAAAGCAGAATGGAATAATCACTAATCCTTTTAAAATATTTGAGATATGTCCCTATCTACGATTTAATCAAAACTTCCTACATGTGCTAGGCTTGGCCACATGAAGCATGGGAATAGACTTTGAGTGTGTGTTACAGACAAAATTTTGGGTTAAGAAAAAAGTCTGAAAAGATGAGTGGCAAAACCTTATTGTCGCGGGTCATGTAGGCCCCCAGAAGCTCTGGATCAAATGGTGCAAAATCCTGCATTCTTGCCATTTCCTGGCACCTTAAATGACTCCAAAGAAGTTTTTTAGAAATTTTTTTTTTACTCCCATTTGCCAATAAATCTAAATTTTCTGGGCACTTTCAAAACATGTGTTAAAACTTGGTTTTTATAAATTTAAATTCATCATGAGATATCAATTAATATATAAATTTAAATTCATCATGAGATATCAATTAATATATAAATTTAAATTCATCATGAGATATCAATTAATATATAAATTCATCATGAGATATCATTAATATATAAATTTAAATTCATCATGAGATATCAATTAATATATAAATTTAAATTCATCATGAGATATCAATTAATATATATATATAAATTCATCATGAATATCATCAATATATAAATATAAATTCATCATGAGATATCAATTAATATATAAATTTAAATTCATCATGAGATATCAATTAATATATAAATATAAATTCATCATGAGATATCAATTAATATATAAATATAAATTCATCATGAGATATCAATTAATATATAAATTTAAATTCATCATGAGATATCAATTAATATATAAATTTAAATTCATCATGAGATATCAATTAATATATAAATATAAATTCATCATGAGATATCAATTAATATATAAATATAAATTCATCATGAGATATCAATTAATATATAAATTTAAATTCATCATGAGATATCAATTAATATATAAATTTAAATTCATCATGAGATATCAATTAATATATAAATTTAAATTCATCATGAGATACAGTCAAACCTCGTTATGTCGAAGTTGTCCGGACCAAGAGAAAAATTCGAGATAAATGGACCTTCGAATTAAAAGGTTTGTTACTAAATACATGCAATTCTAATTCCTCTCATGAGCCTCTCCGTAGTTGCCAGAATACTTTAGGCCTACGAGTATATCATTCGTCTCTTATTGTCAGTATATATGTACACTAACCGCTACAAATACCATGTGTTTTGTCAAACAATATTTAAATAAGATTAAAAGGAATAAATTAATTTTGAGTATTTATTTCTTTAATACACAACTGAACTAGCAAGTAAAGATCACTAATATTTTAACAGGAACATCCCATGCTCTGTTTTAGATCTCGGAAGTGACATCATTATACATTTACATGTACGAACAAAAAGTCTAAATATGAATTATAGAAAGTAACATTAACCATATAGATTTAAGAACGGAATATATTTTGAATATATTTATTTATTATATGCACTCAAAAGGATACAGAAAGCATATTTGTTCAGCACTAGTCACATAATCACAATGACTTAATGACGATGTACAAAAGTTTAACTTCGAGATAACTGGTCACTTTCATATTGAATCTAAACATCAGAACCAAGTTTTAACATCGACATTAGCAGTTTTTCGACTTTTCCGATCTCGAGTTATCAGGTCTTTTATTAGTAAGATATAGAAGGAAAATTGCTGGGAGCGCCACTTGATTTCGAGATAACTGGGTATACTGGGAAATCCGGATTGTCGAATTTGAAAAAAGAACAAAACGGAACTTCAAGTTGAAAGTTAGAAAACCTACAAGAAAAAATTGGATTTCTGATTTAAATCGGAAAAAATTATGTCTGGTGTTAAAGGCCTATTACAATCCTGTTACCTTGTTGTTGAAGCATGTGCAATAATATTGCCTCCTATAGGTTTTTTGGGATCAGAAGAGAACATAGAAGCACCATCAACCTGAGCAACCACTTGATTTGTAATGACAACTGCCACACCAAACTACAAAAGCAATATACAGATTAATTTGTTATACATGTATCATTTTTATGTCAAGAATCAGTCATTGTGCAGTTTTTACAAAGATTATTTTTTTAAAAAGTGACTCATCTTACCTATGGAAACATGAAACAAGAGGCCCATGGGCCTTGATGCTCACATGATTTGTAGGAGGTAATGTTTGAGCTTTAGCAGCATAAGTAGCAGCACATGGTAGGGACTTAATGAGGATAATTTGTAGCAAGTTAGATATCAAATGCACAAGATGTATGGATAAAAGTTAAATATTACTGAGCTAAAGAGAATTAAGAAATGGTGGTTATGTTGGAATGAATATATATGATCTGTGCAAACAATGACACTTCTTGTTAACGTTAAGCTGATCAGAAGGCTTGGTGTCTACTGTCTATTGTGGATTTTCAGATTTTCAAGACAATCTGTTAGTGACATTATGGCAAAGGGCCATAACTCTGCAAACAAGGGGTTGCAGACCATAGATTGTAGGCATTGCACAACAACAGACCTGAGATTAATTAAGTGAGATTCTCAGTCTGACAGTAATTAAGTTAGTCTTAACAATAATACATAAGTAAACAAGTTATTCAGAATAGAAATACAACAACTTAAAAAATTCCTTTTAATTCCATCAAATTAAAAATATTAGTCAAACGAAACAAAGCAATGAAAAATTTCACCTTCAAAACTTTGAATATCAGAATCCAAAAACACCAATGACTATTTCACTTGCAATTTCAATTTTAGCGTGGCTTTGTCTTGTAATATATGTAAATAAGACTTAAATAGTTTCCATGTGTTACTAAGTACACTAAAGAATATTTACCTCATCTGCTAGTCTGAGCAGCATTCTAAGAAACCTTGCTAAATGCATTTGTCTGGCAGATAATTCTCCTCTTCCAGAGTAATCAGTTCTGTATAAGGCAGTGGCACTGTCTACTATTAACAAGGCATACCTGTCAAAGGGTCAATATGAATGTAGTAAAGTTAGTGAAATAAACTGTAAAACCTTTTTTAAAGAGAATTATCTATGAAAATAATGAAATCAAACACGCAAAGGTTCATGAGAGTTCATAAGACCACAATTTGTGTATACAAGGGTGACTTTGTTAACTGTGAAATAAAATATATAATACAAAGTGGTAACAACATTTTGGACTTATACAGACTTGCCAACCTTTTAAAGTGAAAAAAAAGGAAGGCAATGCCAAGTGGAGCGAAGTGGCAAATCTTTTCGCCATGTTTTGTCACACGAGAAACTATTGGGTATAATTTGTTGTCACTTATTAGATTGATCTTTTGATATACTAAATGGTCTACACTTCATCAATTCACAAGATGATCTTGAAGTTTCCATTGCCATTTCTTTAACAATAGCACCTGTTTTAGTTGTCACATGCTAGGCCAAATTTCTGCCCCGATTTTAAGCGATTCTTTTTTTAATTAAAAATCAGGGCTGAAATTCGGCCTATCCACATGCATACTTACTACTTGGCAGTAATCTTTGAATCTGGAAACAGACTTGAAAAAACTGCTGATTTTTTCAGTAGCGTTGAGAGGTATATTTTTCGCTATGACACTCAGCTCTTAATACAGACAAATCATTACTTGAAGTACAATATTAATCCATAGTCCTATGTGACTGAATACCGATTGCTAATTTTTGTTGACCTCAGACCACGTTTAAATTTAAATATCATTCATCCCGCCATGAGCAGTATGGATACGTCTCACCTTTCTTACTTTTCACTATGCAATTAAATGTTTCAATTGCTATGTACTTCAATAAAAATGTTTCATCCCATCTGTTTTTTCTTTTTACTTGACATGACACAACTAATGTTCTCTTCACTCGCACTCCGTTTCTATTGGAAGCCATTTTCAAATCAAACAGTTAACAGGTCATAAAAACGCTTGACATTAGGTAAAACAATAGTTCATTCCAAACGCTCAAATGACTGGGTGCAAGATTGAGGTCGATACTAATATACGTACTGAAACGAAAATGGGCCAAACCTTTTTATAAATTCCGGATTTCCAAAAAAAACGTAAGGATCATAATTAACAATGTATAGGCGGAAGGAGAGGGTTAAAATTGGAAGGTTTCCATTAAAAATGGGAGGGTTGGAAAGTCTGCTTATATCCCATGTTCTTCTCTACTCTTGCTTATGGATTTTAACATAACATGATCTACATATCAATAGAGTATAATACAGAAGATGGACAGATACACATAAATATGAATAATACAAGAATAATCATCTTAAATATTGACACCATACAGAAATTTACCTGGGCTGTTTTGGGTCCAGTTACCTGACCCATTCCCAATGTGAAAATGACTCGTATTTTCTCAAATACATGCAACAATTCCCAATTCAGAAGTTTTAAAATATAAAATAAATTATTTAAAACTAAATCACCAGACTATTCTTTTCTATTATGAACTACTAGCTCCGTATAAAAATCGGTTTCGCGATTAAAATTGTTGTTGGTAACATAAGTTACTCTCTTCTTTCTGAATGTTATTGGGGTAACAGTTACCTGCCGGTCATACTGATTACGGTACCGAAAATACATCTTTAGCATCTTCAGTTATTGAAACACATTGAACTGAGCAAAAACAATCCTAAAGAGATAATCTGATATTGTCAAAATATTTAAAAATGTAAATCTACAAATTGAGTGTGTTTATTCATGCTAGCATGTTTGGCAACTTCAGTTGTGTTTTGATAAATGATGGTGTTTGTGGTAATTAGTACAATCCAGTTAATGTTGATTTAGGGCCAGCGATTTTCCGAGATCGCGGACAGAATCACGGAATCGGCAATATGAAACAGAACTTGCATGTTTTAAAAATCTTTAAAAATTCCAACATGAGACAGAATTTATCCAATTGTGAACTAATGTGCTATTTCTGTGTGTTATAAACTTCAAACTTCTTTGTTTATTTAAAATATTTTACCACATAATTTTACATCAATTACTATTTTATCCCGTAGATCTATTAGCCTACATTTACACATCGAAAGATATGGACAATCATTTCCATTGTCGTAACATCAGTACTGACTGACATCTGCCGATCTGGTGTCTTCTAAAACAAAAATAGCTTTAATTTGATATCTTGAATTAGGTTTTCGTAATGTTTATTTCAATTTCTGAATACATATTCCAGAATATTTTTTAACAAATGTTTTCTTGTAAGAATTCTGTAATGCCCTGTGAATTTCTGCACGAACTATAGCAGTGTGTTTTTAGTCAACAGTAAGTAACTGATAAATATCAGTAGGCCTATTGCATATGCCATAAATAAGTTTCAAACAGATAACTTTTAGCACTTTTTCATCATTTTACATACACATGTACCTTATTATTTCATAATTGTGAAAAAATGATGATGTAAACTTTAGTCTAATTTAATTCTCAAATGTCCGATATGTCTTTTGTTATATGAGGAAATTCAGTTTTAAAGATCTATAATTTACATAAAACTACATAATATAATAATTTGATTAAAACATGTGCACTGTATTTGCAATTATATATAAATTAAAAAGGGAAACTATAAACAATTCATAATCCATTGGTTAATATTTTACAAAAGTCAAAAATTAAACAAGATCTTAAAGGATAAATATTTTAAAAACTAGTTTTACAATCATCATAAAGGGAAAATGAAAATTCCCAATTTCAATCAAAATGCTGTGTATTTTCCCAATTTTAATCAAAACATGATATAATTTTCCAATTTTCTTGGACCCTGGACCCAAAGTTTAGGGGGTAGGAAAATCTCTGTCATATCAGTTGTGTGTTTGTGTGGGGGGTGTAAGAAAGAGAATACATGTAATGAATGTAGAGGAATTGAGGTAGTGGAAAAATTATGAGAACAAAAAGTGAGTGGAAAGTGCTCAAGATTTAAGAACCAAAGCAAATGAAGATGGAATTAAAGTGAAAAACAGAAGGTGGGTATTTAAAGATACCCAGTTCTGGTCTAATTTCAATATCCACTTGAATGCATGAGACTTAGTAGGACCAGACCCAGAATCATGAAGCTATCTTAAGACTTAAGTCAGATATGGAATTTTGAATCAAAACATCCTGGCTATCATCATGATCAAGGTACAGCCACTTGCCAAAAGTTTATAGACATTATCATTTTTTACTCTATGTTCCATATTTTTTCAAAAAAATATTGTGAAGTCACTTCTTATCAGATTTCAATAGGATTTTTACCAGCGCTCTAAAATGCGACCAAATTACTCGCAAATGTGACCATATTTTAGGTTTTGGCGAGTCTTTATTCTAATTCAGTCGCCACATTGCGACCAGTTTTTTTCCCCGAGCCAGAAACTGTGAAATTACATTATCAAAATCATGATCTGTTATGCGCTTTACAACAACCAATTTGGCTATTCAGTTTCAATAAACTAGAGCGTGTAACTCACGTTGATTACTGTATAAAAACACGTATGCTGTCATGTTTTCGACTTGAAATTTTCCAAACAGAACAAGATGATATTTTCTTTTCAGTGTCCATTTCAACAGAAGCATCTACCTCTTTATTGGACACTAGCAAATTTAAACGTAGTTTGTGTAACAGGAATACTGGAACCGAATTATGGCTAGTGTTCGACAAGGAGGGCAGGCAGACCACAGACACAGCCGGAATTGGAAATTTTATCTGTAAATTAAAATCTAGAGTCAAACACCCGATTGTCGGACAAAAACCTTATAAAGAACTTTATAGATGTTTGTCTGACTATCGGGTGTTTAACTTACAGATAAAATTTCAAATTCTTGTGGGCAGACACTGAGTTTTGTAAATTCTGTCGAAAAGAAACAGGCGTTATAAATTCAAAAACGGAGTTTAAGTGTGTCTCAATATTAGAGCAACAAATATGAAAAATATAGTCATATGAACACTCCCGGATTTATTCAAAAATGGACAAAAGTTAATCATCTTGTTCCAAATGGATTGAAACAATAAAAAGTCATGTCAACTTAAAAATTAATGTTTTATTTCATTTCATCCAGCAGAATATTTTTTTTGGTGGGTTAAAGTATCTGGCTGGCTAGTAAAATTTCTGGACTGATTTTTTTTAGTGTTGTAGAGCCCTGTTCACTGTTAAATAGAGAATTGAATACATTTTTATTATATATATTAATTTCAATTTTCCGAATTAGAAATTTAAAAAATCATTTATATTAAAAAGAAAATTTCATTTTGTGATGAAAATTCCTTCTTCAAGTAAGTAAAATTGTGATATCTAATTTTTACTTTTTGTTTAAATTTTCATATTTTTGAAATTACAAATTAGATAAGTACATCCAAATAATCAGTGAAAATTCTATTCAAATGCAATACGAAATGGCTTCACAATATTTTTTTGAAAAAATGTGGTTTTATATAAAACATATAGAAAAAATTAATAATGTTTATAAACTTTTGGCAAGTGGCTGTAAGATGTTTTTTCAGTGTTTTATTAGATATGAGTGTATACATTTGACAAATGTTTACTATAAAATATTAATTTGAAAGATTATTGAAGATGACTTAAAGCTGTCATTTCAACTTTAAAACCAATTTAATCAAATAAAAAAAAAAAAATATTGTTTTTGAAACATCCCCAGTGTTTTACTTCCATTGATCGCCATATTTGTTCATTTTTCTGAATAGAAACATGCCCCCACAACGATATAAAAGGCGAGTTTGCAAAATCAGTTGTCATTGTCTAACTACAGTCGCATAGAACAAACGTGTGAAGTAATGAAGTTTGAGTATAACTCACCTACAGGTTGAAAATAAATAATGATATCAACAAAGTTCATTTGTTCTATCTGGACATTTAGCCAGCTAATGTAATTAATCAGTTTAAACATGAGGATATCAAACATAATTCCAAATTCCCCATGAAAAAAATCGCAAAATTATAAACAAACAGGAGTTCAGACCACCTGTTATCCTATGAATGTCCTCACTTCCGAAATAAGAAATCAAAGACAAGTGAGACCAAGATCAACTCGGAAATATTTATTCACTCGGATTGTTTTACAGGACCACTTGCATCCATTTAGAAAAATTTGATAGCAATGTTTCACAGCTATGTCTCTTATAACATTTATTTCTTGTCATCTTTGTATAAAAAATTAGAAGGGGTACCTTGTCACTGATCAAGTGCGCGTGACCTGACTGCTCACTTTACCGAGTTCACCAGAATGTGTGATGCTATATAAACAATATAATGATAGGGTGCAGATTACTGGGCAATGGGCAACATCGCTCACCTGAACTGTGTTGGTATCTTACAAATATGGGAATCTCAAATTTACAAATTATTTTAACAGTCCTTAGGGAGTGGAGGAGACTTAAAAATGAATGAAAATGACAAAGCTGGGAAAGATGTCAAAAACATGTCAAAAATTAGTTTTCCGAAATTACCACACTTTAATCATACATATATGTAGATCACTCAGATACAATTAGTTTTTTCATTCATGCAGCGGTTCTGGAGGATAATATTTTTAAAGAGAGGTACCCACAGGGGCCTCTTTTGCCCCACTTTGGATCCACCTCTGGGCCGAAATGATCAAACTTGGTAAAGGACCTTGAGTGCATACTTCCTATAAAGTTTCATCAAAATCCCTTCAGCGGTTTTGGAGAAGATGTTGAAAATGTGGAAAATTACCCAACCCCCATTTTTGCAGTCTTAAAAAATTCAAAAAATTAAATTTCAGCAAAATTCTTTCAGAAAAGCATTTATCTGCCAAGCCACTGGTAAAACACATAAAATGAATGCATCATAATGAATAATAGGGGAGAAAATCAAAGAAATCATACAAAAATGAATGAAAATTACAAAGTCTAAAAAGACGTCAAAAATGTGTCAAAAATTTAGTTTCTGATTTCAACGAAATTAACAAACTTGAATCATACATCTATGTAGATCACCCAGATACAGTTAATTTTTCAATTCATGCAACGGTTCTGGAGGAGAAGATTTTTAAAAAGGGGTACCCCTTGGGGTCTCTTTTGCCACACTTTGGAACCACCCCTGGGCTGAAATGAACAAACTCGGTAGAGGACCTTGAGTACTTGCTTCCTATAAAGTTTCATAAAAAATCCTTCAGCGGTTTTGGAGGAGAAGTCAAAAATGTGAAAAGTTTACGGACAGACAGACAAAAGGCAATCAGAAAAGCTCATTTGAACCTTTGGTTCAGGTGAGCTAAAAATGTCTGCCTCTGGAAAAATAAATCGGGGATGTTTCAAAAGCCTTATAATTTTTTTTTTCGAATTCAAAACTTGTTTAAATGTTACGATGACAGATTTAAGCATGGGATTTTATCTTGATCCTGATCACATAGAAATCAAAGACAGGACAAATACTGAAATGCAAGTATTGTATCTAAGGTATTACCTGGACTCTGACATCATAGCTGCTGCTTGTATCAACAATTGTGACTGATGATCACTGTTGTATGCTCGGGCATAAGCGACATTGTCCAGAACATCACTTCCAGAAAGTCCATATCTAAAAAACAAAATGTCTTTACAGATATGTCAGATACAAAGAGGTATGGCATAGTGTTAGTATTTATAACCATACAGACTGATGAGTGTTTCAACACCAGTCCAGAGGCAAGTAAAATAAAAATATACTTTCCCAATTTATTATCTCTCCTGTCTTACAAAAAAAAATGTATCCTTGAAAATATTGACTTTTATAAAGTTAAAGGTGCCATTGCCGTCAAAGGTATTCACAACTTGTTAGGTAGTAAAATCAGAATGTTACTTCTGTAAAAATTTATGTTAAAGGTTATAACTTGATGAATTTAACATAATTTCATCAACTTAAAACAATATAAATTAGTAAATACAGGGGTGTGGAAATCCTATGCGTGACCCGTTTACCATCCAAACAAGTGAACTTTTTCAGTTTGGTTGTCTGTGGACAAGTGCATTATAAAGAAAAAACCCATAAATCTAGAGTTTAAAGTCCTATTAACGTATTTGTGTATGTAATAACTACTTCATAAGTCTGTCTGAAACGAGAACAGATAAGTTTTGAGTTTATTTGTATATTTGTACTGGTATCTGGGGCATTGCAACAACTGATTGTATAATGGGAAAACCATGTAACTAAAAATAGATCATTTTCCAAGATGATAAGACTTTGGCAATTTGAAGTATCCCTATAGAGAGCAATTCTTTCGGAATACCTTTGGTAACTTCTGCTTATCTACAGTTTGTTTCGAAAATGCCAAAATTGAGCGGTCAAAAAACAAATGTAAGATTATGTACCATTTTATTATTCGCAAGGGGGCAAAGGAACATTGATTCAAGGCAATTTTAAAAACATTGATTCAAAGCAATTTTAAAAATGAGTAATTGAACAACTTTTTCAAAATACATGTTCATGTATGATCACAAAACAGATGCAGACTTGCCAACCCTCACATTTTAACATTCTCCTTCCGCCTATCCATTTTTAATTATGATCCTTACGTTTTTTTTTTATGAAATCCGGAATTTATAAAAACTTTTGGCCCATTTTCGTTTCAGTAAGTATATTAGTATCACCCTCAAGCTTGCACCCAGTCATTTGAGCATTTGGAATGAACTATTGTTTTGCCTAACATCAAGCGTTTTTATGACCTGGTAACCGCTTGGTTTGAAAATGGCTTCCAATAGAAACAGAGCACGAGTGAAGAGTACATTAGATGTGTCATGTCAAGTAAAAAGAAAAACAGATGGGATCAAACATTTTTATTGAAGTACATCGCAACTGAAACATCTAATTGTATAGCGAAAAGTAAGAAAGGTGAGACGTATCTACTGCTTCTCACGGCGGGATAAATGATATTTTAATTTAAATGTGGCCTGAGGTAAACATAAAAATTAGCAATCGGTATCCAGTCACATAGGACTATGTATTAATTTTGTACTTCAAGTAATGATTTGTCTGTATTAAGAGCTGAGTGTCTATTTATCGCACATGTCATAGAGAAAAATATTCATCTAAATGCTACTGAAAAATCAGCAATTTTTTCAAGTCCATGTTTCCAGATTCAAAGATTACTGTTAAGTAGTAAGTACGCATGTGGATAGGCCGAATTTCAGCCCCAATTTTAATTTTTTTTTTGGATAAAATAAAATAAAATCCCTTAAAATTGGGGCAGAAATTCCACCTAGCATGTGGCAAAACTAAAACAGGTGCTATTGTTAAAGAAATGGCAACAGAAACTTCAAGATCAACTTGTGAATTGATGAAGTGTGGACCATTTAGTATATCAAGAGATGGATCTAATAACAGTGACAACAAATTATACCTAATAGTTTCAAGGTTTTCAATCGCGCGACAAAACATGGTGAAAAAATTTGTCGCCTCGCTCCGCTTGGCATTGCTTTCCTTTTTTTCACTACAAAAGGTTGGCAAGTCTGCATATGTACGCAAGACATTTCATTTTGTTGGGGAAATGTTCATTAAGCTTTAACAGCTATTTTTGGCAACAAACCAGTGATCTACAAGTTGATATACATGTATACTGTATACATACCTAGTAAAACTTGAAAAATAGCTATTTAATTATTTTGTGTCAGTAAATATTGGCCAAGTGAAAATCTATTTCGGGTAACCAAATTAACCTGCCTAGGGACAAATGCATGAAAGTCATATTTCCACACCCCTGGTAAATATTGTCTAATTAGGCATATATTAGATACCTAGTATCTTTGTACCTTATTTGAATTATACATGTACACTATGCATACAGGAATCCATAATGGACTCATATGCAAAATATATACCAACTCTGTTTGTTTCATTATGCTAAATCACAACTGGTAGTAATATAAATCAATAATGAGAACTATAAATTGAACCTTTTACCTCTCTGCTACTGCTAACAACCTTTCTGGTCGAAATGTACCCTCTGTGTCTATATACATAGCTTTCCCTTCTCCGCCTCCCATATCTATTGGTAACTGAAAAAGTAACATATCAAATATAAATACATGTATCTGGTTTCAAAATAAGAAAAATTCATCGTAAACCATTTACAGGTTATGCTAAAATGGCTGTTCGTAACCCACGGATTACATCAAAGAGGTTTTTGTATAACTACATTTGTATGTTATATGATATACTGTTAACCCTTTTAATCTGATAGTGTCCTATAACACCTGCTAAATTTATTGTTCTCTACTCACAAAAAACAACTGCTAATTACGAGAACGTTGTAAACCGCCTCGTGTTTCTCCTTCAGTGGATTCACTTTCAATTGGGTTTTTCCCCACTTTCACTTTATGACCGGATATCACGAGAGTTAGAAGAGACTTTAGTCTGTATTATCATATGGATGCCAGCGAAAAAAAAGCAAGTTACGACAGATATAAAAGTGCTTTTATTTTGAAATCGGTGACTGAAAGTCGTTGAAAATGGCTGCCGCTTATGCATCCAAGATTTCCTCAAGATGTTTTAGATATTTTCAACTTTGATTCTGACTCTGAAAATGAGTTTTTAGTATGTGATTTGAATGATGATTCTGCACGTGAACAACATGTAAACCCTATTTCTACGGAAACAGAATCCGAGATAGATATCAATTCTGAAAAAGATGTTTGCGGTGACAATGATTTTATGGACAATTTCAATGCAGAAACCTCCCTCGCGGAACATGTGTTGACAAATAATTTAAATCAAAATCATCATTTAACACATTTACAGCTGAAAATATTGGTCCAACTTACAATTTGGATATTTTATCAAGTCACAAGTGAGTTAGCATATTTTCTCCTTTTATATGAAACGCAAAGGAAAATTGTGTATACAATAAAATATATACATGTTTTTAGAATGTATTGATTTATTCAAGTTTTTCATTCAAAAGTTTTATTTGTACATTATTTAAATAAGATCATATTCTTAAAATTTCTCTCACAAATTTATTCATTCCACACCCATAACTTAAAAATCAGACTTCACAGCAAAACGACATCATGATGAAAATATGCTACAGTGAGCAGACTGCAGAAAATGTAAACTGCTACAGTGTATAACGTCACTATGCAGCTGTGATGTTGCAGTATTGTAAACTGCTACAGTGTATAACATCACTATGCAGCTGTGATGTTGCAGTATTGAAAGGGTTAATGCTTGTTGTGCCACCTACAGATGAGGGACCAGGTGTGTCTATGTTCTGTGGTTGTTGCTGTTCATTTTTATTTCTAATGTAATTCATTGCTTGTTTCAAACATTTTCTTGACAATGATGTGAAATATTGGATTTGTGTGTATTCCTCACCATCTACATATACACAGAGACATATATATGTCCCTGATATATGCAAGCTATTATTCCATTCCTGTCAGTTCCACTGAGTTAACAGGATCAAGTTTCTAGGAAGATTTTTTTTTATATTTTCTGCACAAATTTTTCATACAAGTTTTATAATATTTCTTTCCATATCATTCTCTGCCTTAAAATCATCTAAAAAAATCCCATGCTTTAAAAGTTTCCAGTTTGTCAGGAACTCTTTCTTTTGTTTCATATGATCTGGATTCGGATAAATTCAATTTCCAGTGATCCATAAGTGAAGCTGAGAGAAATTTATAATTTTGATACCAGTTGGGGTAATTTTTATACCTGATTTTGGTAAATAATACCTTAATTGAATTTTCATTCTCGCCAATCACTACTGTATATTTCTGGTTTTGTGAATTTGAAATCTTCATTAAATATTGAATACATTATAATACAGGAAGAATTAACAACAATATTGAACAAAATGAGAAAAATTTTGTTAGCTAATAACTTCAACACGATACTGAAATCACCAACATGACATGTGCCGAAATAAACTTAGTATTGAGTTCACTTGAACTTGTTTCATCGAAAATCTATTTATAGATCTAGGATCTAGAGTGGGACTTTCAATTAAGCATTGAAGAAGAGTCAGCTTTCATCCATTTTCAAATACATTATTTTTAAATTATTGGAAGACAACAGTCTGATTATATCCCTGTAACTTTCCAAGATTACTTTATCTTCAATAAATGAGGGAACGGAAAATTGGTTACATGATTTTAACATGCTGTAACCTCCACGTAACCTGAACAATCGGGCGTGGTTTATTTTGTGGCCTGAATTTACAACAATTTAATGTCAAAACCATATAATCTACAGATTAGCATTCCTTGTTGATAATGATTGGCTCCTGTATAATCTAAGGAATTTAAAATTTGAATATTCTTGCATTATTTTTCAAATGAATTATTACATGCTGATTTGAACAAGATGTGTTTGTGAAACACAGATGCTCCCAGTCCCAACAAATTTTTATGCTGGCAAATATTGCAATCTCCTACATTTTGACCCCACCCAACCCCAGGGGCATGTGATGTCAGTGAAATGTGAGCAACCCTTAGATAAATTTACAGTCTAAGTTTGGTAACTGTATCACAATCCAAACTTGAAATATTGCACTTTATATGTAAGCGGGACAAAATTGGGAACAGACAAACAGACAGCGGGACGATCCAAACACCAGATTCCCCTGGCGGACATTTCAAGCAGGGTAGCATAAAAACCTCCACCTTATACATCTACCAAGGCGAATGTATATGTAATCACACTTCGAAACTGTATATTGTATTCTGGTTTTAATCAACCAGTCATTTTAAGTCGTTTATTAAGTCTCTTGAAGGTCATTTAAGTCAGTTATTAAGTCTGAGTGTCTCGCTTTCTCTTAATGGTCATTTTATGTGGTCAAGCAAAAATCTGGTGTCTAAAACAGCACTCCATTAGTATAGATTGGGAAATAAATAGTTTAAACTATAAATGCTAACTTATATTGCCACAAATATGTTGATTTTTAGGCGTGAGGTAATCGGTTTAGAGGCGTATCAATGAAGCATACAAGTAAATTTCACTCCCATGCACTTTGTGTAGATCGTTGACATACTGGGTTTTAGTCTCACCTTTATACTCCCTTCATTAGGGTTTGAAATCACATTATCTTATACAGCATCAATCACCACAAAGGAAGTATCTTATGAGTATGATTTGTTAAAACCTGTTCTGGACAAGCCAGGATAAAATATTCAGATTCTAAGTACGATTACATTTATGGCCACCACTTGGAGCACTGTAAATTGTTAAAAACCCTCCATAAACGTTATCAATGTAGATCACCTAGTAAGGATAAGATCATTGATATAATTACCTCTTTATTTTTCACAAGAACAGTCTAAGCCAATTCTGACTAACATTTCTCTAATTACTTGGAAAGAAGTTGAAGAATAGAAATCAGATTATTGTGTTTCATCTTAAAGGTGAAAAGGGTTATACTGACCTGACATGTTACTGCCATGGTGTGACATAGCTGGGTTTTTCCTGTTCTAAACTCTCCAAATATCTCTGTAATGGATCCTGTTTCTATACCACCTAGAACATATATATATAAAAAAAACAAAATAGTTGGGGAAAATTAAGAACTTGGCATGTATGTGAAATAGTGGTAAGACTGAACTTAAAAATGTTTGTTTGCCGTTCATAGGCCAACCCAATGAAAGGACTTAACTGAGATAATTTTCTCAATCACATCTTGTTTCAAAGTGATTCATAGAATGTTCACTTAAGATTACAAATTGTTGATTCTTTCTGTACACAGGGGCTGTATCTAATTTATGCAGCATTTATGGGTCAATATGTAGTACCAAATGGAAAGAGATATCAAATTCTGTTCTCTTTTACCCTGTAGAAGTTTGTCCAACTCTTTTGAACCTGATGTTACTTGAATTATCTCTGATCTTTTCTGGTGAAATTCTGTGGCAGTCGTGAATCCCATTGGAACAAGTTTCGCAGCCTCTGTCTTTAAAAAATTGAAATTTAATAAATTATCATAAGACTTATAAGGCAAACTGACTATAAATTGTAACAACAGGACCCAGTTGCACAACAGGTCGTTAGTTTTAACGTAATGTAAACCAATGTTAAACCAATGGGCTAACAGTACGTTAAATTTAACAATGCATTGTGCAACCGGGTCCTGGACCTTAAATAATGTATCATCCTTCACCTAAATCCTTAAGTTAAAGGTAAATGCAGATGGCACCATAAATTAAGTATGCAGGAAGAAGTGACTTCTTCCTTGAATCAAAGACATGGCAGAGATGAATTTGAAAACATAAAACTACAAACCACATTGAAAGACAATAAGCCTTGTGGTTTTTGAAAAGCAGTTACAATGAACATCCACACACAATAACAGAACTGAAACCCATCACAATGGGTCACCCGAGTCACAAATGTTACCTAGTAAAACAATATATTGGCATCTCAGATAATTTTAAAGTATAACTGTGTCTTTGATTATTATGTTTTCTTTTTCATTTTGAAGCTCTTCCTAAAATGCATATGGTAAATCTTAACCATATAATCTTGAACATGTTAAAATTTCATTACAGGTCTCCATTCTATAACTACCGTATGTGCTTAGTCTTCTTAATGGATGTTCAGGGGTGCAGAAAAATTTTAAAGACTTGAGGGGTATCACTACTTTATAGATATAGTCCTTTTCTTTTACTTACCAATATTTTGTCAGCCTTTGCCTCACTGATACCTTTGATTGCTAGCAGATTCTTCTTTGGAGTATAGGCAACTGCCTCCACAGTAAAGTAACCTGCCTCTTCCATTTTCTTAACGTCTGTGGCACTTATTCCATTAGCCTAAAAGTTAAACAAAGAAACAATTATACCTTTATCTTTTTACTTCTAGAGTGAGGACTGGTTCCATGGCCAGTGGATTTTTTATCTATACTTAAAATCATAATAATTTATGATTAAATTCTTCTTTTGCATCTGGTTTGCCATCCTATTTACAAAACTCATGAGTGTCAAATTGCAACAAGTCATCTGGTGAACTCCAAGACGTTATACATGTAAAGATGTATTTATCATATGGTGTGTTGCATGATAATAAAATATCAAACTGTAAATGTCCTATTAAACCACTTTAAGGAACTAAAACTTATGTACTGGTACATTGTAATCAGACAACAAAATAACACAGGAGTGACCGTTCAGGTTCATGGAGGTTACAACAAATACAAATCACCCAACCCCCTTTTCCTTCTTGATGAATTTCATTTTTAAGTCTTCATTATTGCTATCATACCATGCAGGTTACAATCATTCCCATTAGCGTACCCTGTAAACGAATTACACAAATTACTGTTATTTTGTGGCCTGTGTAATGTCTACACACATGTGTAATAAAAGTTTGAACATGTCTGTCTGTAAAGATCAAGCAGATTGATTGTCTATCACTATACCATATCAGAAGTCTTGTTTTACAATTAGGATAAAAATATCAATAGATCAGCTATGACATATTGTGTGAGACACATAGAAGCAGCAAATGCAATGTTACAAACCTTTAACAGGCCTTTTTCTGATAATTTTGGGAAAGTGCCATTGGCAACACTATTGATAATTCTAACAGGAGTTTGTGTAATAATACTGGGAAAAATTGTGTGCACAAATGGAAATCTGAATATCATGGAATCTCTTTTTTAAATACATTTCCCCTTAGATTTTTTTTCCATTATGGTCATGGCCTCAACACCAAATTAGGGAAAAATTACACATGCATTTTTGCATTGGGAATTTCAGCCCCGTGGAAACTACAGAAAAAGGCCTCTTGAAGCATAAGGCCTACTCTTGAAGCATAAGGCCTAGGTTATATGCAAAAGAAAAATGACATTACAGAGGAATATATCCTGAAGAACTCCAACTGCTGAATCAGCTGTGGAAATTTGACACAGGTATGTGGATCTGTTCAAAATTTGCACCTTCTGACAGGTTAGAGTGAAATAGACAAATTATACAAACCTCAAGTCTATTAAGAGGCATAGGACCAAATGTTTCATCATCAGCTTCCACTTCTACATCTTGTTGTCTAGCTTGCATAGCCATGATGACACTGTAACAGAAACTTTTACTGTTAGTGCTCATATCATTTTAGCTTCACTGTATATCAAAAAGGATGAATATAAATAGCAATAGGCCTACAAAATATGTGTAATACTGTCATGTATAAACTAGCTTTTCTTGTTGAAACATTTTTATTTGACATATCAGTATACATGTACTATAAATAAAATTTATGAGTGCTGGTTACATCAAAACACAAGACATACTTTGGGTACAAGTTCATTTTTCATATAATGATTTTCTTGAGTATTAGTTGACTTCTCTGAGTCTGATTTGGGTACAGTATGACTTGATCACTTGTCGGGTATGAGATGGCTCAGTTACAAGCTGGTGTATGAGTTGACCAGATACCCTTTATAAAATTTATTGTAACTTATGAGTAAAATAACAAGTGGTTTAAATTTCTCTCCAATTTGGCCAGTTGGGACATAAAATTTCCAAACTGAAAGGTCACAGGACTCTGTACAATAGCAGGGCTTTCAACAATTTTTGAAGTAGCAGGCACTTGTAATTAAAGTATGCGGCTAAGCCGAGCGAAGCGAGGCAAAATATATTTAGGCTTCAGGTCTGGGGGCTGCCTAGGCCCCCTGAAGCTGACGAAGAAATGGTGTAAAATCCTTCATCTTGGGGCACTTATTTTAGCATTTCAAAAAGTTGCCTTTGTGTCTTAAATTTTTAAAAATTTATGATTTAAACAAAAAGTAAAAATTAGATATATATCACAATTTTACTTCCACAAAGAAGGAATTCTCATTTTTTAAATTTTCTGTTTAAATTAAGTTTGAATTGAAATAAAAATACAAAATGAAAATGTATCCAATTCTATTTTTAACCGTAAAAATCCTAAAATGTGATAAGAAATGGATTCAAAATATTTTGTTGAAAAAAAAGTTTTATATGAAATACATGGTAAAAATTATAAAGTCTATAAAACTTTTGGCATGTGGCTGTATTTATTTATTTATTTTTATCTGAATAAAATGGTGATCAGTTCCAAGAGTGTTGAATCTAGAGCAACATAGCATGGCGCGGCGCCATGCCCTTTTTTCCAGCGCCATGCCCTTTTTCATGCTGTCAATTGCCAATAGCCCCCAATCAATTGGCAAAATTGCCTAATGACTAAAATATTCTATTTGCCAAACCCTCTTCTCTATCATGTATTCCTTAATCTGTTAATTGCCCCAATTACCTGTGTCAAGTCTATGTTTATTTCACGGTTGATCAGTTTAAATAGCCTCAGGTAATCACCCGAGATTGGGTAGTCATACGACTCTACTGCAGTAGGCCTATGTTGATTGGGAATATTGGCAAACTCGCTGAATTTCCGCTGTTTTCAAATGGCTAGAATTTTAATTTACATGTAAAATGTTTGAAAAATAAATGTACATGCAAATAGAACGATGTCTTTTTACAAAATATCCCATTAAAGAAGGTTCTGTGCTACTATGTGACTGATTTCATCGTTTGAAGCAGGCTCCAGTTTGCACGTGGGAAAATAGCTTGTGTCCATGGACACATGGATTTTAAACCGATTCACGTAAACTGCTTGTATTTGCATGTTGTCCGAAGTAATTAAAATACATAGGAATTCGCCAATGACTTTTCAAAACCATAGTCGCGGTGAAAATACGGTAAATAGGAATAAACAGCCGAGTCTTCTGTCAAATCCTATAGCAAATTTGTTCTCGGACTTTATTGACTTTGTATCACACGTCTTCCAAATTTCTCGGGACTTTCCCTTTCCTCTGTGATACAGTGAGGATAAATTCAAGTGGGACTAAATCTAACAAATTTGTTGAAATTATTTAGATACTTTAATCATGACAATCGATTAGGAAATTATTTTTGTTACATATCAAAGTGTAAATCATATATCAAATATTTAACTAAGTGAGACCTTTACTAGTTTGTTTTAATTAATCAACAGACTAGTCTGACAACTATTTTTTTTATATTACAATAAAATACCTATAGCTAAAACTTCAAATTTTAATAGTGTCAAAATAAATTTATTAATATAAAAGGCATATGTAAGGCCATAATAAAAAAAATCCTAGATTCTCATCTCCTCCCACCCCGATTTTCACGCCCGCCCGATTTTTTTATTTTTAAAATTACGTTTTTAACAAAAAATATAGTCGACCGGAAATATTCCGTGTCTTGTCCGATTCCGTTCCGTAATGTTCAGTATTTAGATAACTTCCGATGGTTATTTTCATGTTAAAAAGCAGACAACACGGTCTTCGCCGTTATTTCATAAGAAAATATAAAAATATATAATATGGTTGATTAAAACGCAATAATGAATATGCATTTACGATCGACCAATCAACGAACGTCTTAGATTTTCTTCTGTTCAAAATGGAGACAGACGACGTGAATACAAAAAACGATGGGTAGCTAGAATAAACATCTCATAGATATGGCATTATGTCATGTCATAACTTAATGACGATGGATTTATAAATCTAAAAGATCAAGAAAGCATATCAACAAATATCGGACGTCAGCGATAAGAAATAGGTGGTTGAAATGATCGCTAAACTGCTGTGAAAATGTCACAGCATATTGCTACGAAAAAAATATATGGGAGGACTTCTGCCCCTGATTTTACCACTAAAATATCTCTTAAAATCGGGGCCGAAAGTTCGACCTAGTTTTTCAGGCAGATAAGCGACAGTTACTGTTGGGAAATCTAAAGACGGAACGTTTGTTTCATGTGACCCTGAATGCAAAGTTGGTGATATTGTCTTTTGGCAACTATATTCAGTTTTCCCAGAACTCAGATGGTTCTGAAAAACTAACAATGATCCTGTTCATGATGCATTCAGTATTCTTGTCTGCAGCATCAATGCAAACCATTTACCTGAGAAGCATAGCAGTCCAGTTAATGACTAAATAAAACTACAGAATGACATTATTGAATGCCTACAAAAGCAAATTGTAGGATTTCTTAGGCCAAAAAAATATATATGTCTGTTTAGGGTTTCAGCCTAAAAAAAAATAGGGTAGGTAGGTAGGCATTTTCATTTTATTTTATTTTTTCATTTTATTTTTTCGGTACATGTTGCTCTTATTATTTTACCAAATTCCAACCCAATGTTGTGTTGTTACATGCACATATTTACAGTATCTTCAAACCAAATATCAATTACTCTTTCTGTTGAATGGATTTAGGTATTGAGAAACCTAATGAGCATATGACCCAAGAGATGCCGAGAAATGGTTTCAGACATTTGTTTACAATGATCATGTTGATACAAGTATAGATATTTAATCTTGGTTGTAATCATAAATACATGTACCTTTAAATCAGATAGGTTTAAAAAATGATATTAATTTTGGAGCATGTCTTTCACAGGTAGTTTTGTACATCAAAATTTATAACAACAATAAATACAAAGAAATGATTTTCATGATTAATATTCTTTTGTCAATGTTTTATGTTGAAATTGAAATTGCTTGCAATTTACTGCTATTTATGTAGAACAGATGATGCTGTGTATAGCATTTGATTTATAATAAAAGTGTTTCAAAACATTTAATCTTTGCTCTGTAGAAACTATTAAGGTAGAAACATATATACATGCCAGACCAACGACTGACACTAACTTTCCAAGTTGATGGAGAGTTAAAAATCAACTAGGCGGTGTGTGTGTATGAGCCATACAAAGCCCACCTGCTGCACATCTCTAATTTTGGAAATATTTGTTTTACTATTTTTGACACAAAATAAAACCTTAACAAAATCATGCATAAAATATAGGTCATAATGAACTTATTCATAGTAACTGGTGACCTTCTAATTAAAACAAATCTCCTTTCATTGGTGTCTTATGTGTAATATCTGAGATAAAGACTTAAACTAAGAACTGAACTAATGATATCATGCACAAAATATAGGTCACAATTAATTCATAGTCGGTGGTGACCTACTGCCCAAGACAAATCTACTTTCCATTTATCATTGGTGTGTTTCATGAAGTACCTGAGATATGGATTTAAATAAAGACTGCTGTCTGTATAGAGCTTGATATACTAGCAAATTCGTCTTCCTTCTGCGTTTTGGAACACGTGAACTCAATGCATTTCATACCAAAGTTTTTTATTAAGTCTCCGATCGTTATGTTGCCATCTATTTCGAAACTATCTTTAGCTGCTAATTCAGTTTTACATTTTACTGTTGTAGTGAAAATTTGGTATCTACTTCACCGTGATATTGTTTGAATAATTCTGTAGCTATTATTATTCTCTCTGGAAGCGCTGAGACAATCGATTTAGTCTCCTGGTGTGTGCATTTGTTAAATGTAACAGCGACAACACTCATTGCCTCCATGCTGCTTGTTTATAACCAAGGTCTCGGATACGCTTAAAATAACGCAATACCATCCGTTTAATTCAAACGCTTTACTGATTCTAGAAATGTACGTTCTATTACCGAAACGAAATTCCGATTTTTCCCCGGAAATTACAGGTATCAAATTTACCGATTTTACTTTTTATTTTACAGATAAAATGGTGTAGGATCGGCGAAAAAAATAGGGTCGGTCGGGAAACCCTAAACAGACATATATTTTTTTTTGGCCTTAGTGCCAATGTTGACACTCTTGGTAAGTCGTTTTTTCATACATTGGCTGTCTGTCTATGGTGGCCTACATTGATGAAAATCATCATACATTAGAAGGAATGGGATGCCATATACCAGCACCCCTTGCTCATTTGAAGGGATATCAACGGCCTTCAAGCAAGAAAAAAAATGTAAGTAGGATTCCTCATTTTTGGAATGACATTGGTTACAATTTTGGTATCTAGTGATTCTAGTCATACATGTACATGATGTAGATATAAACATGGGATTTTGCTTAAATTTGTTGACTTTGTGATATTATATTTTGACAGGAAGTCAAATAAAACTACGAAAGCTTAACAATGTTTTTTTTTTCAAATTAGTCATATTCAGTGTCCAATTCCATTTTAATTCTATCTCGAAAAAATAAAAATAAAAAATTAAATTTGCCCCCCCCCCCCAAATCTTTTAAAAAATGGATGAGAATCTAGCAATTTTTTTATTATGGCCTTAGATATTTTTTTTTTAAAGATTTCTATTCTTAAACACACCACAGTAACTTAACAAACATCATTGTGCCTTAATTTTGTTGGCCAAAAAAAAAAAAAAAAAAGAAAAACAAAGAAAAAAAAAACCAAACAAAAAAAGCCCATTGACAAAGTATCAAATTTTCTGAAGTTGCAAAATGAAAAAATATGTTAGTCTAATTTCGATCTCGCTGCAGTTTATTGGTCACTGAATAAAATGTTTTGTTATTGTTACTGTGATGCATGATGTTTGAAGCATTCAATTGATGTTTTAAATCAATTCAAAATGTTTATTAATAGCGACCTCTTGACTAAATTTGTCTTAGACTAAGGTCAGACATGTTGAAAGTAACCGGTCCGACCGGCAAAACCGGTTGAAATCGACTGTGACCGGTTGGAAACACTAACTGATCGGCCCGATTGACCGGTAAATATCTCGGGCGCAACACCCGGCAAGAAACATCCAATAGCACAAGAGAGTTCTTCGGAAAAGAAGAAGAAATATGAAATTAATAGGCCGACTCGAGAATTTAAGCCAGAATGGTTAAACGACAATAAATGGCTCAAACATGATGACGAAAAGGGCACGACTTGTGAAATCTGCTTTTCATCTTCATCGAAACATGGGCGAACCAGTACTTTTCATTCAGGTTCCAAAAATTATCGTTTTTCAGCCATTATAGACCATGAGAAATCCCCTTGCCATGTGCGTTCTGTTGAAATTATACAGTCTAGAGAGGCTGCATCAGCTCGAAAAAGTATTGTCCACCAGACAGTGATTGCGTTAAACGAGTCCATCAGAAAATCGAGTATAAGGTCCGTAATGTACATGCCCTAATCAAAAGCAATAGGCCTATTTCAGACATTGTTTGGCTGAACAAATTGGACAAATTTGAATAAATATAAAGGGAAATTACAGTATTCATGTTCATTATAATTGACGTTGTTGCTTCTTCATTCTGTAGGTACACATTTCAATGTTTAAATTAGTTGGATTACTGAAAAAAATTGTTGGACCGGTAAAAATTTGTTCGGACCGGTTGATTCTGTTTAGTTACCGGTCCGAATGACCGGTTGGTTTGAAAAACTTTCAACATCTCTGTAAGGTGCGCACAAATGCAAAAATACAGTTTTGAAACATACTCTCATTTTCAGCATCTGGTTTCTTAAGTTTTGTGATCCCGCAGTCAAACAATGTGTGTCTATGAGGCCGTTTCATCGTTGTCTCTTATACTTTGGCAAGTACTGACTTTGTCACTGCTAGATTATGTAGATCTATATCAAGTAGATTGAATTGTTGCTATGTGCTTGACCTGGAGGTTGGATCAATTAGCAAATTTGCAAGCTACAATTTCATTGGTTTACCATTTTGATAGGGATCAATCAGGGCTGCCATTTAAAATAAACAGCATGACTGCAGAGAATTGTTGCTAATAATAGACTTCAAAATAGATGACATCATGCACGAGAACTTCCGAAAATAAAAACAGCATGGCATTGAGGACAGACGAAACTTTCGTGGTTAGCGCTGAAGTAGTCTTTAACAGTTTAAAAATTTTATTATTTTTTTTTTATCACCGAAAGTAGCTGGCACATGAAGGTGTCACAGGCGGCAGAATTCCGCCAGCTACTGGCTTCTTTTGAAAGCCCTGCAATAGAGGTTCTATTTTTTGAAAGCCCTGCAATAGAGGTTCTATTATTATTAACGGATTGAAATGAAATAAATCAATGTTACTTGTACAGTTTCCCCCTAGTTAATTTGCATTTTTTTTCAATAATTCTTCTAGTATAAATTTGTCAATTATCCAATTTTGTTTTTAACAAAATTTCATTCAAAAAACAGTCAGGAAATTCCATTGCAATCTATTTATTATCTCAGGGGAAATGTTCTTGATCAGAGTAAAATTCTAACAAGATCATTTAGATGATTAATACAAAGATAATGAACAGATCTGTGATGTAATTCATAATCACCAAAATACAACTATCAATACCTAAGTAATTAGCTTTAAATTTTGTATAATATTCATATTTTTTAACCATGCCACTGAGCAAGTATTTAAAGGCACATTATAGTAAAAATTTACTGTATGCTCAACTAGTCAACACCTTAACCAACATTTGTACGAAGAAGTAGTAATCTATGGATGTAAACAACAATGTAACAACAAGATGTGTTTGTGAAACACAAATGTCCCCGGTCCCAACAAATTGAATATTGCACTTTATATGTAAACGGGACAGAATTACGGACAGACAAACAGACATGCGAACAATCCAAACACTAGATGCCTCCAACGGACCTTTCAGGCCCAGTATAAAAACATTATCAACATTAGGCCCAGATTTCCTAGGTTAAATGTGCTATTTTTATCAATTTTGGATGTCTACCAAATTCAGAGGACAATTAAAAAAAACCCAGCAGAATTACTATAAGGTTATATAGTTAAATTCATTAATGGGGAAATACTTTTGACCTATTAGTATTACCAGCAATATATAAAAGCTAATATTACCTTTATATATTGCTGGTATTAATTAGTATTATTGTATATAATAATTATCATGAAATGCAAGTTACATTGAAAATTCTCAGTATGTTTTTAAAATCTTTTAAAACCAAATCCAATATTTTCATTTTGAAGTAAGATTAATAGAGGGCAAAGGCCTCATATATGTAGAGAAGTTCACATCCAGGGACCCGAGTACTAATCGTAACAAGAGGCTCTCAAGAGCCTGTATCGCTCACCTGGTTATTTGCTTGAGAAGATCAGACGAACCGAGCAATTTTTGTAAAGGACCTTCCATACATAAATCCTGTAAAGTTTGGTTGAATTTGCTTCAGTGGTTTCAGAGGAGAAAATGAAAATGTGATTTTCCCATAGGGTCCAATGATAAACTAAGCCCAGCCCTGGCAGCCATGGTTTTGACAGATCGGAACGAAATGAGCAATCTTTGTAAAGGACCTTCAATACATCATTCTTCTAAAGTTTGGTTATATTTGCTTCAGCGTTTTCAGAGGAGAAGATGAAAATGTAATTTTCCCACAGGATCCAATGTTCTTCTTCCAAGTCAGGAACATGATTCATGAATGAATGAATAAGGTTCTGCGAAAACTTTGCAGTGTGTGCAGTCTTCTTTTGGCTATATAATGTTAAACTAAGCCCCGTTCTAGTGGCCATGATTTTTGACGGATCAGAACAAAATGAGCAGTCTTTGTAAAGGACCTTGCATACATCATTCCTGTAAATTTTAGTTAAATTTGTGTCAGTGGTTTCAGAGGAGAAGATGATTTTCCTATAGGATCCAATGTTAAACTAAGCCTCGCCATAGCGGCCATGTTTGTTGACGCAAAGTGATTCCAAAAGCCAGGTGAGCTAAAAATGGCGGTCAAGGAACAATTTTCAACAACAGTTTTGAAGTCGCAACATCAATATCTATATTTGGAACCAAAATTTCATTGAAATCAAACAATGTTGAATTTTCCCCGCCTTTTTTGTCGGCCATTTTGAAAATGGCGGTCAACAACAAAATTTCAACACCGGTTTTGAAGTCGCCACATCATGGCAAACATTTTATCAATTTACATTCGACCTCTATCTTTCATAGTTTTGGAGTTAGAAGATGAAAAACATAAAAATTGAAAAAATTCTGTGAAAAAAGGGCAATAACTCCTACACAGGTTTTTGGATTGTCTTCAAAATTTCAGGGTGGGTAGATCTTGATATGCTGAACATTTTTGCAATTTACACTTGACCTCTATCTGCTACATTTTTTGAAATAAAAAATTAAAAATGCCAAAATTTTGAAAATTTTACAAAAAAAGGGCTATTACTCCGAGATGAGTTTTCCGATTTTCTTCAAAATTGCATGGCAGGTAGATCTCATCAAGCTGATCACTTTTACCCTATGACAGATTTTTGATATCTGTAATGGTTTTGGAGTTATTGGCCAAAAACTGCAATTTACCCCCTATGTTCTATTTTTAGCAACAGCGGCCATGTTGTTTGACCTGCGACATAGAAAATAACAAATTTGACACTAAATACCCTAGTGACGACTCAGTTCAAGTTTGGTTCAATTTGGCCCAGTGGTTTCAGAGGAGAAGATTTTTGAAAGTGAGTTAACGATGGACGGACGGACGACAGACGACGGACGGACGACGGACCTAAAGTGATTGCAATAGCTCACTAGGTGAGCTAAAAAGTCTGCTCACATCCAGAAATTGCATGAGGCATAAACAAAATGTGGGAATTGCAAAGTCATTTCTTAAAAGCGCATTGCAAACGAGGTAATAAACTAACACACTAGCAAACGTTTTGTACACCGAGACTAGGCCATAACGACTAGTGTTGTACATTGAACCCGATCACAAAGCTCATCCATTATTCAGGTAATGTGAACTGCACAGAATGATGGATACGCTGTGGTACAGTAAAATATATAGCATAAAAACAATGTTGCATTTAATTAATGACTAATAAATAATACATAGATTCTATTTAAGTTTCAACACCAAGGAAACAGTCAGCCACTCAATATTTTGTTTAAAACAATGAGGAATGACCAGAACATTTAGGCCTACGTGATAAAAACAATGAACATTAATCCCTTTGGGGATTTTGTCGTGTTGTCCCTAGCAGGGGACAACAAGACAGAATCCCAAAAGGGATTAACTGAATATGTAAAACTGTTGACTAAAGCTTTCGCCCTCTCAATAGGTTTACCTATGTATTATTATTTTAGAGGGTGAAGCCTTCATATATGTAGAGAATTCCTTTGGGGATTATGTTGTGTTGCCCCCGCCAAAGGGATTAACTGAACATGTAAAACTGTTTAAGAATGCTTTTGCCCTCTCCATAGTTTTACTTATGTATAAAACCTTTCACGATAACTGCGTTCCTACTAATCTCACCTGCGCATTCAGGGTTCGACGTTAACGGTTGCCCGGGCAAGTAAAAGCTGATCCCGGGCAACAAGATTTCAAGAGTCAGTTGCCTGGTCGTGCAAGTAAAAAATCTCAAATGGTTAATAGTAAACACAAGTTCATTGATGTCTTTCAACCCACCAAAAATTAAATCCCTCGACAACCCGTCCAAACGGACAAATGGAACTTTATTTTTAGCAACTCCAAGCATGTTTACATAATCCGCCATTGCTGTTAAATCATGTGCTCAGAGAAGTACGGGTCAACCTAATTACCTCCTTTTAAAATATTTCATCTCAATAATCGCTTTCAAAATTCAGCAGAAAGATTACATAAAAATGAATAGATATAACTGTAGTAAGTATTACCGTATTTTACGGCCTATAGGTCGATATTTTTTTTCTCCAAAGTTGTGACCCCAACCTTTTCACCGCATCGACTTATCTTAAAAAAAAATAGTGAAATATTTAACTTGTATCTGCAATTCCTCATTTTAACATCATAATTCAACATTTTCCACGGGATAATCTAGGGGCCTACTCCAAACACCCATTTGTATTTACACTTAATAGGACTATTAAATGTGACCTAGTGTGTACGTAATGCACTGTGTTCATAATCAAGTGACAAAATAATGATCTTTCAAGTTACAATATCATTGGGATTCAAGACTGTGTCAGAAACTGCGTAATAAAAATACATCGTTTACATTATATTTATACCGGACAGTTTATACTTTTGAATGATTCCCTTATCTTGGCACCCCACTGTGAAGTTGAAGTTTTCATTCAGACTTTCAGGACACTACAAGCTGTGTTCACTGGAACGTGACCTTCAACTGATAAGGATCGCGGGGCAGTCTTTGAAGTTGGGAAAGTTTTGGAAAAAGTGTTATATAAATTAATTGATACTAAACCTTGAGTATTTAATTGTTTGACAATTGCAGCAGCATAATAATTTAGGCCAATGTAAGGATAAGACAAGGATTGAGGTCACTTGTGTAAACAGCATAAAGAATTTAATGATGATTTGACAGGTAACATAATGGCGATGTTTGTATACATAATCAGTACACACGAGTAATATAAGTGATGTGAAATATGATAAAATGCAACTTCTATGCTTTTTAATCACTCTTATTTAATAATGTACCGTAAAATAGGCCTATCACTCTGATAATTTTAGTAGGCTACCATCGTGTTAGCACCAGTTATTAAACATAAACGATGTATTTTTGTGTTCTCCCATTCATGTTTCCATCTCTGCCGACATCGACCTGTCCTCCACTTCGACTTATCTAATACTTAAACCTGGATTTTGGCCAAAAATCGCCCATTCGACCTATCCCCAACATCGACCTATAGGCCATAAAATACGGTACACATCGCTACTACCATTTCCCAAGTTTAATTATAATATTTAAAGCAGCGAGAACACAGAATGCCGAAAACATCGACCACTTTCAACCTTGTGTTGTTGTGGTGTTTAGAATGACCACTTTCAATCGCAAAACCGGAAGTGCAGTGGGAATTTGTTTATCTATTAAAGTACTGATTAATTTGCTGTGTTGACCTTTATTATCGTATTTTGATATTGTTGAACAACAGAACAAAGCATGCAGAGTACATAAAGCAAAAATGAAAAGGTGGAATGCTTTATATAATCACTGACCTACTTCCCTATTTAAAATAGAAAGTTAAAAAGTAGACGACTGATCTGAGGGAGTGGGCATGCGTACTGCAAGAAAGTTAATTTTAGAATCACGTCGTCTGTCAAACGTCAGTTGGATTAACTAGATCTAGAAGCACTCAACATGTATTGCTAAACTTTGGATTCAGCAGAAAAAGTAAACTTCTCTAGACCTATTTTACAGATTTCAGCTATATTTTGCGGGCAAGTAGATTTTCATGGCCGGCAACCAAAATTTCATAAGCACTTGCCCGGCTGGGCAAGTTATAAAAAAAAGTTAACGTCAAGGCCTGGCATTTAACACTTCCGAGTGGTAACAAGAAGTTCCATACTCAACACAAGTCATACCCAATGAAATTTAAATCATACATAGGGAACAATTAGTCTTTAATTGGGTACTAATTGTCATGGGTAGAAATGTTCTGAGCACGAAACTTCTTGATACCACTCGAAGTGCTGGTGCGCAGTTGAAATTAGTAGGGACATCGTTATCATGAAAGGGTCTATTATTATAGTATTAATAATACAGAAATTTAAGATTAGAATACCTAGTCCGCTGCCCCTGCAGTATTTCTTACATACACTTGGAATACGTCGGCCATGTTATAATGTTATGTATTATATGTGTGGCCTCTTCATTATTTACAATTTACCATGATTACATAACTCATTTACTGGAAAGAATAATTTAAACCAAAAGGGTAGTTTAGAGGAGTTCACACACTCTTAGGGTCAGCGAAGTTTATGGGATATAAATTCTTTCAGGTTTTCACGACACACCTACCTAAAATAAATGAAATGAAAGAGTCTTAACCAAAATGTTGGCAAAACGAATAGAAATTCCACTTCTTTGACACTGTTCAGACGTCCCGCCAGATGACTAAACGTCATTTCCGGTCTACCTAATCACCGAACAGATAGGTGTATTAGTAAATAAAAATAAATAAAATATGGTCCATCGTATCGTTGTTTTTAAGTTTGTGTTTAAATTTGTAATACCTGACTTAAAGTATTGTCAAGTTATTCAAATTAGAATAAACACCGACATATATCTGTCTTAATACTTTGTAAATTAGGAATGAACTAATAACCCATAATTTAGGGACATAAAGAAATCCATGTACATGTATATTGCTTTATTTACAATCTGCTCCATAAATAGTTTTCTGAGGACATCATAGGTTTAAAGGTTGAAATTTTTACTTATGATCTGTTTTACACCACACTCAACAATTTTCAGTAATATTGTGGCTGTCAGTTTTTAGTGGTTTTTTCTACTGGATACTGATTTCCCTCTCTTACTTTTCTTGGACTCAGACTATTCTCTGACTTGCATGATTTTGTACAATGAAGTCGAAGCCTACGCACATGCTTTTACTGGAACTGATTGCATGGTTGTGAGAATACAGCTGTATATTTGTATGTATTTCAAATTAAGTTAAGATTTTATATAAGTTCCATAATTATTATATAAATGGCAATATTCAATTCTATCATAGATTTAGTATCATTTATACAGTCTGAGTCATGTTATGTCAGAGAATGTACAAGTATGTCTTGTTACCCACACATTTAAATACATTTTTGTTAATTACATGTTTCATTGAAACTATTATATTTGATTAAAGTTCATTATTATCATCAGCGATATATAAAGCTAATAGCTTTATATATCGCTGTTATCATATTTACAATTATATTCATTTATAAAAGTTCTAATTGTAACACGAAACTATTTAAAGCAGTTCACAAGTACATTGCTAATAGCAAATATTTTGCTAATAGTCTAGCCCTCCCTCTTTCTCTCTCATTAGCATTTCGATCACTATACATAAACCGTAATGTATGTAATTGGATCTTTCTTGCTCTGTTACTTTCTAATTAAACTAATGTTTTGTCACGCATGGCATAATATGTTATCAAAAATATATAAGGAAAGGTTTTTCATAAGTTTGTAATAACTTGTTACCAATCCTATCATAAAGGAAAAGTGTGATATGGGAGACAACTCTGTATGGTATATCTGTTTGCTCTTCATTGAAACTGGGGTTTAGTCATTTTTTGCAAAAACTACCAGTAAATAATTTATATATTTTAAATGCTCATCATTGTTATTTTAAAGGCTATACATAACTTAAAATGAATTCTAATTGCATCATTCAATTCAAGGGAAAAAGTTTTCCACTACTAACAGTGTAAGATTTCTTTCAAATTTCAAGAAAAATTATGTGGGTGTAAATCCGATACATTGAACAGCCATAATACTGTAAACATAAAGTTTTCAAACCAGATGATTACCTAAAAATAGTCAATGTGCCTGCTATTGTCCATTCACATAAGATGAATAGGCCTAACTTGTCACTCACTTAATTCATGCCCAGACTGGTCAATAAGGGATCATCTCACAACTGCAAGTCTATAAGTTTCAAGTTATTACATTTTTGTTTTTGTTTTTATGTTGTTTTACATTCAGCGCACCATGAATACTACTAATAAAATGAAATTATTTCAGTAACATAGTTTTGTGCATTATAGAGGGCGAAGCCCTCATATATATAGAGAAGCTCACATTTTTTTATTCCTACTACATCTGGGGACCCGTACTACTTATGGTAAAAATTTTGCTTACATCGGGAATTTGCGCGTGACATAAACAAAATGTCGGAAATGGAAAGTCATTACTTAAAAGCGCATTGCAAATGAAGTAATAAACTACCTCACTAAGAAACGTTTTGTACACCGAGACTAGGCCATAACGACTAGGGTTGTACATCAAACCCAATCATGAAGCGCCTCCATTATTCTGGTAATGTGAACTGCAAGAAATGATGGATAAGCTGGGATAGAGAAAAATATATTGCATAAAAACATGTTTGTGCATTTAGATTCTATTTAAGTTTTAGCACTGAGGAAACAGTCAGCCACTCAATATTTAATTTAAAACAATGAATGAATGACCGGGACATTTACGTGATAAATACACAGAATATTAATCCCTTTGGGGATTCTGTCATGTTGCCCCTGTGGGGGCAACACGACGGAATCCCCAAAGGGATTAACTGAACATGTAAAACTGTTGATGGATGCCTTCGCCCTCTCCATAGGTTTACCTATGTATTATTTATATTAAAAATGATGTAGACTTATGATTCCAATTTTTTTCAGCGCATAAAAAATAATTATGAATTTATGATACAATCCCATGCCAATCTACTGTCATATGGCCCAGAGTTTCTGATTTGCTTACGACCTACTTATGCAAGAATAAGAAAGAATTATGGGTGCTGTTTTATCAACTATGCATTTACCTATACAAACTTTTACAAAATTTTGTTTTGCAGTAAATTGGTAAAAGTTTTTTTTAGCAAACCCCATATTTGCATATTCACAATTCAGTTATGTATGGTAAAATTAAAAACTAATTTAAGAAGTTTAACAAAACCCCAGTTTCAAGGCAGAGCAAACAGACTATACATGTATGATCTAAAATGATTACAGTGATACCAGCTTTAACAACCACCTGTGTATAAAGATCCCCTGGTCACAAAGACCATTTTTTTGCTGTCCACAATAGTACTGTTTGTGTACAAATAAACCTCAATATAAAGAGCCACCTCCCTATAAAGACCGGTTTTCTTGTGTCTCTAAGGAGGTCGTTATATACCAGTTTCAATGCAGGCCCTATATATATATATACACTGTATATATATATATATATATATATATATATATATATATATATATATATATATATATATATATATATATATATATATATATATATATATATATATATATATATATATACATGTAGGTGTTGGCATGTTAAAGAACACTCACTGCTTAATGGCCATAAGTGCTGAGCATGGGCAAAAATTTGAAGCCATTCACTGGCTTTGGTGACATCTCCATATGAGTGAAAGATTCTTGAGTGGGACATTAAACAACAATACAACAACACTTTATATACATATCTGTCTTTAAAAGACATCAGTTTTCGTTCTGATGGATTTGTCACTGAGGACATTTGTACACATAAAATCTGTATTTTCTGCACACAACAGAGACGAACTAAAACTGTATAATGATTGTTATTGTTTTATTTTTTTTTCAATATGGTTAAAAAAACTACAATATATTACGTCAGGACAGTTTAACCCACTTTTGTTGTTTAAGAACTACTCTGTAGCAAATAATCTGAGGTTAAATCTATAAGGTTTTTGATTCAGACAGGCAAAGAACCATATACAAATACCCAGGTAATTAAGATGAAAAGATTACCTATAAATGTGCAAGTTTAGATTAAATCAATGGCAGTAACTAAACTCTAGGAGTTGTATCTTTTAGAAAAGTACAATATGAACAGAGATTTACATATTTGTAAGTATTGCAGTACAATATGATAAGAGATGTACACATCTGTAAGTATTGCAATACAAGTACAATATGATCAGAGATGTATATATCTGTAAGTATGGCAGTACAAGTACAATATGATCAGAGATTTACACATCTGTAAGTATTACAATACAAGTACATGTACAATATGATCAGAGATGTATATATCTGTAAGTATGGCAGTACAAGTACAATATGATCCGTGGTTTACATATCTGTAAGTTTTGCAGTACAAGTACAATATGCTTAGAGATATACACATTTGTAAGTATGGCAGTACAATTACATGTATAATATGATCAGAGATTTACACATCTATAAGTACATGTATTGTAATACAAGTACAAATGATCAGATATTTAAACATCTGTCAGTATTGTAATACAAGTACAATATAATCAGAGATTTAAACATATGTAAATTTTAAAATACAAGTACAATATGATCAGACATTTACACTTGTAAGTATTGCATTTGCAGTACAAGCACAACATGATCAGAGATTTAAACATCTGTAAGTATTGCAGTACGAGTACAGTATTGCCAGGGTGATTTAATCACACATGTTTAAGTATTACATTCAGTACAATATGATCAGACAGGGTTACACATTTGTAACTAGTATACATTGTACTTGTAGCAATACAAACACAATATCATGATTCTCATTTAAACAATTTTTAAGGATAAGTCAAATATGGATTTTCTGGACTTCCTGGAGGACAAACAAATAATCCAGAAAATCAGTTATTTGGTTGATGTAATTTTGATATAAAACCTGATAAAATGGGGAAGGTAATATAAGTCAGTACAAGGTGAAAGTCCAGCTAATCAGTGTTTGGCTGTATTGCAGTACCAGTAAGCTATGACCAGAGTTATTCAAGTGCTCAGTGTTTAACTTCCATACAATTTCTATCCAATGTACAATGACATTTCAAATACAATTCATGTAAATAAATGCTCATCAATATTTTGATAGGATCATGGAGGAAAATTTTAACACAGATGCCATAAAGTTACCATGGTGATTTGTTGTAAACTATATTTTACTTAAAGCTACAGATAAAAATTACCCATACTCATAGGTTCTACTTTCCAAAGATTTGGATATACAACTGTTCAAACTGAATTATGGCATTCATCACTGCTGTATAAATAACAAATAAAGTTCACAGATAGATAAGAACTACAAAATTTAAATGACCTCGATGTTCCCCAAATAAATTGATATATTCCATCAGAAAATTAAAGATATTGTTATTTGTCCTTTTGTATTTGTATTTTTGTGATGGCTGAACTGTCAACAAGAAAATGGGAAATATTTCCTGCATTATTCTTATCAATGAAGTTCAAAAACTATTCATAAAGAGATGTTGAAAGGGTTAGAATTTAGAAAGAATGAATGAAAAATAAAACAGATATGATAAAAAAACAGTTCATCTTTCCAGGGTTAGACAATAGGGGTTCAATAGCATAATTCTGTGCACATGTATACATAGCTTACACAAATTAAAATATCTTTACATGTATATATCTTACAACTGGTATAAAATTTTGCATAGACAACATAGTTTTTATATGTTAACCAACACCAACTCATCACCAAAACTTATAAGACGAAACACAACACCAATTATACATAACAGGTAAATTTTCTTTTAAATATTATAAAATAAAGTGATATATCATATAATGCAAGACATAGAACTGAAAAGAATGTTTGAATCTTCGCAAATGAATCGTAAATATATGTAGTATATACATGTAATCAAATACAAAATTTCCAGAATTTCTACTTAAAAGTACGCCTTCAGGTAGTCGGGTCCAAATTTTATTTTTTAATATACATGTACTAATGTTTCAATACTCAAATGTTAAACCAATGATGCTTAAATATTCACACATTTACCAAAGATCACTATAGAAAAACACTATAAGGGGTACAAAGAACAGAAAAATAAGTATGTAGATGAATATTCAAATATGAACTGAATAATTAAAGTCTCAAACATTTGAATATTGATTTCTGGTATACATCTCAGCCTCTATAACAAAGTACATATATTAAAGGTGTTTTTTCATGAAATTTTATTCATGAATTTTTTCTATTATAGTGTTTCTTTTTGGTGAAAAAAATATCATTGTTTTTATAATATGCAGCCCAATTAAGATACACAGTGAGTGAAAAAAAGAGTAATACTGTCTAAGACATTTTGTGAGTTCCTTATATAAACTACATGTATATAAAATTCATGATGAATATTGTTGACCTATAGGTTTTTAGGTTATTTGTATTGTATATGACTATTTAGTACATCCATGTTCAATTCACCATGTAAATACCAAAAGCATAAATTTATGTGAAAATAAAATTTTACCCTAAACGCCACAATCTGTAAAAAAGCTATCACATGTCTATAAAGGATCAACAAGCACCACAGAATTTTGAGCTAAATACAAGAGTAAGAAGTGTTTATTTCTCTACATTCTAAGGTAATAAAATTTTAAATTTTATAGATTCTATATAAAATTCTCTAAAAATATGATATCAGTCAAATGCAGTGAAAAGCTTTTCAGTTTTATTGACAAAACAAGAGCACAAAAAAATGACATTTAACATTGCATATACAGGATTGTTTATAAATCAAAAAGCCAAAAAATCTTCTCGACCATATAAAAGAAAACGACAAAAACAAAAACAAAAACAAAACACAAACAAACAAAAAAATTACAAAACAACAATAACAAACATAATGCAATACAATGTTTATCATGACATTTAATAAGCACTTATTGATATGCAGCTTTACAATGGATCTTGAATGTCAAACATTACAGATTTTGACCATGTGAAATATTTCTGATTTTGACAGTAATATGTGATGGCAAACAGAGTTACTATCATGCTGCATGACTGTGTAGATGTATTTTGTTGAAGTAGTAAGGTGTGACATGACTTTAACTGAGTCTGACATGAATTATTCAGTCAAATACGTACTACAGTAAAACCTGCCAATGTGGCCACTTCTATATAAGGATTACCTGTTTATAAAGACCAGTTTTTTCAAGTCCCTTGACTGCATACTTCAACTTAATTGAACCTGTGTATAAGGGGCACCTGCACATAAAGGTCAATATTTTCTTGTCCCTTTGGTGGCCCCTACATACAGGTTTTACTGTATATGAAAAAACAACAAATAGAACAAACAATAAAGATAATAAACAACAAACAATATAATTCAATGAACAATGACATTCAAATTTTACACCTTTTAACATTTTTTCAGGTGTAGATGATACTATAAAAATGTTACAAAATACTTATAAAATACTAAACTTTACAAAAATATCTTTATAATTTATGTTGAAGTATACTTTGAGTTATCTCCCTTTAATTATAATATCACACTACAATATGTCAACTTAAAATATTCTTCTTTTTACCAAACCAGTCAGAATTTGCATTTGACATTCTGTGCCAGTACATGGATAGCAAATGCCAATGATTTATACTGAAGGAAAAAAAAAGAAAAAGTAGTGTTATAATATGGCCACATGTCAAACTTCTGTGATAAACATAATACAGATCGAGGAACCACAAATGATGTATTATACATGTTGGTGTATTGATATGGGATATCTTTACATTAATAATCAACATAAATTAACAACAAAGAAGTTTAGATTACCACACAGTGTGTTTAGCCTAGAAAATTTGCAAAATTATCAATAGTAAAAATATCCTTGGTGACTCCAGGCAGTATGAGTAACAAGAGGTTATTTCAACTTTATCCATAGTAACAAGAGGTTGTCTCAACTTATTTCCATAGTAACAAGAGGTTGTTTCAACTTATTACCATAGTAACAAGAGGTTGTTTCAACTTATTTCCATAGTAACAAGAGGTTGTTTCAACTTATTACCATAGTAACAAGAGGTTGTTTCAACTTATTTCCATAGTAACAAGAGGTTGTTTCAACTTATTACCATAGTAACAAGAGGTTGTTTCAACTTATTTCCATAGTAACAAGAGGTTGTTTCAACTTATTACCATAGTAACAAGAGGTTGTTTCAACTTATTTCCATAGTAACAAGAGGTTGTTTCAACTTATTACCATAGTAACAAGACAAAACACATCACGCATCTTCAAAAAGAGAACGGGTTTTTTCTTGAATGATTCTGTTGTCATGACTACATGTATATTGGTGCACAAAATATCCTTGATACCCTTATAGTTGTAGACTGCACATGGTATTTAGGGTTCAAACCATATGTTAAACCTTATAATGCTTTAAAATGTTAATGATTATGATAATGATAATGGCATGTCAAATAGAACATTTTGAAACCCTTGAACTGTTTGAAGCACTATAAATATTACCCTGATGTTTACCCGCAACATAGGGTTTTGACTGTGAGTATTTTAGTACAAAGTTTAAAGTTAAAAAAACACAGCAAATACTTTTCTTCAAATGATATCTATAGTTTTCCACTTTGTATATCTTCATCTCTGACATAATACTGATATGGTTTATTCCACCTGATAAAAGTCACTGATTCTTTTGGCAAGAAGAATGCTCCTCATTTGTGGGGATACGAGATGTCGATGTAGCATCCGCACAGTGGCCCCAGCACTTTGTTTCCATGTGTTGAACACATATTCCATGGGATGCTCCACTTTCCATCGCTTCCATTGCTGTATTGTTTCCACTGGAATTCCTACTCTTTCTCCAATCATTCTCCAGTCAGCACCTATACATATTGAAAATATACAGGTTCTATCAGAAAATTTAGTGGGTTTAACATTTTTATCAAGATAAAACAAATTATTTGTTGACATTGAAATTAAAAACTTAAAAAAGATTAATCTTTTCCACCCATTGTTTACCTACCTATGGCTGCAGTAAAACTCTTATTTGTCATCATCCATTAATTTCTTGTCACTTCTGAATTGTTTTTACAGTATGCAGTAAGTGTACAGTGAAACTTGTATATAACAATCTCCTTAGGGTTACATGAAAACCAATCTTTATAGGGAGGTGGTTTTTATATAGAGGCTTGTATTATCATGGTTGTTTATTGTTTTATGCCATACTCAATAATTTTTCAGTTATACAGGTTGCGGCCAATTTAATGGTGGAAGTTACAATGTACCTGGCTCAGTCAGTAGCGTGCTCGACTCTTGATCGTGAGGTCATGAGTTCAAGTCCAGCTCAGGGCAGGTTGGTTTCCTGTCCTTCAGATGAGACAGTAAAACTTGAGGTCCCATGTCACAGTAGGTGTCAGCACGTTAAAGAACCCTTACTGCTCAATGGCCGTAAGTGCTGAGCATTGGCCAAAATTTGAAGCCCTTCACCAGCATTTGGTGACATCTCCATATGAGTGAAATATTCTTGAGTGGAACGTTAAACAACAATAAACAAACAAGCAAATACAATGTACCTGAGAAGAGACCACCAGCCTTCTGCAAGTAAACTAGCAAACTTTTTCACAAAAACAGTTAAGGTTCCATCAAGGATTAAACCTGTGCTAGCTGACAAGAGGTAAGAGACTTTATGGTTTAAGGCATGATGTTCTGATTATTTGGCCACAGAAGCCCCCCCCCCCCCCTACATTCGTATGATAAGCATAAATAAATTAAATTGTAACCCTAACAAAATTTTCTGACTACAGTATGTTTTGATTTTACTTTAAAAAAAATAATCAGGCAAAGGTTTTGAAAAGTTTACTGTTGTTGTTTATTACACTCCTGTTACATTTCTCATTATCTGGTATAACTCTGTAACCAGGGGTAACAAAACAGGAAATAAAATATACTTAAAAATGTTTTAACTCATCTACCCCTGAAAAACAATGGACTTCTCTGCAAATCAATGACCAGATGTATCTTTAAGGGTGAATGAGTTGGTGATAAATCTGAACAAGTGACATGGTGAAATGCATTGTCAACTACGTGTCTCCGAGTACGAGAGAAAATATTAGCAAAGAATACATACATGTGACTCAAAGACAAAGAGCCAATACTACTGACTTAAGTCCCTGGCCAAATCCACAAAATCCCTAAAGTTCCTAACCTAGGCCTAACATAAAATTCTAATTGTTTGATGTTGCCTGCCTACCCACCCAAAATTCTGCCACCCAAATTATTATTTATTTTTTCATATTTTTTGTATCCAGATATTTTTTGGAGTCCAGTTCCATCAAGCAATCCTTATTTACTCATTTCTTTAAAATATTGTTTACAAGAATCAATCACAAACTTGAAGCTCCTTCATAGACCAGGTGAGCTAATGATATATACATGAAAACAAATATCAATCTTTCTTCACATCAACTACATTATATTAAAAATGTATGCAGAGAATGAAGCCATTATTGAAGCATACCTTTCTTGCTTTGTTTGATTTCCATTTCTTCAAAACAAAAACAAAATAATTTGTCTACCTACATGTACCTACCCACACCTGGAAGGCATATACAGGCAACATCAAACAAACAGTTTTTTAACAGTGTCCCTTGTGATCATCAAAATCTACTACCAATAAATACAAATTAATGACTTTACCATTTCCTTTGTAGAGACTTAGTTCATGAATCAGATACTTCTTGAGGTCCAGGTCCATATTTTTTAGATGAGTATCACCAGGTAGCTTCTTTACAGGCTGAAATAAATGCAAATGATACATAAGTAAATGTAAATGAAATGTAAGTAAATGTTTATGATATGTAAGTAAATGTTAACAATATGTACAATAAAACCTGCTATAGTGGCCACCTCTATTTAAGGATTACCTGTTTATAAAGGCCAGTTTTTTCAAGTTCCTTGACTGCATACTTTAGCTAAATTGAACCTGTGTATAAGGGTCACCTGTACATAAAGGTAAATATTTTCTGGTCCCTTTGGTGACCCCTATATTCAGGTTTCACTGTAATTGAATGTAAATGTTACATATGAAAATGATGTCAATAAATGCAAATGATAGTAAGTAAATGTAAAAGATAGATAAGTAAGTGTAAATGATATATGTATGTAAATATTATGTAAGTAAATGTAAATGATATGTAAATAAATGTAAATGATATGTAAGTAAATGTAAATGATACGTAAGTAAATGTAAATGATATGTAAGTAAATGTAAATTATATGTAAATAAATGTAAATGATACATAAGTAAATGTAAATGATATGTAAGTAAATGTAAATGATATGTATGTAAATGTAAATGATATGTAAATAAATGTAAATGATATGTAAGTAAATGTAAATGATATGTAAGTAAATGTAAATGATATGTAAGTAAATGTAAATGATATGTATGTACATGATACATAAGTAAATGTAAATGATACATAAGTTAATGATATGTAAATAAATGCAAATGATATGTACATGTAAGTAAATGTAAATAACATCACATCAGCAGAAACTCTTTATTTTACTTAAGAACAGAAGTACTTGTGCACTAGAAAGTAAAGGTTCTAAACCATTCTTAAAGCAAAATGAGGAAAAAATGCACATAATTTTCCTTATTTTATTAGAAAACATTTCAAGGGAATTAACTCTTAAATTTATTTAAGGATTAACATGAACTTGTTTACAGTGCATGCAAAACAAATTTGTACTCTGCATCAACATTGGTTATTTTCATTAAGTTGTTGTTAATCTTTATTCTATAATAAAATGTGAAAAATAATAAACATTTAAATCAAATTCTAAATTTGATAATGATATTTAAACAAGAGTTGTCAGAAGACAACAAAGCTCAAAATAGATATTTGGCCCACAGCTGTCAGGTTTTAAGGTCTAAGGACTGGTGAAATTTTAGTTCCTTCAGCTCAGGTTAATAATTTTGAAAAGTAGGTCAAAGTTCAAGGTTAAGGTCACAAGGTCAAATTTCAAGATACCAAATGAAAGCTCTGGTCATAAGAAATCTACATCAAAGCTCTATCCCTCATGGTTTAAAAGCTATAGCCAAGGTTAAAGTTTTTGAAATGTAGGTCAAAGTTCAAGGTCATTAGGTCAAAAGTTAAGGTAAAAATGACAGCTCTCTTCATAAGAAATATATATGTGAAATATCAGAGGCCTGTCCAATGTGCTTAAAAAGCTATAGGCCAGGTTAAAGTTTTGTCTATGTATGCCAACGACAATGCCAGGGGTATGGCGTAATATAAGCTCTCCGGACTATCGTTCCGGCAAGCAATTTTTTATCATGACGAACAATAATAGTTCCTCACATGACAGAAAAGTAGGTTATACATATTTAACCTAGCATTTTCATCCAATCAAATGAGGAGTTTTACAAAAAATTAAATCATTATACCAATAAATAGAACATGTTTTATAGCTAATAAGTCATGAAAGAGTAATTTTAAATAAAGTTTTGGAATAATTTTGAAAATACCCTGCAAATCAACCATAACAATAAAAACATAGTTCCTGCCAATAGTGAAAAAAAATTATGAATATCATTTCATTTTAATACAGTGCGTTATACCTAGAAATTTTCATCCCTCTTTTTTATTTTCACCCTTTTACGACAGAAAACATGTTTGACCCCATCTTAAATTTGCCCTAAATCACCAAAGTCTCATAGATAGTATGGCTATCCATGCTTCAATCATTTAACTTAAAATTTTCACCTTAATTTTGAATTTGTCCTCTCGTTTAAAGGCAAAAATGGTGAAAATTAAATAGGAGCTAAAATTTCCAGGCATACAGATTTCACTACTAAAATGTACTACACACCGGCTTTAAGTTAAACGTCTTGTACTCCTGTAAAATTGACATTGTCTTTTTAGTGATGTCGTCAACAGGTGGGGTGGTAATGTCAGTCTCTTGAGCTTCGTTCTTCGGCATTTGAACCACATCATAATCCTCGTCCTTTTGTGTCTCCAAGAATGTAAATAACTCATTTCCCTCTGAAAATTATATAACTATATAAAGAATATCTACTTATTTTTAACTGATACTTACAAATGTTCTATTTTGTATTTCTTCAGAATTATTTATATGGTGTTGTTGTAAAAATATAAGACAATGATAAAATGGTACATGTATTTGTATTAATGAGAGTTACTGACAAATAAACATATTAATATCGTACACAATTAATATTCACTGAAATACAATTTTTTTATGTCAAATCATGAATTCAAACCTTTGTGAAAAAGTGGTTATGTGTAACGTGAGGTGTGGATACTGTGAAAAATAATCTGGACTGTAATTTACTAGTAGTATACATTATACCTGTATATAGTACCTGTTAATTTCAGTTTTTAATATAAGATATAAAGTATCTAGAGGTCTTGACCAATTAAAATCAATGACAAAAGACAGTTGATCACAATTTCCCCATGGTTCATAGATTTATAGTTAACTATATAGCTATAAAGTGGACTATATAGTTATGTCAGATTTGACATAGATCTGTGTACGTAGATCTACATAGACATATACATATATATTTAAGACATGGGAGAAAAATGATCAACCCCTACCTTGAGGGTATGACAAAGGAGTCTCAATCCTTGGGATCAGATTCTTCATTGACAATGTCTCATTGTACATAATCTCTAAAGAGGAGGTATTATCTACTACTGTACACAATATCTAAAGAGGAAGTGACCTCCACTATTCAGTGTACACATGTTATAAAGAGATTTAAGATGACCTCTTCTACTGTACACAACATCTAAAGAGAAAGTGACCATTACTAGTCCACTGTACACAATATCTAAAGAGGAGGTGACCTCCATTATTCAGTGTACACATGTTATAAAGAGATTTAAGATGACCTCTTCTACTGTACACAACATCTAAAGAGGAAGTGACATTTACTAGTCCACTGTACACAACATCTAAAGAGGAAGTGACATTTACTAGTCCACTGTACACAATATCTAAAGAGGAGGTGACCTCCACTATTCAGTGTACACATGAATCTGTAAAGAGAAGATGACATCTACTACTATACACAATATCTAAAGAGGAAGTGACCTTTACAAGTCTACTGTACACAATCTCTAAAGAGGAAGTGACCTTTAATAGTCTATTGTATACAATATCTAAAGAGGATGTGACCTTTACAAGTCTACTCTACACAATATGTAAAGAGAAAATGACCTTCACTAGTCTACTGTACATAATCTCTAAAGAGGAGGTGACCTCTACTATTCAGTGTACACAATCTATAAAGAGAAGATGACATCTACTATTGTACATAATCTCTAAAGAGGAGGTGATCTCTATTATTGTACACAATCTCTAAAGAGGAGGTGATCTCTACTATTGTACACAATCTCTAAGAAGAAGGTGATGTCTACTATTGTATGCAATCTCTCGCAATCTCTAAAAAGGAGGTGATCTCTACTATGGAACATAATCTCTAATGAGGAGGTGACATCTACTTTTCAGTGTACACTACATGTATTTATAAGGAGAAGATGATCACTACTGCTGTACACAATGTTTAAAGAGGATGTGATCTCCACTGTTGTACACAATTTTTAAATAGGAGGTTACATGCACCTCTACTACTGTATACAGATCTAAAGAGATGATCTCCACTACTGTACATAATCTGTAAAGAGGAGGTGACCTCTGCTAGTGTACACAATCTGTAAAGAGGAGGTGACCTGTGCTACTCTACACAATCTCTAAAGAGGGGTTGATTCCTATTACTGTACACAATCTGTAAAGAGGAGGTGATCTCTGCTATTCAGTGTATACAATCTGTAAAGAGGAGGTGACCTGTACTACGGTACTCTACACAATCTCTAAAGAGGGGTGACCTCTACTACTGTATATAATCTCTATAGAGGAGGTGACCTCTACTACTGTACTCAATATCTCCAGAGGAGTTGTCCACAGCTACTGCACTCAACAAAGGAGGAGTTAAATTTTGCTACTTTGAACAATCTCTAGCTAGAGAGGTAATCTTTGCTACTGTACTCAGTATCTACAGAGGAGTTGTCCACAGCTACATGTACTGTACTCAACATCTACAGAGGAGTTAAACATGGCTACTGTACAAAATCTCTATAGAGGAAATGTACACTTCTACTGTACACAGTATCAACACAATAACTGACTCAGATCATGGATACATAATTGAATATCTGATGAAGAGCTGATCAGCCTCTATACATAGTACCAACATAAAGTGAGACAAATTGTCACATATATTACTGTACCACATAACAGTCACAGACAGGCTCATAACATCCACTGAACATATAGATACTGAATACATAGTGTACAGGTTTCTACATAGTGTAGCCTGTAATTTGTATCAAGCATGTATGTGCCCTAGAAATCTCCACTATGTGTACTCAGAAACTTTCATTATTACAGGTAGTTCATTATCAAACCAAATTTAAATCTTTACTGTCTACAGGTGAGAGGTATTGTGTGTAATTTAAATGTTTAAAAAATTAAATACTCATTTAGTTGTTAAAACATTTCTAAATGTGACACCATCAAATGTGATAAAATCTGATTTTGAGGACTGAAAATTGAAAATTGCAGTTGTTATTAAGCTATCTTTGTCATAAAAGGTAAAGGTAAATACCTTAGATTTAAATTTTGTCTTTTGAAAGAATGATTGAGATTGAGATTTACAAGTGTACACATGTATAAAACATGCAAATTTGTGAGTTCAAAAAGTAATTATGCTGCTTCTTAAAAAAATAAACAAAACAAGTAGATGAATGAATGTCTTTTCTGTCAGGTCAGATTGAACTGAATACTCAGTATTAGCATACTTTTCAGCCTTTTTTACTGTAAATTTCTTCATATACATTGTACTTACGTAATTCATATAACAAAAACCTAGCTTTTCTGTGAATATCACTTAAAATGTTGTTATGCTGGATTTCTTCGAGTCCATTTTCTAAACTAAATCTTAACCTGACCATTTTGGCTAACTCCATATTTAAATGCGTAATTCTTGTCTCTAATTCCTCAATTCTATTTTCCACAGTGCCTTTTCTTTTCCTTATTTCATTTGATCGTCTTAGGAACTGAACAATGTCTGATAAAAATTTCTCTGATGGATCTATTAAGGATTCTTTATTACTTTTAGAATCCATATCATATCCATTTCTTTTAGCATCCTCTAGGATATAATTTGAAACAATATGAAGTTTGTCTTTCAGGGCTCTATTTTCTGCTGTAATAATGTCCACTTTTTTTATCAGTTCTTCATTTTGCTTTGTGTATTGTTCGATTTTCTCTTTATAAACATTTGTAACATCTTTTCCTGATTGTTTGGCTGAGCCTGTGCGAGTTGATGATACCTTTTCTTTTTTCATAATGGATTTTTTTGGTGTACTCGCCATGGAAACCTAATTGCATTTCAACAGATCATTTGCAGCTGGTAGGTCTCTGGTTACAACCTGAAAACAAAAAATAAATCATTAAAAGTATAGAAGACTTATGTAGTACAATACACTGGTAGGTTATATAAAACTTAAAAATGATTCTCTTTGAACATGTTTAATATACAATATTCTTTCAGAGGTTTTTCATGACATATACTTTTTGTTAATCTTTATAGAATTTGCTTATATAGAATTGTACAATATATAGAAGTCACTAGATGAGTCCAAGATAGGAAACATTTTTTTTCAAAGAAATTTTGATTTCAATAAGTTCAATGGTAAAGAACCAGGGAATTCTAACCAGCAATGTTTTTAGTTGGCAATTTCTGTTAATGTGAAATAGGAAACTGAGTGTTGTCAGCATTATATCCCTTGTGTCTAATTATGGGCACATTTAATCATGGAACACTGATATGTCAAAGCATGAAAATCAATCCCTGAGTGTGAGTATATATATATATATATATATATATATATATATATATATATATATATATATATATATATATATATATATATATATATATATATATATATATATATATATATATATATATATATATATATATATATACCATATATGTTATACGTATACAACTGTGTACATGTGTATATATATACATACATGTATTACTATTACTGTGAAGCAAAAAAAGCAATGGTACATATGTATATGTATTTCACCTGTTTAAGCTAAACATATATAAAAACATCAACAATGATCAAAAACACTGACATAAGAAATTGACCATACAAACTATTGCCGATACACACCTGACAAGTAGAAGCAAATTTGTTCTGACTTTGGGAACTAAATCCAAGTAAACCAAAAGAATCAACATTTTAATCAAATTCACACAAATTTAAAGTTTAAACTCTTTAAACCTTCTCTAAAATATTTGCCTTGTAGAAATAAGGAGCTTATCAAATCCTAGAATAAATACATTTAGTAAGGTTAGAGCTACTGTTACCCAATGCTTTTAGTCATTTGAAGTCTAAAATAAACTGTTTAAATAGACTTTGCCTTTAAAGTTCTCATTTGTTACAGTCTTGGGCCTCATTGTTCAGCTAGCTTATACATGGATGTATATGATCACTCCTTGTTTATCTTTATAATAACTAAAATTTGTTATTTGACTAAAATGAATTTATGAAATGTTCTCACAAGTGAAAAGTAAAGTGAGACAATATACTGACATGTTAAGCATGTTAAGAACCTCAAATTCAATGAGAAAAAATTGTTACAATAAAATGGGTTCATAGAATTATGACTCTTTTGTTGCTTTTCAGGTTTTGGTTTATATCAACATGTGCACATGTACTTAATAAATGTGTTGCTATATGTATTGGTGAAGAATAAATATAGACATTTTCAGCATGTGTAATTATTTCATTGTTACATTCAATATTTGAAATTTATACACAATTTATACTACAAATAAAATTTTTAAAAAGTGTAGGCCTACATGTCAAACTACATGCATTAATTTTAACTCATCCGCATAGGAACTGCAGTGGATTAGGGAGGGGGAGGGCAACCGTTCTTTTCAAATACAAGCAAAATTATTATATAATCAACAAATAAGAAAACAGATTCAAATGTAATGTTTATTGCATTACATCAAGAGGCATTTGAAAACAAATGTACATGTAGGCCACTTCTCTATTTTACGGAATGTCATTTCTCAAATAAATTAATGCAATGATAATAATTGTCATTGGATAATTCAACTTATTGTGAAGTAACATAGGACATATACCCAAATAGCAGAGTGGTCAAGGTCTGATTATGTCATAATCCAGATAAGATAAGGTACAAATTGCATGTGGTCAAAATGTCATAGGTCAACCACTGTTTAAATATACTGTTAATGTAAACAGCATTATCATATGTCTTTATTTGCATGGCTACACCTTCCATTTTGCATTACTACACCTCAATTCACATTTTGTTATTTTTCATGATATTACATCTTTATGCAAATTATGCATTAGTACACCTTTTTATTATTTTGATTTACCTTAACGTAAGTTACTAGCGTAATTGGCTTTTGTAGATATCAGTTAAGACTAATATCAATGCTGGAGATATTAGATTGTACAAAATGTACATGTAATGAAGTATGTAATCAATATGTCAACCCTTGACAAAAGCTACAAAATCCCTCTATCTTTATATTATCAAATTCTGGAGTGTGACTCACAAGCCACTTTTATATACCTGTAGCTTAATGAAAACAGAAAAAAACACTGGAGACCTAATTTTATCATTCGATATTAAAGTAACAGTAAGTTTATTAAATGTTGTAAAATAAAGCTGGCAAAGTCAATAATGTTATCAGTTTTTATTATCAATATTGAATATGAATGTGAAATGCTACAAACAATATTGATATACAAGTATTGTACATGCAGTTGTCTTGATAAAAAATCTCAATTTGTGAATATTTGTTGTTATAAAGATATAAATTTAAACTTGAAAATCTCTATTATACATACTATGTATTATACAGGTAAAATGTCATTAATCATCACAAATTCTTTATAGCGGTACACATAAATACAGTGGCCAATGTGTAACGAAGAGCTTCATTACAAACAATGAGTAACTTTGTCCTGTTAGCAAGATTTTCGATTAATGTTGAGATTCCATTACAAACAACAGTTTCGCTTAATGTTGATATTCCATTACACTGATAGATAAATGCCTAAACAACTCACTATCTCATCTCACCAGGCAAATCTAAAGCCCTCAATTGTTCTCTAGCAATGTGGTCTTAAACCAAAGATTTCTTGGTCAATAGAACTGAATAAATGAACATTTAAATTGAAGTTAATAAAGAATACAGTATTAAGTAAAGTCATAAAATTCCTATATCTCCACGATACACGATTAGAAGTAGAGATGACCATTTTGAAAACTTATATTCAAGTACAAAATTGTCTACAGAACTTGAACATCCACTTAAGGTTTATAACACAATAAATTCTATGATGTCAAAAAAAACAAAACAAAACAAAAAAACAAACAAAAACCTACTGAGTACAGATTACTGGTACCTAAACTTTACACCTGATTGGAATTGCAAATTCAAATACACCAATTGAGATGATATCAAGGTATGCAGGGATTTAATTGTAATTGATATTTAAATAAAGGATGATGCAAATTAAAATGTTAAAAGATTGAGGACTGTGATAACTTTTAAGTTTATTGTTTTGTAAAGTGTGGCTACTAAAACCAATTACAGGTACTAGAAAATATCAAAGCAACTATACCACAAATACATTTTGTATATACATTTTGTACATGGGTATAGTTATATGAAATATATTTTATCAAAAACATCAATGCTGCCATGTTGTATCAGATTAAATTACGCTGTAACCCTGTTTCTGAAAAAAGTTATATCTTAGTCTAACCTGTATTAAATGGTCATCCAAGGAGAAATCATGAAAGTGGCCTCTTAACAGAGGTATAGCCTATTATTTGAGGATCTCAAAATCGTCAAGATATAATGTGTAAAAAATATGTATATCAACTTCATATAACCATGTATCATTTTTGTAATAGATTGATATATGTCAAGATATTCTAAACATATTTACTGACCAGAATGATTAAACTAGAATTAATTATGGGAACAGTATATTTTGGATCACAAGTGACCTGCACATTGAAATTTGAATGGCTGTTTAAATGAGTCAACTTGGTTATTTTGAATGTTAAAGAGGTGACAGCTGACCGTGTTAGGAAGGTGACTGCTTATTGGGATGCAGTTACATTAATTTGTATATAAGGAAAAAGTTTGAAAGGAATTAGAACTGGCCGCTTAGAGGAGGTGACTGCTTAATGAACATGGCCACATGTACAGGTTAATTAGACTGTACACACACACACACACACACACACACACACACACACACACACACACACACACACACACACACACACACAGAGAGACACACACACACACCACACACAGACACACACACACAGACACACACACACACAGACACACACACACACACACACCCACACCCACACCCACACAATTTCTATGATAACCAGGCTATAATGCTAATTATAAAGAATAAAGATTGGATGGGAAATCAAAAAATCATTTACAATAAAGCTGGATATTTCATGTAACTGGATTCTCTTTTAAATCTTTAAAATGGTAGCCAATGTGCACTTCTTAAAGGTATATATAATTCTCTGTCACAAAATTTTTGCTCGATATCCATCAATGATATGAAAGCGTTCATGATTTTTGTATTCCCGATTGAACTCTTTCGGTATACAGGTTTGTATACAAGTATGTATCATTTTACCACAGATTTTATTTTATCGAAATGATGAATGATATGAAATGACTGAAAAAACTGAATATACATTGTAGATTTCAATATGAATGACATTTTAACCAAGAAAAATAATTCACACCAAGTACAAATTTATTTTCCAATATCACCAGAAAGTTCTGAGCAACACATAAGTTAATTTTGGTAATTAAAAAGATATAAATGCATCTTGATCAATTAATAATGTAGTCTTTGTGTGTGTGTGTGAGAGAGAGAGAGAGAGAGAGAGAGAGAGAGAGAGAGAGAGAGAGAGAGAGAGAGAGAGAGAGAGAGAGAGAGAGAGAGAGAGAGAGAGAGAGAGAGAGAGAGAGCTTTTTAAATAGGTAAACTATCAAAATGTCGAACTATATTTCTATGATATATAGCTATATTGAGATTCATTCTTATGATTAAAGATAACAATTCGTGATACCTTCTAAAATATTTCCGTCGCCTCACACATCTTGAACAGGTGCTCATTGACAAAATCTGTTGGTAAGGAAGCTGCACATGCGTACTTTTGGAAACAGGTGTTTGTGACGTCATTTCCGTAAACATAACTCAGAACGGAAGAGGACTAACTGTCAAATTGAAACACGATCAATAAGTTCTCTTACACCAGCGTGCATTGCCATAAAAGCGAATTTAACTGTGCAAGAAGTATTTCTATCAATATTTATGAATTCAAATGCATTATGATGCAAAAAGACACCTTCAAGATCACATCAAGTCTAACAACCCAGATTTCCTTAAGTAACATTGAACAGAAAGGTACATCATGTAGAATAAGCCAGAATGCACACGATGTTTACCAATTTTCGAAATAGCAACGATTTCATAAAAAAGCAATCAATTTCATCAGACTGTAAAGGTGAATTGTAGCTGATAGAATGTGATCTAGTGGTATTGACGTTTTCAAACGGTTGATGTTTATGAAGCTGTGCAGTATATTTACAGGTCTTCACCAGCGAGTAAAATTACAAATAAATCAGCGCATATAACTATAAGTTTCTTCACACTGTAAATAAGCATAGTTATTATACAGTATTATTTTTCGAACTGTCTGTAAGACAACAAGAATCAATGAAATGTCTTTCTTTGCAATGTGTTGAACAAACTCATTTGATATACCCAATCCTTTCCTTGCTAAGTGAACTTAGATGCTATTGATTTTATTTCAGTTCAATATACGGGAAAATGCAGCTCAAAGTTTTAGCTATTCTCAGAAAGATTGGGATTATTTTTACGATGATTGAGTAATTGCATGCTTTAAAATTTGTGATTAGGTCAACTGAATCATGCAGAGTTCATCAGAAAAGCGACAAGATGTACGGGCTCCTCTAGCAACATTTGATACAGTGGATCTAGGTGAGGAGTTTCAAAGCGTAGTGACAGCAGACGATTCTGTATCATCAGCAGAAATTGATCGTAATGTACCAAACATTAATTACAAGTTAGATTTTCTTCATGCTGGTGATTCAGAGAATACCATTGATGAGTGTGATGCTTCATTTTCATTTCCAGTAACAAGTACCATTAAGAGATTAATGCATACAAATTACCAAGAACTACCAAATGAAAATAATAAGAACTCAAAATCTTGTGATAATGATTCTGGAAGTGTTAATCTAAGTACTGAAGATTCTTCACACTTTAGTTCAGATTCTGATACTGACAGTTCAGATTCAGAAAGTGGCTATGTAAGAAGTGGATATATAGTTGTAAAGGGAAGTAAAATATCCAAGTCAGAATTTCCTGTGCAGTGTCAGCCATTTCAGGCACATAGTTCTGTGTATAGAGATGATGATAGTTCATTTGACAATACTCCAGTATCATCACCTATTTTACCCAGGGCATCAATTTCAACATTGTTAGGAGAGTTACAGCATGAGAAAGTGCAATCAAAACGAAAAGCATTAGAAAAGAGAATTGAACGTTTACAAGTCACCACAAAACCTGTTGAAAGGCCACGTAGCACCACTCCAATAAATGTGCATACATTTGATGAATATGTAGAGTTTAGCTCTCCAGAAAAATCTCCATTTGTTGAAAACAATGAAAAACTGAAAATCAAGCTACCAGGAGAAGAGTTTAATCCAAAACTGAAAAGTCCTTGGAAAAGTCGATCTATCAATAGAGATGTGAATTGTGTGTTCAGTTTTAATGAGGAACAGTTGTTCACACGCACAAAATCTGCTTTAGTTGTTCAGAATGATGGAACACCGGGTCCATCTCCCAAACGTGTTTTAATACCTCCATCCCTTTCCCCAGCTCTATCCCCATCTAATTCTCCTAAGAGTGCTACACAAACCCCATCAAGGACTGTCTACATTCCTACAGGTCAGATACCATTAAATACTGCAAAGGCATTTAGTAAACCAGAAACAAAAATACCTGATGATAACTGGGTAGCATTTGGTAAAGACCCTGGAAATAATAAGAGTGAGAAATGGTTTGACAATGATAAATATGACAAGAATACTCGTATTGCTTTAAAATGTGATTCAACAAAACAAATATTTCCTAATGACCTTAATGATAAAAAAGAGGATATAGAGAAAGATGCTGCCTTGTCATATACTCCTAAAACAAACCAGGGCAGCAACAAAACTATGTTTGGAAATACCATTGACTTTGAGAAAATCTTTGAAGAGGAATTTTTAACAGTTGAAATTGAAGAAGTAGATGGGAATAAGATTTGTGATGTTAAATGTGAACCAGCACATGGGGACATGGCTGATGGGTATGAAGTAAGTGAAAAATTGAAAGACAAGTCACATACTAACACTAAAACAAAGGAATCTTCAGATGTGGTAAGTGTAAATGGGTTTAACTTATATTTGTATTCAAATGCCATAATTTATTACTTGAGATTTTATGTCCTTGCACGATCTTCCAAACAAGCAAATAACATATAGCCACTATATACATGTATATTGTTTCACCTGTTTTATTTACATTTATTTATTTAGTACAGTGGAAACTCTCTTACATGATACCACTTGTCTTATGGGACCACATAATACAGAAAACCACTTGATTTTAATCCTTTAAATGAAATATCTTTTGAGAGACCAACTCTCTTGAGAGAAAATGTTTTGTGGCAGAACCCCTGCTTTTTAGCTCACCTGAGTCGAAGGCTCAAGTGAGCTATTGTGATCATTCCCCGTCCGTCCATAAACTTTTCCTATTTTTAACTTCTTCTCTGAAACCACCGTAGGGATTTTGATGAAAATTGATAGGAAGCAAGTGTGTAAGGTCCTTTACCAAGTTTGTAGTTTTCAGCCAGATTGATAAAGGGGTGGATCCAGGACTGGGCAGAATAGGTTCCAAAAGTTACCCCTCTTTAAAAATCGTCTTTTGAAGAACTGCTGCATGAATTGAAAAACGGATTGTTTCTGAGTGATGTACATGGATGTATGATTTAATTTTGTATTTTTCATAGAAATCGGAATATTAATTTTTGATAAGTTTTTAGGTCTTTTCAGACTTGTCATTTTGATTAATTTTTGCATGATTTCCTCAATTATCTCCCCTTGCATTCACTTTGATGCATTCATTTAATGAGTTTTAGTTGTACATGTAATTAGGTGAAGAAATGTTTTTGTGCAAAATTTTAAACCAAATTTAATTTCTAGAATTTTAAAGAATTTTTTAGGACTGCAAAAAAGAAAAAAAGGGGATGGTGGTGGATTTTTCACACTATTAGGAATTTTAATAAAATTTTTCAGCCAGATTGATCCAGGGGTGGGTCTGGAATGGGGCTAAATAGGTCCCATAAGGTACACCTCTTTAAAAATCTTCTTCTTCAGAACCGCTTCATGAAATGATGAATTGAAAAACAAATTGTTTCAGAGTTATCTACATGAATTTATGATTTAAGCTTGTACATTTAATTTTCATAGAAATCAGAATCTGAATGTTTGACATGTTTTTCATGTCTTTTCAGACTTTGTCATTTTCATTCATTTTTGCATGATTTCCTCAATTATCTCCCCTTGCATTCACAATGATGCATTAAAGTGTTTTACTTGTATATACATTTACATGTAGGTGAAGGAATGTTTTGTGCAAGAATTTTGCCAAAATTTGATTTTGATTTCTGTCTTTTGGATGAGACAGTAAAAACTGAGGTCTAGTATCACAGTAGGTATCAGCATGTTAAAGAACCCTCACTGCTCAATGGTCGTATGTGTCAAGCATAGGCCAAAATTTGAAGTCCTTCACCGGCATTTGGCGATGTCTCCATATGAGTGAAAGATTCTTGAGTGGGACTCAAACTCACGACCTCACAATCAAGAGTCAAGTGTGCTACCAACTGAGCCAGACCAGCTCAGACTCCTATTGGATACTTAATTCAGCATTGGACTTTAGCTTATGGAAAAACATTCAAGAACCACTCATATTGTCCCCATTGAAAATCATTGTCAACCTGAGCTTCACCTTGGATGACAGCGTATTTTCTCAAGGTGACAATATTTCCACTTCCATCCTATCAGAAATGTAAAAGTGAGGGTGTTATGACATCTTTGGAAGGGCTTGGTACATGTACATTGTATAATATCTAAATTTTAGTGCAAAGTTAAAAAGTAAATTATTTGTTTTAAATATTATAATTATCATATACATGTACATAATGTAGACAGTTCAAATCAATGCCTACATGTACATGTACATGTATAAACTATAGTATCACAACCAGATCTACAGCTGCATATGAAATCTACATGGATACACATGTACATTATTTCTACATGTACATGTTGCTCTAAAATTGGACAACTGTATTTCTTGTTTTTTTTCTAGTCCTTTTTGAGTATAATTGCATAATTAAATGAAAGGAAAATTTTGTCATGAACCAGAAATGCTCAAAATTACATGATTTTGGTCCAGTATTAATATTTATCAAGTGTTCAGCATGTTTGACCCTTTATACAAAGTACATGTACAATTGTATGCTGTGATTGTCATCATTGGAAATCTCTGTGATGAGCTATTGACTTGATATCATAATCAGGTCTTTATGACTTCTTTATTTACAGGAATTATACAGTATGAAGTTTGACTTGATTGAGGAAATAGAGAAGGAAATACAATCTCGAAGTGAAAAAAAGACAGAAAATAACTCCGACGAACATATCAAGCTATCAGGAACAGATGATCTCCCATTGGCTAGTAATACTCCATAGATGACCTTAGTTACCACTGATATAATGTAGTTGTTTCAGGTGAGTTAAGCAAATTTTGAGAGAGATTTGTACTATAGATATATATATATAGATGAAATATCACTAAAGTAGTTACATAGCTTTATAATTGATCACCATTGACTTACAGATGTATTAATAGTTTCATAGCACAGGGCATATTTATTGATTCATCAATCCCTTCAGATTGTTTGTTTTGTTTGTTTTCTGGTGTTTCCTGTTACATTTAGCCATCATTTTCAGTTAACAATGACTTTGATTAATGGAAGAGAAAATATGGACCCCAGGTCTCACAGAACATTCATACAAATTTAGACTTCTGTCTTCACTCGAATTTCTAGTTTGGAATGTGGTTCATATGACACTATTAACCAATTTTTCAATCTCTAATTTTGTTGTTAAATGCAAATTAAAGGTAAAAACAAGTAAGCATTTAATATTAAAGTACTAAATATCAAGGAAATAAAAAAATAACAGGATTCGTACATGTATGTGTGAAATCACTTCATGAATTTGAGGCTAATTACAATATACAGATATCTAGAAAACTTTCTGTATATGGTACATGTAATAACCTTAAGGTCAAGCAAGGAGACTAGGAGTATATTTGTTTTTATTATACAAATATCCAAATATTGAAGCTCATAATCCAGTCTCACCCTAATTATGAATGATGTGTGAATCATTTGTCTCTATCTGTATCCAATGTATGAGCCACTTGTCTTTGTCTGTATCCTGTGTGTGGACCACTTGTCTTTGTCTGTATCCTGTGTATGAACCACTTGTCTTTGTCTGTATCCTGTGTGTGGACCTTTTGTCTTTGTCTGTATCCTGTGGGTGGACCTTTTGTCTTTGTCTGTATCCTGTGTGTGGACCTTTTGTCTTTGTCTGTATCCTGTGTGTGGACCACTTGTCTTTGTCTGTATCCTGTGTGTGGACCACTTTTTTTGCCTGTATACCTTTGTCTGTCTTTGTCTGTATCCTGTGTGTGGACCTTTTGTCTTTGTCTGTATCCTGTGTGTTATCCACTTGTCTTACGTCTTTGTATCCTGTGTGTGGACCACTTGTCTTTGTCTGTATCCTGTGTGTGGACCTTTTGTCTTTGTATGTATCCTGTGTGTGGACCTTTTGTCTTTGTCTGTATCCTGTGTGTGGACCACTTGTCTTTGTCTGTATCCTGTGTGTGGACCACTTGTCTTTGTCTGTATCCTGTGTGTGGACCTTTTGTCTTTGTCTGTATCCTGTGTGTGGACCACTTTTTTTGCCTGTATACTTGTCTTTGTCTGTATCCTGTGTGATATCCACTTGTCTTTGTCTGTATCCTGTGTGTGGACCTTTTGTCTTTGTCTGTATCCTGTGTGTGGACCAATTTTTTTGCCTGTATACTTGTCTTTGTCTGTATCCTGTGTGTGGACCTTTTGTCTTTGTCTGTATCCTGTGTGTGGACCTTTTGTCTTTGTCTGTATCCTGTGTGTGGACCTTTTGTCTTTGTCTGTATCCTGTGTGTGGACCTTTTGTCTTTGTCTGTATCCTGTGTGTGGACCAATTTTTTTTATGTCTGTATCCTGTGTGTGGACCACTTGTCTTTGTCTGTATCCTGTGTGTGGACCTTTTGTCTTTGTCTGTATCCTGTGTGTGGACCTTTTGTCTTTGTCTGTATCCTGTGTGTGATCCACTTGTCTTTGTCTGTATCCTGTGTGTGGACCTTTTGTCTTTGTCTGTATCCTGTGTGTGGACCTTTTGTCTTTGTCTGTATCCTGTGTGTGGACCTTTTGTCTTTGTCTGTATCCTGTGTGTGGACCACTTGTCTTTGTCTGTATCCTGTGTGTTATCCACTTGTCTTTTTTAAGAAAGATTTTTTTACTTTGCTAATTTTGACAATAAAACTGAATTTTTGGCACATCAAAAACGTGTGTTAAAACTTGGTTTTATAAAATTAAATTCATCATGAGATATTAATTGATTTATAAAATTAAATTCACCATGAGATGTTAATTTATTTATCTTAATCAATATTAGCTGCTGATATTACTTGTTCAAGTGCCGAAAATACCCGAAGCTGAAAAGATGGTAGGGTATAAAGACATGAAAGTACAAATGTATAGTGATATGAAAGACATGAAAATGGATTTTGTGGGTAATTAATATTGCAAATGTAATTTACATGATATATTTTATTATCTTATGACAGATATTAACATAATGAAGTGTTCTGGCAATTTTTACCAAAAAATATGCACTTGGAGGGTCACATTGGCCAATTAAGAAATGACCAAAATGCTGAAAAGGTATAATGACATGAAAAGGTATAATGACATGAAAAGGTATAATTAAATGAAAATGTTTAGTGACATGAAAATGCTTTCAGGGTTATTAAAGATTCAAATTCATCTGATGTGGTTGTACAAGTGCCAAAATTACCAGGTCCGTGCCGATATTACTTGATGCCAAAATTACTAAAATTTGGTGAAGGCATTTCCATCTTCCAAGGAGTAGTTGGTGTTTTTGTTGCAAGCTAGGTAGGCCAAAATTCTGCCCCGATATGGGCCGATTTTAAGCTATAAAAATAGCTTTCTTTATAGGCAGGTATCAGATAAATTTGGCACCAAGTTATTTGGACACTTGTAAGCAATTTAATTTACTTTTACAAGTGTCTGACGTTATTTGTACAAGTGCCAAAATTATTTGTACAAGAAACAATCCATTTTTCACTACTTGGTCAACATCTTTGAGCTAAACATTATTGTGAGAATCTCCACCAAAGACATTCTGCACCAGAAATACATTTTGGAACTGTACAACCAATCATATTACATCATTTATAAGGCAGTTAGAACCTACTAATCAAAGCAGGTTTTGCATCAATTGTTAGAAACAAGTAAACTTTGATAAAACCGCAGTCAGACAAATTCTGGTCTGGATTTGGTGATGTTGAGAGAAAAAAGAAATTTCAAGTTGAAAGTCAGAAAATGGACAAGAAAAAATTAGATTTCCAATTTAAATTAAAAAAAATCATGTCTGTGGTAGTGTCTAGACGTGATGTAGGCTAATAATCCATACTACCAATCAGCGGTTTTCAGTTATGGTAGAAACAGATTCAACAATTCGTGTAAGTTGATTATCATGTTTATCTAACTCTCATTAGTTAATTTTCAGAATTTGAAAAGACACTCAGTTAATAAACTAACTCAAGTTAGATAAACAAGATAATCAACTAAAACTCTTAGCCACTTGATATGTAACCTGTCTTTGAACCACTAACTATACACTTGGCAAGATTGGAGGAGTCTGTCAGGTTTATTATCTGTCTGTTGACTTTCCTTGTCATCACTCTAATGCTTTCATTCTTTCACCATTTCTGATGAAAGTTGGTCCATAGACTCAATACCAGTGTACCTCAGGGGAGTTTGACTATATGACTTGCGTTTTTGCCTAAATAAATGATATCATAGAAGACAGTCTAATTTTTTTAAGTTTGGCACAGATTCTAAAGAGGTAATCATCTCTAACATATAGGCTACATGTACAGGATTTTCTGAAAACTTTGTCGTTTTCCTTTCACAGCAGTAAATTTGTTGGAAGGGGATTGGGAATTCATGATGGGCGTATCTTGTACCATTTGTGATACTCTTGATTTTTATAGGTAATGTTCTATGCGTGAACCACATTTCTCTATATATTTATCCTTTATACCAGCAATTTATTTTAATAAATATGTATATGTATATTATATGTGAACAGTTTGATTCTCTAGATAAGTACATGTATATTATATGTGAACAGTTTGATTCTCTAGATAAGTACATGTATATTATATGTGAACAGTTTGATTCTCTAGATAAGTACATGTATATTATGTGTGAACAGTTTGATTCTCTAGATAAGTACATGTATATTATGTGTGAACAATTTAATTCTCTAGGTATGTACATGTATATTATGTGTGAACAATTTGATTCTCTAGATAAGTACATGTATATTATGTGTGAACAATTTTATTCTCTGGATAAGTACATGTATATTATGTGTGAACAGTTTGATTCTCTAGATAAGTACATGTATATTATGTGTGAACAATTTTATTCTCTGGATAAGTACATGTATATTATGTGTGAACAATTTTATTCTCTGGATAAGTATATATATATACTATGTGTGAACCGTTTGATTCTTTAGATAAGTACATGCATATTATGTGTGAACAATTTGATCCTTTAGATATGTACATGACTCTCTCATATGTAACCAATTTAATTCTCTAGAAAAGTACATGTATATTACATGTGAACAATTTAATTCTCTAGAAAAGTACATATATCTTATATGTGAACTGTTTAATTCTCTGGATATGTGTCTTATATATGAACAATTTGATTGTTTAGATATATACATGTATCTCATGTGAACTGTTTAATTCTCTAGATATGTACATATATCTTACATGTCATAGGCGTCGGAAGGGGGAGCTTAGCCCCCCCACTTTTTTTGCAAAGATAGACGTAGGTGTTAAAAATTGGGGCTTAGCCCCAGACGTTTCTGGCGTGTGTGTGTATTAAGTTGGTTTAGCCCCCCCCCCCCTTTCAATTTGCTTCCAACGCTTATGCATGTGAACCGTTTAATTCTCTAGATATGTACATATATCTTACATGTGAAACGTTTAATTCTCTAGATATATACATGTATCTTACATGTGAACCCTTTAATTCTCTAGATATGTACATATGTCTTACATGTGAACCCTTTAATTCTCTAGATATATACATATGTCTTACATGTGAACCCTTTAATTCTCTAGATATGTACATATATCTTACATGTGAACCCTTTAATTCTCTAGATACATATCTTACATGAACCCTTTAATTCTCTATATACATATATCTTACATGTGAACCCTTTAATTCTCTAGATATATACATATATCTTACATGTGAACCCTTTAATTCTCTAGATATATACATATATCTTACATGTGAACCCTTTAATTCTCTAGATATATACATATATCTTACATGTGAACCCTTTAATTCTCTAGATATATACATATATCTTACATGTGAACAATTCAATTACATTATGCACATATCTAGATATATATCCTGTATGTCAACCAAGGGCTAAGTGAGCTATTGCTATGGCCAAATGTCAAGGGGGGGGGGGGGGGGGGGGGGGGGGGGGGGGGGGGGGGGGGGGGGGGGGGGGGGGGGGGGGGGGGGGGGGGGGGGGGGGGGGGGGGGGGGGGGGGGGGGGGGGGGGTGTTTGTCCTTCTGTTAACTTTTCCATTCAAATGACCATATGATATTGGTGAAATGACCCCAGATGACTACCAATGCCCTTTTAGTCTTTTGATTCAAAGGTTGCTGTCCCTAAAAATGTAACCTGCCTTATGACTGAACTTTAAAACATGTTCATTTAATCAATAAATTGTCCTATCAATTTGCACTTTAAAAACAAATGATCATTTGCACTATTCAGACTATTGGTTTAACAAGATGATGTATATGAAAGTCACTCCTTGTCTTGTGACCTTAAAAGAGATTTGTCTTGCAGGTTTAATGGTCTGCATAATTTCTAGACTCAATCAGATAAATTTGACAGATAATGGCTGATACACAAACGCAACTTGTCACCAACAATATATCATTGATTCCAAAATTACTGTGTTTCCATGACAATACATAAGTCTTAGAGTTTTTATTGTATTTTCTTATTACATTTATATATGTATATGTTACCACAGATCCACAATTCCAGAATAATCAATTATTAGAATACAAATTCTTTCTTGTAACATATAGATAACTTAAATATGATTATTCTAGAGTGTTATAAGAAATCCAGGATTATCTAGATAGTCCTTGAACACAACATAAAATGGATCTAGACCATTCTCATTTCTCCTTACACGTACACTAGATCAAATCTGTATGTGAGGTATTGGCTAGACATAAGAAGAGACATAGGAGGGTGCATACAAAATAAATCCTATAAAAGAGCACTCAAAGGCTATAAAAGGCCTGCTTGATTTAATACATATACATAGTAACAGGAACTAAAAACTGACTAATGAAAGCAAAATGTCATCAAACAACCTTTAATTTGTGTTCATAATTTTCCCTTTGGGACTGAAGGCTGGTGTATAATACAGGATTGTATGGCCTTGATTTCCAGTCATTGTAGATTTTAAGCATTGTACTGTATAGCGTAGTACATGTATATCCGAGGAGACTTGTATGTAGAGCCCTTATTATAATACCAAATTCCAAGAAATGATTTCATTATCTTCTGTGCTTCAGTAATAATGTGTGTTTATTTCACACAAATGTCTAAATACATGTACATGATCAAATAAAAACAGGATTTCCATGCTGAGGCCTTTTGTTTCATTTCTACGAGTTGATGGAACATCAAAGAAGTTATGTTATGCTAAGTTGTTTATTGGGCACAAGTCAAAGCACATTTTGCAGTATGTGGTTAATAACACATTATATTGACACAAAATTACACATGTATATACATTTCAGCAACATACACTCAACTTTAAGATTGAAATTTCGAAAATCACACTTTTATAAGTATATTTTTGCTTTTTAAAATTATGAAAATACAGTAACAATTCGCTGAAAAAATTTGGGTCTACAACACTTGTTGAAATATATGCTATTAAAGGTCAGTTTGGCGTCTTTTATGAATTTTAACATATTATAAATTTGCTTTAGAATGTTAATTTTCAATTATTTTTTTACCATTATACTCTTGTGATAGAAATGACATTAAAAGGGATAGGCTGGACTGTTAACAATTCTTGCACATGATTAATATGCAAATGGTCAAGTTCCCCTTACTGTGTATTGGCAAGATCTGGCTGTGAAGTTAGACATAGAAGTTGTGTCATTCCTCATTCACCTAATCTTAACTGATGAGAAACTTGCAGCAGTCTTTGAAGTTGGGAAAATGTTTTACATGTACATGTATTTACCTAGAGATAATAAATAAGCCATCAGTACTCATGTTAGGCCAAATGTCTTAGTTACTTTTTTTTGCAAAACCTAATTTTACTGAATTAAAAAGTATTCAGTATACTGAATACTGATACAATTATACCTCATTAAAACTTACGATTGCCATCAACTTATATCAGTACTTTCAGTACTTTGATACTATTATTTTATTATTACATTTTGAGATATACAGGGTAGACCTGTTTCTTATGTTATAAATAACTTTTTCTTTTTTCTTTATTATTTGGCCAAATATTAAGATTTAATCTTGTTTAGCTGATCATGAAAGACTATAAATCAAATGAAGGTGATTGTTTATAATGATAAGTAGACTAAACAATTACCCTTGTATCCAATCTCTTGGATATGGAATGGCTAATCACGGAGTTGTTTTTCAATTTATAATATCTTAGCTGATTAGTTTTAGATGAGTGGTACAATGTAGTTGATGATGGCTTTTGATTGGATGATTGATATACCTTGTTCTTTGTTCCATGTTTTGTTTCTGAATGGTGGTTTGTGCTGGATATTGTTTCTATATTAAATGGTAGTTTGCGCTGGGTGTTGTTCCTTTACAATTTAAATGTTGGTTTGTGGCAGGTATTGTTTCTTTATTAAATGTTGGTTTGTGCTGTTTATTGTTCCTGTATTAAATGGTGGTATGTGCTAAGTATTGTTTCTGTATTAAATGGTGGTTTGTGTTAGGTATTGTTCTTTTATTTTAAAATTTTAAAAATGGTGGTTTGTACTTGGTATTGTTTCTGTATTAAATGGTGGTTTGTGCCGGGAATTGTTTCTGTATTTAATGGTGGTTTATGCTAGGTATTGTTCCTGTATTAAATGGTTATTTGTGTGGTGTATCGTTCCTGTATTAAATGATGGTTTGTGGTGGGTATTGTTTCTGTATTAAATGATGGTTTGTGCTGGATATTGTTTCTGTATTAAATGATGGTTTGTGGTGGATATTGTTTCTGTATTAAATGATGGTTTGTGCTGGATATTGTTTCTGTATTAAATGATGGTTTGTGCTGGGTATTGTTTCTGTATTAAATGGGGGATTGTGCTGGATATTATTTCTGTATTAAATGATGGTTTGTGCTGGGTATTGTTTCTGTATTAAATGGGGGATTGTGCTGGGTATTATTTCTGTATTAAATGTGGTTTGTGCCAGGTAAAAAAACTGGCTAGCTGATTCTTTTCCCGGGGGGGGGAATAGGCTATCCAATTCTTTCCCCCTAAGTTGAAAGTTTCCCCGGAGAAAAAAACTGGCCAGCCAGTTTTTCACCCGGAGAAAGAATTGGCCAGCCAGTCTCCCCCATCCCCTTGATAAAGGCAGTCCTTGCTATAATATATTTACCTTGTGTTACTCAGGTAAGGTGAATACTATCTAAATATAACCTTACTTTGATTTAAAAGAATAAAAAAACTTACTTATCAAAAGTTTTTGTTGCCTTTCATTAGTTTCAAGTTTCCCTGGAGAAAAAAACTGGCCAGCCAGTTTCTCACCCGGAGAAAGAATTGGCCAGCCAGTCTCCCCCATCCCCTTGATAAAGCAGGGGGTGTTACTCAGGTAAGGTGAATACTATCTAAATATAACCTTACTTTGATTTAAAAGAATAAAAAAACTTACTTATCAAAAGTTTTTGTTGCCTTTCATTACTTTCATCCAAGGGGAAAACCTGGCTAGCCAATTTTTTCCCCAGGGAAAGTTTCAGCAGGGGGGGTCGCTTGACCCAGTAATGTTCTTGTATTAAATGGTGGTTTGTGCTGGGTATTGTTTCTGTATTAAATATTGGTTTGTGCTGGGTATTGGCTCTGTATTAAATGGTGGTTTGTGCCGGGTATTGTTTCTGTATTAAATATTGGTTTGTGCTGTGTATTGGCTCTGTATTAAATGGTTTTGTGCCGGGTATTGTTCCTGTATTAAATGGTGATATGTACCCTTGATTTGTTCCTGTATTAAATGGTGGTTTGTGCAGGGTATTGTTCCTGTATTAGATGGTGGTTTGTGCTGGCTTTTGATTTAATTTTATGTATGAGTACCCTTGATTTATATCCTTATATAAAACCCCAGTTCTGAAAAAGCAGTGGGTACACTGACTAAATGATGGCTTGTGAAGGGTATTGTTTTCCTGTATTAAATGGTGGTTTGTGCCGGGTATCGTTTCTGTATTAAACTGGGGTTTGTGCTGGGTATTGTTTCTGTATTAAATGGTGGTTTGTGCTGGGTATAGTTCATGTATTTAATGGTGGTTTCTGCGGGGTATTGTTCCTTAATTAATTAAATGGTGGTTTGTACTGGGTATTGTTTCTGTATAAAATGGTGATTTGTGCCAGGTATTGTTTCTTTATTAAATGGTGGTTTGTGCTGGGTATTGTTCCTGTATTAAATGGTGGTTTGTGCCGGGTATTGTTCCTGTATTAAATGGTGATTTGTGCTGGGTATTGTTTCTGTATTAAATGGTGGTTTGTGCCAGGTATTGTTTCTGTATTAAATGGTGATTTGTGCCGGGTATTGTTTCTGTATTAAATGGTGGTTTGTGCTGGGTATTGTTCCTGTATTAAATGGTGGTTTTCTATTGAATGGTTGTTTTATATAATATACTTGCTTTGTATTTAATATTAGTTCCATATTTCATTGTTACTCCATTCTTTCCAATGATGACATTGGAATGTGATGCTTTTCTTTTCTTCTAGGTAATTTTTTTTCTTTTGTTGTTTTACATTCCGTAGAGAATTTGGCACTTATATTACTTATATATATCACCAGCTTTAGGTGAAGTGCTTCAAGTTTTGGCCTGTGATATGGACTCATGCCAATGCAATGAGGGTTCTTTTATGTGCCACGCCTTTCGCGAGTTACAACCTCCATTTTAAGTCTCATCTTAAGGACCTGTGACTTTCACTTTGTATTCCAAGCACTTGACAAAGAAACAGCCACTACCATTAAAGTCTTTGGTACAACAGGTATTGAACCTGCGACCTTCTGCTTGAGAGTAAATCACTCTACCACTAGACCATCGCACAAAGCGGTCTTTTGGATAATAGTGACTCACAAGTGCAAGGTCGTTGGTTTGATTCCTGGTACCAGGCATACCATCATCATAAAACCATGGTCCAGAATACCTATGCTCATTCCTACTAATGGTTTTGTGTGACCAAAACCACTTGTAGCTAATGAGTATTTTCACTTAGAAGCAGTCCAAATATACAGAACACGTTATAGACTGCTTCCCACAGTTTTTTGTCTGAACATTGAACTCTTAGTAATTGTAAACTATGGATTATATCCAGCAGAGTTAATTAAACATCTAATGAATGTGTGATCCAGTAATACATAATTCACCATCACTCTAGATTTAGTTTCTCGGATGACACAGGGTACCAGTATACAAATCAATATCACCAGACACACAGTTCATCTTTTTGGACAACAAATTGAGAGTGTTGAAAATCATTTTAAATGTTCAATTATTCTGTGTAAGAATAGAAAGTATATTGTACTCTTCAGCTGTTTTGAATAATTGCTAATTTAAGAACACTTTCAAAAAGATCCATATTTTGTAAAGGGAAAAAGAGGAGAAGTTGAACTATTAAATTGCTTTTAAGTGAGGTTTTGGCTGTTTTGGTATAGATCTAGCAGACTTCATCAAACAGACTTTAATCTTAAAGCGATATAAGCTGTCACAATGATTATTTTTGTCCCCTGACATATAGTCAAGAATATGATAAAATATGTGTTCAAATACATTATCAAACACGTAAAACGTTGTAAAAGATGTATTTTTTTTAAGTTATTCATTTTATTAGAATTTAAGTTTTCCTGTACCTTAAAACATCCAGCTGTATTTCCGTATGCAATGACCTTTCAGATAAACTCTTTTGCCATATCAAATGTACTTCGTAATTCGTTATGGGGATCTTGGTCCGTAACATGCTCAGACTATGTCACAGTCAGACAATTTGTATGTGTTTTATACAGTAAAATTTGCTATAGCGGCCACCTTTATATAAGGATTACCTGTTTATGAAGGCTAGTTTTTTAAGTCCCTTGAAAGCATACTACAATTAAATTGAACCTGTGTATAAGGGTCACCTGCATATAAAGGCCAATATTTTCTGGTCCCTTGGGTGAACCCTATATACAGGTTTTACTGTATTTATTTTTTTAAATACAGGATGTGATTTTTATTGGAAAGTGCATATATTATGTAAAATATATGCTTTTCAATGCTATTTAAAATACCTGAAGAAAATAGGATTAAAATGTGAATAAATATATCAGGTCACTAAAAGAAATTTTTCCAATCTTTAATGTTACCCTGAATGCTAATGTTGACAAAATCAAAACAATATAACTGTAAAAAGTATGGGTACCTCATGTTTAACAATCGTGCTGCCATGTCCGGTGAAGTTGGGCAGTTCATGATCATATGTGTCAAGAATGATAAAGATGAGAATATGAGGGGGCGAGTTAAAAACGGGTCAAGATCACCCGCTATACCTGGCATGTGGACAATTTCAAAATTGAATTTTTTGAAACAACGAAAAATGCAAACTTTGCCTGATTTAGGTATGAAATGATGATGTACGAAAATAAAGGTAAACTTTGGTAATAAGAATAGAATGTATATTAACTGTAAATAGCATGTGTTTATTGGTCACTCGGTAATCTTTGTAAAAAATTACCAAAAGTTAATTTGCAATGCTCAAAGTATGCAGACAAAAAATAATTGATATTACAGGTTACATTTGGCAAGATTGTTGCAATTTTACACATGCATTTGTTATTCTAACCACCAGATGGTCTCTTTGGACTATATATGAGATAGAATATCATATAAAATGGGCATGTAAAATTTTCCACCTATGACAGCTCATATCGCTTTAAGCCATGTGTACAGAGTGTAGCTTCTGTGTTTTGTGTAGTGCATGTCTATATTACAATGTGCACATGTAATCTCTTTGGGATGGTTTAGTGGATATGTAACAGGGTTATTATCCTCCAAGAAAAAACAGCTATTACCACTGTTTGAGTTCACACATATACATGTATTCGTTTTATTTTACATGAAGTTAGTTTATGTGACCCTGAAAGTAAAACTATACATTAGACCTTAAGTTTGAGTTATCCTGTTCACAGTTAAAGTGGTATGCAGCTTCATATATATGACCTAGAATATGCATAACATGTACTAGTTACAATGTAGAAGGTGCCATATTTGAAAAGTAGGCTACAGACAGGAAAGTGATTGCAATTGATCACATCTTAGCAAGAAAGAACATTTATTCCAACTTTTTCCCTCACAGACGAACAGAAACAAAATATCACTGAATGTTATCATTGTGAATATTTCAAAGCCAGACTTGCCAGAGTGCTATACACATGCAGATCCTTAACAATATCTCATCATTTGCCAATGACAATAAATTACATGTGTATGAAAACGTCAAGGATTTGTGAATCTGGGCATAAGGAAATATATACTCTTTTTCATTTTCTAAAAGAAAGTGCATTATTATATTAGTACTTCGGCCATGGGAAATTCTATGAAACATCTTTTCCTTTTGATATGAACATTTTCTGTCTTCAAAATAAATCAATACTGTAGAATTTTCCCTCTTAGTAACAAACAGATAAAATATGGTAATGGGAGATCAGCTGGTCTTTTGTTGATGAAGTGTTCTTTAATCCTGCAGCTTGCAAACATTGTACAATTATTTAACATTGTACTACCAGTGTATTCAACATATCCATATTTAGATCATTCCAACAATAAATCTGTCAAGGTACATGATGTAGGAAGGAGTTATGCAGTTTTGCATTGATATTAAATCTCTCTCTCTCTCTCTCTCTCTCTCTCTCTCTCTCTCTCTCTCTCTCTCTCTCTCTCTCTCTCTCTCTCTCTCTCTCTCTCTCTCTCTCTCTCTCTCTCTCTCTCTCTCTCTCTCTCTCTCTCTCTCTCTCTCTCTCTCTCTCTCTCTCTCTCTCTCTCTCTCTCTCTCTCTCTCTCTCTCTCTCTCTCTCTCTCTCTCTCTCTCTCTCTCTCTCTCATATATACATGTAGATGATAAAGTTATTTATGGATGAATTATATGTATATGATACAAAAGTGATTTATAAAAGATACCGGTAGGTGTAAAAAGGAAAATGTTGGTAAATATAGAGGTAAAATGAATAATGATACATTGACTGATAGATGGTATACCTAGGAGATACTGTGATTGGTTTATGGTATATTTAGGTGAAATAATGACTAATGGATAGTATATCTACAGCTAGGTGATACTGTAACTGGGGGATGGTATATCTAGGTGATACTGTAACTGGGTGATGGTATATCTAGGTGATATTCTAACTGGATGATGGTATATCTAGGTGATATTCTAACTGGATGATGGTATATCTAGGTGGTAATGTAAATGGGTGATGGTATGCCTAGGTAATACTGTAACTGGTTGATGGTACATCTAGGTGATACTGTAACTGGGTGAGGGTATATCTAGGTGATACTGTAACTGGATGATGGTATATCTAGGTGATACTGTAACTTGGTGATGATATATTTAGGTGATGCTCTAACTGGATGATGGTATATCTAGGTGATACTGTAAATGGGTAATGGTATGCCTAGGTAATACTGTAACTGGTTGATGGTATATCTAGATGATACTGAGATTAATGCATTATATATTTAGGTGATGCTGTGATTGATGGATTGTATATTTAGGTGATGCTAAGACTGGTGGATGGTATATCTATGTGATACTATGACTGATGGATTGTGTAATTAGGTGATTCAGTGACTTGTTGATGGTATATCCAGGTGATTCTAAGACGGATGGTTTGTATATTTAGGTGATACTGTGACTGATGGATGGTATGTCTAGGTGATATTGTGAATTGGAATGGTATATCTAGGTGATACTGTGACTGGTTGATGTATATCAAGGTGATACTGTGACTAGTTGGTGGTATATCTAGGTGATACTATGACTGGATGGTGGTATATCTAGGTGATACTGTGACTAGTTGATGTATATCTAGGTGATACTGTGACTAGTTGGTGGTATATCTAGGTGATACTGTGAATTGGGATGATATATCTAGGTGATACTGTGACTGGTTGATGTATATCTAGGTGATACTGTGACTAGTTGGTGGTATATCTAGGTGATACTGTGAATTGGGATGATATATCTAGGTGATACTGTGACTGGTTGGTGGTATATCTAGGTGATACTGTGACTGGTTTATGTATATCTAGGTGATACTGTGACCAGTTGGTGGTATACCTAGGTGATACTATGAATTGGGATGATATATCTAGGTGATACTGTGAATTGGGATGATATATCTAGGTGATACTGTGACTGGTTGGTGGTATATCTAGGTGATACTGTGAATTGGGATGATATATCTAGGTGATACTGTGACTGGTTGATGTATATCTAGGTGATACTGTGACTAAGTAGTGGTATACCTAGGTGATACTGTGAATTGGGATGATATATCTAGTTGATACCGTGAATTCGAATGGTATATTTAGGTGATACTGTGACTGGTTGGTGGTATATCTAGGTGATACTGTGAATTGGGATGATATATCTAGGTGATACTGTGACTAGTTGGTGGTATATCTAGGTGATACTGTGAATTGGGATGTTATATCTAGGTGATACTGTGAATTGGGATGATATATCTAGGTGATACTGTGAATTGGGATGATATATCTAGGTGATACTGTGACTGGTTGGTGGTATATCTACGTGATACTGTGAATTGGGATGATATATCTAGGTGATACTGTGACTGGTTGATGTATGTCTAGGTGATACTGTGACTAATTGGTGGTATACCTAGGTGATACTATGAATTGGGATGATATATCTAGGTGATACTGTGAATTGGGATGATATATCTAGGTGATACTGTGACTGGTTGGTGGTATATCTAGGTGATACTGTGAATTGGGATGATATTGGTGATACTGTGACTGGTTGATGTATATCTAGGTGATACTGTGACTAGTTGGTGGTATACCTAGGTGATACTGTGAATTGGGATGATATATTTAGTTGATACCGTGAATTCGAATAGTATATTTAGGTGATACTGTGACTGGTTATTGTATATCTAGGTGATACTGTGAATTGGGATGATATATCTAGGTGATACTGTGACTAGTTGGTGGTATATCTAGGTGATACTGTGAATTGGGATGGTATATCTAGGTGATACTGTGACTAGTTGGTGGTATATCTAGGTGATACTGTGAATTGGGATGATATATCTAGGTGATACTGTGACTAGTTGGTGGTATATCTAGGTGATACTGTGACTAGTTGGTGGTATATCTAGGTGATACTGTGAATTGGGATGATATATCTAGGTGATACTGTGACTAGTTGGTGGTATATCTTGGTGATACTGTGAATTGGGATGGTATATCTAGGTGATACTGTGAATTGGAATGGTATATCTAGGTGATACTGTGACTGGTTGATGGTATATCTAGAAGTCTCAGGCAGCAACTAGGCATTTTTTATAATTTTAATTCATTTTTCATGTATTTGTTTATTTTGGACTATTATTTTAAAAGTTACAGCATAAAGACAAAAATTAGTAAACATTTTATTTTCTCAATATTTTTCATATAAATTCACATTAATCATCACTTTCATGAAAAATCGTTTCTAAAACAGTTTTCCTTAAATTTCTACAAAAACCTAAATGATCTTCCAGTTTCATTGTGTATTTACTTGTGATGTTAAAATTTTTTGTTAGTTTCAGCACTTAATATAGAAAATTGAATTCTTAGAGTCACAATTTCCTATTTAAACATATTCTAAAATGGAGACTTTTTAAAACTGTTATTTTCCTTCAAAACTCATCATTACTGTAAAATAAAACAATGGAAATTCATAACAAATAAAAAAACCAAACTTCAAAACAAACACTCAAATGTAATTGCTTAATAGAGAAAATTTTATTAAATTTGAATTGGAAATGACTTTGTAATAGTTGTTTGAAAAAAAAAATGTGTTTTTGTATGAAATGCATAGAGAAAAGTAAAATGTTTACTTACTTTTTTTATCCTGCTGTATGATATACAGAGAAATTGTTAGAGGCAAACAATATCAACAAAATTAGTCATAATGTGGATCCTTTAGGATTTTTTTCCCTTTTAAAGTGGATGTTTCCTATTTTTTTTATTTCTTACTGTCAGCTATAATGCGGACATCTCTAATGGTACAACAATAGATAATAGACAATATTGAAACAATAGATAATAGATAAATTATAAAAAAACACACACAGAGATCTAAAAATAAGTCAGATAATTGAAACCATCAGATAACCCTTGTGATTGGTAAAATACATTTATAAATATTGTATATACATGTATGTATGTACATAATTTATATTAGCAATATATTGATAATTTTTATATAGATTGACAGATATGTTTTTTTTAATACCAAAAGTTTATTTATATACTCTGGTATTGATTGTTTCTAACTCGTTAAACTGATACATATACATGAGTGTGTGACTGTGTGTGTGATTGATTGAAAGAAATTATATTAACTGAAGTCGCTGTTCTAAGTCAACATTTGGTGATTTTCAAAATATCACACAGTCAACATTACAATATTTACATATGTATGAATTGGTAATAATCAATGTACCCTCAACACTATGTCCAAAGTTGTACAAAATATTTATACTATTTACACAGTTATTGAAGACATGCCTTTATACCTTGTAATAACCATTCAGTATAATACAAAAGTTTTATACATATACCTAGTCACAGCAAACATGGCCATATACCTTGTGACATATTTATATATTAAAGTTTTTCTTGACACTCAGGGCCTACATGGCTAAGTGGTTAGAGCACCACATTTCAAATTATGAAGTCTCCCACCTTTAGACAGCATGGGTTCAAGTCCTACTGGAACTTCAGCTGATTTTGCCTTGTACAATGTAAGACTGGCGGCCTCTTCCCAGGTACATTGTACTTGGGTTCTCACCACCACCACCAAAAACTGGCTGCCACCATATGACTGAAAAATTGTTGAATGTGATGTAATACAAAATTCCAATTCTTTACACTGGGCGACAATACCATTATTACTCTTATACAGGTTACCATAATATATACATACTCATCTCTGGAATGAATTACATAATGATCATTGCTAACCATCTATCAGTTTGTGTTAATATTTATTATTTCATCTAAACAAAATTCCAGTTTCATATAGGACTATAAATTCATGATACTTAATAACAATTGTACCAGCAAATGAGAAAAAGGGTCCTTAGGACAAAATCATCAAGATGTGAGAAAATAAAAAATTCTGTCTGACATAATATTTCTAATTTTGTAATTTTTTTGCCCCAGAAAAAAAAGAGTTGCTTTGCCTGTACTCATTCTCACATTATATTTTTTTAATACACAAATGTTCAAGTTTCTGAAAACACGAAAATAAGTTTCTGAAAAAGTTGTACTAAGGACTCTTATCTCCGTCGCTGGCATAATTAAAAGCATATCAAACATCTTTAGCAAATTTTAGGTGTCTATGGGCTGTGTTAAGGATAATAATGTTTTGATACTTGCTATTTATAAAACTTGTAGAGGTAATTGTTTCAAGGAACATAATGTTTGTTATTATATACATAACTTCCCGGCAACTACTGACAAAACTTGATTTATTATTTTCTGGGGAACTTAGTTGATTCTGTGGGAAAATATGTTGCAGATAATTATATTTACTGGTATATATTACATATATATCCAACAAATAATTATATATACTGGTATATATAACATACATATACAACAGATAATTATATATACTGGTATATACATTGTATAACATACATATACAATAGATAATTATATATACTGGTATATATAACATACATATACAATAGATAATTATATATACTGGTATATATAACATACATATACAATAGATAATTATATATACTGGTATATATAACATACATATACAATAGATAATTATATATACTGGTATATATAACATACATATACAATAGATAATTATATATACTGGTATATATAACATACATATATAACAGATAATTATATATACTGGTATATATTTCATACATATACAACAGATAATAATATATACTGGTATATATAAATAACATACACAACAGATCATTATATATACTGGTGTATATATAACATACATATACAACAGATAATTATATAAAAGTTGATATATATAACATACATATACAACAGATAATTATATATACTGGTATATATAACATACATATAACATAATTATATATACTGGTATATATAACATACACAACAAATAATTATACAACAGATATATTATATATAATTATATATAAGTTGGTATATATAACATACATATAACATAATTATATATATTGGTATACATAACTAACATATACAACAAATAATTATATATACTGGTTTATATAACATACATATACGAAGATAATTGTTATAGTAGTATCATTTATGGCATTGAACATGTTCGCTATTTCTTGTAGTGTAAGTAATTATTTCTAATATTTATAGGTATCTGTCATTTTATGTTCATCATAAACAGATTTCTTTCAAGTTTTTTCTGAAGCTAATTGTGTATTGTAGCCATTATAAAGAAACAGCCGCCTTCATCATCCTGCATGTGATAAACAACTTTTGTTTATTTAGTGAAATATGTCTCTCCAGGATTTATTCTAATGATCTTTTTGGCAGCTCTGATATTATCTTTCAAAAGACTTCTTCAACTGATTTATTTGCCAACACTGATGATTTCCGACATGAAATCTGTACAAAGTGTCCCCTTAGGAAAACATCTTTGGCAATCCTTTAAGACATGATTGTCAAAGAAAATAAAACCTTATTTACACTCATGCAACATGTACATAAATATTCTCCTGAATTATTACACAGAGATTAAAGCAAAATGTTACATTAATCTCTTCCCTAATATTGCAGTTACTTGCACTGAATGACTATACAGACATGGCAGAGGACCTCTTGAAATAGTGGGGCCTCCATGGGCTGATATGAGCCCTGCTGGAAACCCAGATACATGATTTTGTAAGATTTGTCTGTTTACATGCAGAAAGGTCATTGGTCTGTCTTCATGGATACATTGTAACTGGATTCTCTCCTCCATGAAAAACTGGCTGCCATTATATGACTAAAAAACTGTTGATTGTGTTACAAAACACCAAAAAATTTTTTATAGATAAATAAATAAACATCCCCCCCTAAAAAAAAACAAAAAAAAACTGAAATAATTACACAGCTATTTTGGGGGAAAGTTTTGCAAAGAAAGACAACTCTTTTGCTATTTTCTGCTCTTTGTGTAGAAATCAATGGCAGAAAACCGAAGGTCTCTCCTCCAACAATAAAAAACTTGCTATCACCTTATGACTGAAAAATTGTTGAGTGTTGGATAAAAACCATTATTCAATTCAAATAAACTATTGTGCAGAAATAATAAAGGCTGTGAAATGTGCTGATTTCAATTCTGGTATATTGAGTAAGATCCCTTAGGGATTACAATAAATGTAAAAAATACAGGAGGGGTAAAAAAAAATTCAGGACGGGTAAAAAAAAATTCAGAAGGGATAAAAAGCTAACATAAACACAGGTAACACATCAAGTAATAAGGAGTTCCCTTCAGAAGGCCCCACTAAGTTGACTTTGTCTGTATAATTCATATTTTTGTATTTCCCTGATCTAAGCAATTTATGCCTTGATGATTTGTTTTACAAGTTGTGTCCCCTTGGTTTGTATGTCAGTTTACCTACATGTATAAGAACATGCTATCTATACCAAAATTCACGATATCCTATCATTATCATCATATACACGTTTGTATAGGTTGTGTACAAAATATATCAGTAATTCATTTGCCAGGTAATAAATTTAAGAAATTTGATTTGTTTTGAATTGATGATTCAGTATTTCTTTTAATGTACAAATATCAGCTGTGGTATAGTTTTGTTTTTATAGCAGTAAATAGTTATACTCTCAGAGTTCTGTGATCAATACTGAAGATGTTGTAAATGTGGAGTGAAATAAATCGTGATGACTTTATCAGCCAATCATTTTGGATACAGTATGTATACCTTCCTTTAACATGTGTAAGTGCTTGCTGTATGTAAAATCAATATTCACAGAATTTGCTCAGAAATCAATTTTGAAAATGTTTATTTGGATATAATTTTGTTTTCTAATTAATGTATACACACATGTTATAAGTTATTTGTGGTTGGGAGTGATCTTCACAGACAATATTGATTTTTTTAACTATGGACCATGATTTACTCATCCTATTGAACGGCAAGCAAGGCAGAAAATTGAATACATTGTATTTTTATTTAGAATTTTATATTCAAGTGAATGAAATGGGTACTTGGGAATTTAGACACATACTGCTGTCCTGAGACATGTCCATAACTCATTTTGACATATATCCAGTTGTATCTCTCACCTGCCCAGGTATGGCTTTGACACATTTTGACACATTTTCTGTATGTCTGTGACATATTTTATAATTTGATACATGTTCAGATATGTCTCTGACACATTTTGACACATGTCCAGATGTCTCTGACACAATTTGACACATATCTAGATATGTACGTATGTTAATTTGTGTGTCTAATGTTGCTTTGTAGAGGATATACCCTGTAACATCCTATAGACTGATAAAATTAAGTGATTAATTGGTAATATCAATATTGTCGTAGTATTCAAATATTATTGCTTTGTGGATCATATTACTTCTTGTAAGTAGATACCTGTGAGAGAAAATGATTGTCTTTTGTTACAATACAGTCAAATTAAGTGACTTATTTACATTTTAGATCACCTTGAGCCTTTGGTCTATAATGATCATAGTTTGTCCGTTGACATGCGATGTGCGTTGTTAACTTTTTCACATTTTCGACTTCTTCTCAAAAACCTGTGAACCAGTTATAACCAAACCTGGCAGAAAAATTATCCCAATGTGAAGCTCCTTCAGGGGCCAAAAAGGACCAAAACTGGGTACCGGTATATCTTTAATTATCTTTTCATGATCCTATATCAAATAACTTTCAGACGTTGTATGCATGATTGTTAATTCAGTATTGACAAAGTTTGCAAATGAAAACAAAATCTGTCCGTAAATGACAAAGATATATGAAAAAGTTAGGAATTATCTAAGGATCATTTTGACAAAATTTCAAGATCATGGGGTTAAAGGTCATGGCACAGGCACCTAAGTAAACAGAAAATATCAGGTTTTGTCAAATTTTACTTATTTTCGACTTCTCAAGAGCCAGTGAGCCAATTTTAACCAAACTTGTCAAGAAGTATCACCATGTGAAGCCACAAAATGTTTGTGAATGAAAAAGGTGTAGAACCTATAAAGCTCCATAAGGACTCCAAAAGGGACAAAACCTAGGTATTATTTCACTCAGGTGACTGTATATATCATTTATTATCTCATTGTTTTTATATAAGTACATTTTTAACTGGTAACATCTTGACCGTGGCTGAAATATAAAACTTTCATAAAAGATATATTTTTGTAACTCATTTAGTATATGAGGGCAGTGTTAATGAAGGTCATAAATAATTAGTAAATTTGTAGTAAACAAAATCATAACTAATAGGGGTTTGGAGACTAGATAATGTTGTGTGTATTGTTGTTTAATGTTCCACTCAAGAATCTTACACTCATATGGAGATGTCACCAAATGCCGGTGAAGGGCTTCAAAATTTTTGTCTATGCTCGGCACTTTGAGCAGTAAGGGTTCTTTAACGTGCCGACACCTACTGTGACACAGGACCTCGGTTTTTACTGGTTCATCCAAATGGAGCATCGCGGAGCCAGAACCGCTCTCAACAATGAAGGTCATAGATAACCAATAGGTTTTCAGGAGACAAAATCAGGAGGGTCAAAGATAACTAAAGGGGTGCTAGGAGACAATACCATGAAGGTAGATAACTAGTAGAGTACAAAAGGACAGTATCATGAAGGTCATAGATAACTAGTAGAGTACATAAGGACAGTATCATGAAGGTCATAGATAATAGAGTACACAAGGACAATATCATGAAGGTCATAGATAACTACATTGTAGTATAGTACGTAAGGACAGTATCATAAAGGTCGTAGATAACTAGTAGAGTACACAAGGACAAGATCATGAAGATCATAGATAACTAGTAGAGTACATAAGGACAGTATCATGAAGGTCATAGATAATAGAGTACACAAGGACAATATCATGAAGGTCATAGATAACTAGTAGAGTACATAAGGACAGTATCATGAAGGTCATAGATAACTAGTAGAGTACACAAGGACAATATCATGAAGGTCATAGATAACTAGTAGAGTACACAAGGACAGTATCATGAAGGTCATAGATAACTAGTAGAGTACATAAGGACAGTATCATGAAGGTCATAGATAACTAGTAGAGTACATAGGGACAGTATCCTGAAGGTCATAGATAATAAAGTACACAAGGACAATATCATGAAGGTCATAGATAACTAGTAGAGTACATAAGGACAGTATCATGAAGGTCATAGATAACTAGTAGAGTACATAAGGACAGTATCATGAAGGTCATAGATAACTAGTAGAGTACACAAGGACAATATCATGAAGGTCATAGATAACTAGTAGAGTACACAAGGACAATATCATGAAGGTCATAGATAACTAGTAGAGTACATAAGGACAGTATCATGAAGGTCATAGATAACTAGTAGAGTACATAAGGACAGAATCATGAAGGTCATAGATAACTAGTAGAGTACATAAGGACAGAATCATGAAGGTCATAGATAACTAGTAGAGTACATAAGGACAGTATCATGAAGGTCATAGATAATAGAGTACACAAGGACAATATCATGAAGGTCATAGATAACTAGTAGAGTACACAAGGACAGTATCATGAAGGTCATAGATAACTAGTAGAGTACATAAGGACAGTATCATGAAGGTCATAGATAACTAGTAGAGTACATAAGGACAGAATCATGAAGGTCATAGATAATAGAGTACATAAGGACAGAATCATGAAGGTCATAGATAACTAGTAGAGTACACAAGGACAAGATCATGAAGGTCATAGATAACTAGTAGAGTACAGAAGGACAGAATCATGAAGGTCATAGATAACTAGTAGAGTACATAAGGACAATATCATGAAGGTCATAGATAATAGAGTACACAAGGACAAGATCGTGAAGGTCATAGATAACTAGTAGAGTACATAAGGACAGTATCATGAAGGTCATAGATAACTAGTAGAGTACATAAGGACAGTATCATGAAGGTCATAGATAACTAGTAGAGTAATGGAAATATCAGTATGATGAGAGATAAATGCTAACATACAAATGCAACGTAACAAGGTAGATTGACCCAGCATGTAACAAGGTAGATTCTTATCATTGATTATAAATATAACTAATAAGTCACAGAAAATAGATGTTTATTGATGCTGATGTATATATCACTTTGGCTGCAAAATAAATATTAGTATGTTGTGTGGGGAATCTTTGACTTTCATTGACATTATGCAGAGAAATACAGTTCAATTACATATCTTATTAACCTTGTGACTATCATATGCCACAGTCATTGACTCTGTGGAATTAAAAGGTCGTAACTGCAATTTTCAAACTTTTCAGTCACAGGAAAAAACTAATCTTCAATTAGACTAAAACAGATATTGTTACAGTAACTTGCACATGTCAGCTATTTGTATTCAATACGTAAGTCAAAATAGATAATAAATAGGAATGATAGATTTTAAATACAGTAAAACTGCTGTATAAGGATTACCTGTCTATAAAGACCAGTTTTGAAAAGTCCCTTGACTGCATACTTCAACTAAATTGAACCTGTGTATAAGGGTCACCTGCACATAAAGGTCAATATTCTCTGGTCTTTTGGGTGGCCCCTATATACAGGTTTTACTGTATTTCATATAAAAGCTTTATAGATGATTCTGAGTTTTCGTTTCACTTTGTAAAATCCTAAAATTCATCGTTTACGTCACATGACTACAGACAAAATTACTAGTGAGACATCATTTTTCCCCTTGGCTTTCTATGCTTTTTTTTTAAAGTAATTGGCCCGACTTATATAGTACACTCAATGGAATCTTGTAAACTTTTGCACATGTGTGTTGAAGTCTATATACCCTATCTTTCTACATTGGTTTGGAATATGGCAAATTCTTTTCATGAAAACTTCAAACATTTGTAAATGACAAGTGAAATTTGCAGTGATATTTCCTACTTTGTTCTTAGTAGCACTATGTGTCAATTCCACAAATTACTTCTAAATATACTATATAAGACATATGCAATTTCAAGAAAATTATTATCAAAATTTGTTAAAGTTGTCATTAAACGTAATGCAAAATATGGGTTGAAATTTACCTCTCTTCCGACGTACATGAAGTATTTGATTACTAAACTGAATAGTGGTGAAGTGTGTGTCGTAAAGGGACCATCTCAGAAAGCTGACATTAATCTTCGAAAAGTAAATACATGTATAATTTAAATACAATTTATTAATGGACAAGACCACTGATACCAATCTTGATTACATCTCACAGATAATAGCAGTCAACATTTTTAGCCTTATGATGGAGGAGTGAAACCATACCCAGAAATAGCTCACAGGAGGCCGAAACTATGTCAATAAGATAAAATCTAGTATATAGATCTATATGTGTCTGTATTATTTTTATTATAGGCCTGTAAGCTGTGTTTTATATATAATAAATATGAAAGAGACACATGTATATAGGTCCTACTAGATTTTTATTTATCAACATAAATTAGTTTCGGCCTCCTGTGGAAGAAACCACTGGCCTACCACGTGTTACAAGGCAAACTTTCTCACAAAATCAGCTTAGGTTCCAGTGGGAATCGAACCCATGCTGCTGGACTAAAAGCAGAGACATATATATGGTGAGAAATTTCATGGTTTATTATAGTGCAATGCTCTACTGGTCAAGGACCAGTATCCGACTATGGTGTAATTTCGTCTTTAGTATGTACTGTGACAGTATTTTCTTTTTCTTCTGTTTGAGAGAAATGTCCAACAGCTAATTATTGATATAAAAAATTAACAAAATTGTGTTTTTTTATGAAAATGTTTTCCCCGATAAAAAATGTTTTTGTATGCTTTTTGATTTGTGATTAACATATACTGCAGTGGGGATCTAAAAAAATTTCAGTGGGGGTAAGGGTGGGTGCTAGTTTCATAAAATTATACTTTTTAAAACTGCCATGCATCTGGCATCAGAAGCAGCCAAGGAATTTAAAGTTGGGGTGCAAATTAAGAATATCTTAGGAAAATGTTTGGAAATCTGTTATTAATTTTCCTACTTTTCATAAAAATTAAAGGTTTTACACCTATTTTATGAACTTTAAGGGCGCACTCTCTCTGTGCTAGGATTGCCTGAATCCCTCCCTGGTTATTGCACATAATTTTAAATGTTGGATTAATTGTGAGGCAATATTTCATTCAAGGGTTGTGTTATATGCATCTATAGTTTAGAAAATTTTTGAAATTTGGAAGCCTGTAGATGCATTTTCACACCTAGATGCGAAAATAGACTACGCCTCAGAGCAATCTGCTATTAATAAATCAATTTGTTTATATATATAGCAAATCTACAGCAGTGATATATAGATCTAGATTTCTCTATACATGTATATATCTTCTAAAGTAAGCAAAACCTAAACAACATTTTTTTCTTCATTAATAATTAGTAAAATTTCATCAACAATAATGAGTAATGAATTAACAAAATAAAAAGATATACACAATCCCGTGTCCTCAAGTACAGGTTGTGTGAAAGACCCGACACCACCCAAACTGATTTGGCTTTACGTGGCTTGTTAATTGTATCACAGTTAAATATCAACATGCATCAGGATTCAGATGCCGCTGCAAACATTTTGTGTGACCACAAGCATGTACTGTATAGTCTACGCTGTACACTATCTGATGAAGATGATATATGGAAACGAGGGACAATTTTACACTTGAAACACTGAAATAGACAGCTATGACAAGAACACGTATGAGTGACATATTATTTAAATACATGATGTCGGCGACATGTGAGTTGAAATCTGCCACCGACATTGATTACAAATATATAACATATGTACTTTTTACGTAAATGTGTAAACACTAAGCAACAAGTTGTTCATAGTCACGTGATGGTGCATATAAAAGTACGATTTCCGACATGAACAAAATGAAACTCTGAAATGTCTATTAGATGTAGATACAAGCTTTTAACCAATGATACCCAAATTAATTGTACAGTAATTTGGGTCGTATCTGCCACTTACAACCTTTTGTAACAGATTTTATCTGGTTATTTTAAGTCATATCTGTCACGTACGACCTTTCGTTAGTCACTTTTTCCTAATTTACTAGGAATCTATGGGAGTTTTGACTTGATTTTTTCAATTGAAAACAGAATTGAAAACTTTATCAAAAAATAAGAAAAAACATAAAAGGTCGTAAGTGACAGTTACAACCTTTCATTTCCACAATGTCAACATGTGATCAATTTGTATGCCCATGGATGGCCTGTAATCAAATATCAGGATGCATATTATTTTTTAGCAGTCTGTTTGTCTGTTTATTTGTCTATTTTTCTGTTTATCTGTCTAATTGTTTGTGTGTCTGTCTGTTTGTTTGGTTGTCTGTTTGTCTGTTTATCTGCCTAATTGTTTGTCTGTCTGTCTGTCTGTCTGTTTGTTTATCTGTCTTTTTGTCTGTCTATTTGTCTGTTTATCTGTCTATTTGTTTTTCTGTCTGTCTGTCTGTCTGTTTGTCTTTTTGTTTGTTTATTTATATATTTATCTGTCTATTCGTCTGTTTTCTCTCTGTCTGCTTATCTGTCTGTTTGTGTATTGGTCTGTTTGTTTATCTGTCTATTTGTTTGTATATTGGTCTATTTGTCTGTTTATCTCTCTGTTTGTCTGTCTGTCTGTTTATCTATCTATTTGCTTGTGTATTGGTCTATTTGTTTGTTTATCTGTCTATTTGTCTGTCGTTTTGCCTGTTTATCTGTCTATTTGTCTGTATTTCTGTTTGTTTGCATCATTTTGCTTTTCATCAATTACTATTCGTGTTCAGTCTGCAACAGGAGGGTCGAGGGTTTGAGCCTCAGTGGAGGCATCTGGCTTTTCATGTCCTTCGGCTGAGACAGTAAATATCGAGGTTCCATGTCACAGTAGGTGTCAGCATGTTAAAGAACCCTCATTGCTCAATAGTCGTAAGCTTGGAGCAGAGGCCAAAATTTGAAGCACTTCACCAGCATTTGATGACGTCTCCATGTGAGTGAAAGATTCTTGAGTGGGATGTTAAACAATAATACAACAACAATTTACTTTATTTGTAACCAAATTTAGTATGAATGAAGCTTGATATCAAAAAGATCTTGGATGAGCTTGATTATGGTCAACATTAGATTTGCCAGAGTTATGGGACTTTAAAATATTATAAACAGGGCTTACTCCGCGAGCATATAGCATTTGTCAAATATATCTTACTTTCACTTTAATTTAATGGAACATATATGTACATGTAATTCAAAGTCGTACATTTGACTATAAATAAATCCTATTCATTATCAATTATCTCTTTGTAAAAAGAAACGACAGAATTCTCAGCAAATTTCTGTTCAGTTCTGATAGTTGAATTGCTATATCATTTAGAATTAAGCAGTACATCCAGATCAATAAAGCTATTTAAAATCCCTATTGGTAGCAGCACTGTATATATTGTCTTTTATAGTCACAGAATGTTATTGTGCCAATGTTTGCGAGGAATCAAGTCGGTACTGATAAAAGCCAATATTAGATCAATGTATTGATTGAATCACTAACCAATTATTATAACATGTTTATGAGCGTCAGAATAAAACTGCAGCAAAATTCATAAAGCACTCATTGATCAATATTCCGTTCAGAATTATTCCAAGATTTTTTCCCATCATGCACTTTTATAATATTTTGTCATTCCTCAAAGACCAATTATATCTCTTTATACAAAATTGTTATAAAAATATAGTTTGCTGCATTCTCTTATATAAATTTGAAATATCATGGAAATCTAGCTCCCTGGTAACAAACATAGCTTAGATCAATGAATTGATTTTTTTTCCCCTCATCTGCCGGTTATGCTGTTAGAGGCTGTGTTGTAGAGAATCGGTTGAAATTTAGTGCTTAGTTGTGATATAGGTTAACGAAAAGAAATTGGATGTAATTTGCTGATTGGATGATTTGTTTTACTGGTTATTATATCATCTGTTCAGATTAAAAATGTATTTTATGATGGATATTGAGGCTTGAAGTTGCCCATGTATGTAGGCCTACATATTCGTTTTTTCTAATCAGGCCATCAGGATTATTGCCTCTTGATCAACAGAATTGAAATTTCATCTATTATTCATAATTGCATTGACAAGAAAGACAGGAAGTCGAGAGAATAGCTTCTAAGAAAGGATGACAAAGCAGGTAACACAATGTCGATAATTTCGTCTGTCATTTGCTTTAGATTACATATATCATCAAGCTACATGTATTGTATAGATTCCTGCTAGTCCTTCTGATATTTTGTATGCAAATTAATGTACATAGAGTGCTGTTGTAATGACATGGCTTGGACTAGGGATGGGTGAATAGATATAACTTGATTAGTAGAGTAAATAAAATGCTTAAATGATAGCTGGTCAGATAAATACTTTGGTCTTTTGGGTATCCTGAACCAATCGTCTCTTGCTGTGATGCTTAGATGCATTTGAGGAAAATCAATGAGTCGGTATACTTCATTCACATGTATCACAGCTCATGTCCATTGTAGTTTGTTCATACATGGATAGGATTTTCCAGGGAAAGGTATGGATAAAATGATTATTACTATATATTGCCATATTTCATGGTCATATCTTTGTCAGTTGCTTAGCTTTTGTATATTTAGGTATAACCTAGGATTGTACAGTTTTGCACAGATAATAGATACATGTATCATATAAAATTTACAATCCAATATTAACAGTATATATAATGAATTTTAATGAGGAGAAACCTATACTGTTGATATTCTCATTGAGCATTCATTGTCATGTTGAATTCCTCTGTGTCAGTAGTGATGGCAAAGAGACCGATGATTCTTCAGTGTTAAGTGGCACATCAAGAGTCACATAATGCAGTCATGTGATACCTGCGTTATACTGTTAAGTGACAGGCATTTTGTAGGAGTTTGAAATCTAACTGTAATGAAATGATTACATGACAGATATTTTGTAAGCAGTTAATCATTAATACTGCATGTCTTGACAAGTATTTTGTAGGAGTATGATCACTGCATATGTACTACACTTGTACTATAACTACAATCTACATGGTCTGTGACTGTCAAATACAATGCACATGGTCTGTGACTGTCTAACACAGTGTACATGGTCTGTGACTGTCTAACACAGTGTACATGGTCTGTGACTGTCTAATACAATGCACATGGTCTGTGACTGTCTAACACAGTGTACATGGTCTGTGACTGTCTAACACAGTGTACATGGTCTGTGACTGTCTAACACAGTGTACATGGTCTGTGACTGTACAGTGAACATGGTGTGTGACTGTCTAACACAGTGTACATGGTCTGTGACTGTCAAATACAATGCACATGGTCTGTGACTGTCTAACACAGTGTACATGGTCTGTGACTGTAACAGTGTACATGGTCTGTGACTCCCCAACAGTGAACATGGTCTGTGATTGTCTAACACAGTGTATATGGTCTGTGAAGGTAACAGTTTACATGACCTGTGACTCTAACAGTGTACAAGATCTGTGACTCTCTAACAGTGTACATGACCTGTGCATCTCTAACATTGTACAAGACCTGTGACTCTAACAGTGTACATGGTGTGTACCTGTCAAATACTGAGTCTGTGACTCTAACATTGTACATTACCTGTGACTCTCTAATAGTGTACATGGTCTGTGACTCTCTAACACAGTGTACATGACCTGTGCATCTCTAACAATGTACAAGACCTGTGCCTCTAACAGTGTACATGGTCTGTGACTCTCTAACACAGTGTACATGACCTGTGCATCTCTAACAGTGTACAAGACCTGTGCCTCTAACAGTGTACATGGTCTGTGACTCACTAACACAGTATACATGGCCTGTGACTCTCTAACACAGTGTACATGGCCTGTGACTCTCTAAATAGTGTACAAGGCCCGTGACTCTAAAACAGTGTACATGGTCTGTGACTCACTAACAATGTACATGACCTGTGCATATCTAACAGTGTACAAGACCTGTGACTCTAACAGTGTACATGGTCTGTGACTCACTAACAGTGTACATGACCTGTGCATCACTAATAGTGTACTGTGTCTCTCTAACAGTCTACATGGTCCATGAATGTCTAACACAGTGTACAAGGCCCGTGACTCTCTAATAGTATACATGGTTTGTGATTCTCTAATAATGTACATGGTCTGTGACTGTCTAACACAGTGTACATGGCCTGTGACTCTCTAAATAGTGTACATGGCCTGTGACTCTCTAATAGTTTACGTGGTCTGTGACTCTCTAACACAGTGTACATGACCCATGACTCTCTAACAGTGAACAAGACCTGTGACTCTTAACAGTGTACATAGTCTGTGACTCTCTAACAGTGTACATGACCTGTGCATCACTAACAGTGTATGGTGTCTCTCTAATAGTCTACATGGTCCATGACTGTCTAACACAGTGTACATGGCCTGTGACTCTAAATAGTGTACAAGACCTGTGACTCTAACAGTGTACATGGTCTGTGACTCTCTAACACAGTGTACATGACCTGTGCATATCTAACAGTGTATAAGACCTGTGACTCTAACAGTGTACATGGTCTGTGACTCTCTAACACAGTGTACATGACCTGTGCATCTCTAACCGTGTACAAGACCTGTGACTCTAACAGTGTACATGGTCTGTGACTCACTAACAGTGTACATGACGTGTGCATTTCTAACAGTGTACTGTGTCTCTCTAACAGTCTACATGGTCCATGAATGTCTAACACAGTGTACATGGCCTGTGACTCTCTAATAGTTTACATGGTCTGTGACTCTCTTACACAGTGTACATGACCCATGACTCTCTAACAGTGAACAAGACCTGTGACTCTAACAGTGTACATGGTCTGTGATTCTCTAACAGTGTACATGACCTGTGCATCACTAACAGTGTACTGTGTCTCTCTAACAGTCTACATGGTCCATGACTGTCTAACACAGTGTACATGGCCTGTGACTCTCTAAATAGTGTACAATGCCTGTGACTCTCCAACAGTGTACATGGTCTGTGACTCTCCAACAGTGTACATGGCCTATGACTGTCTAACAGTGAACATGGTCTGTGACTGTCTCACAGTGTACATAGCCTTTGACTGTCTAACACAATGTACATGGTCTGTGATTCTTAAAGCCACATTCTGAGGAGTAATGTTCATAAATAAACTTTTCTGTACTCTCTTAATGCATATTTGTATGAACTTTTGTCATATTTTCAAAGTCCTATTTCAATTAATTGGTTAATTAATCGTGAAAAACACATAACACAATGATCTATTTATAAACAGTAAGGTGGTGACAGTAATGTGGTGACAGTCTTCTGAGTGTGTTCGTTTCACTGTCCAGTTCCAATCTGGAACACTGTCCTGGTCAAGCAATTTAGCCATAAATTGCGTTAATTATGTACATTTTATTGACATCTTTGAAATAACTACTTTCTGCCCCGGTACATTCAATTGTAACATGTTCTGAGACTATGCAGTACTCTAGCAGTGAATCGAGCACACCATTTATATCACTCATTCACCAGGATAAAATTTTAGAATTCCTACGGAATCCCCTTGATAAACTCCATTAATTTATTGAATTTTTTGAATTTTTTTTCCATTATTGTCAGTGAGAGGTGGTTTTCTAATGAAAATGTCTAAAATTACAATAACCTCCAGAAAATTACAATAACATCCCCAGAATGTGACTTTAAACACAATGTACTTGATTTTTAACCTTATTTCTTACCTGGACTACATGGTAAGAAAATGTACCTAGATTATAGGTTGGCAATGTATCTGAACTGTATTTTGATATAGTGTACTTGAACTGTAGCTTGAAAGTATATTTGAACTATACTTTGACAGTGTACCTGAACTGAACCATGACAGTGTATCTGAACTGTAGGTTGATAGATTACACTTGAACTGTAACTTCAGTGTACCTGAACTGTAGGTTGGCAGTGTACATGAATTATAAGTTGGCAGTGTTTCTGAACTGTAGGCTGGTATTGTACCTGAGCTGTAGGTTGGCAGTGTACCTGAACTATAGGTTGACAGTGTACCTGAGCTGTAGATTGGCAGTTTACCTGAACTATAGGTTGAGAGTGTACCTGAGCTATAGGTTGGCAGTGTACCCAAACTGTAGGTTGACAGTGCACCTGAGCTGTAGGTTGACAGTGTACCTGAACTGTAGGTTGACAGTGTACCTGAGCTGTAGGTTGGCAATATTATGTTAAGTTATAAATACATGGTCTGTTGAATGTTGTTGACAGAGTTATAATACATGGTCTGTTGAATGTTGTTGACAGAGTTATAATACATGGTCTGTTGAATGTTGTTGACAGAGTTATAATACATGGTCTGTTGAATGTTGTTGACAGAGTTATAATACATGGTCTGTTGAATGTTGTTGACAGAGTTATAATACATGGTCTGTTGAATGTTGTTGACAGAGTTATAATACATGGTTTGTTGAATGTTGTTGACAGTTATAATACAGGGTCTGTTGAATGCTGTTGACAGGGTTAAATTAAATGTTTTTTTGAATGCTGTTGACAGAGTTATAATTCATGTTGTTGACAGTTATAATACATGGTTTGTTGAATGCTGTTGACAGAGTTATAATCCATGTTGTTGACAGTTATAATACATGGTTTGTTGAATGCTGTTGACAGAGTTATAATTCATGTTGTTGACAGTTATAATACATGATTTGTTGAATGCTGTTGACAAAGTTATAATACATGGTCTGTTGAATGTTGTTGACAGAGTTATAATACAAGGTCTGTTGAATACTGTTCACATTATAATACATGGTCTGTTGAATGATGTCGACAGAGTTATAATAAATGATGTGTTGAATGCTGTTTACAGAGTTATAATACATGGTCTGGTGAATGTTAACATTATTAAGCTGATAAAGAAATGTTAATTATGGATGATACATAAACAATATTTATATCTATATTCATATTTAAGATATTTCTATGGAATAAATCATTCTTACTCATTACACCCATTTGGAATGCTTAGAATGATTTTATAATTAATTAGTTTTTGTGTTTGAAAAAAAATATCATAACAATTTGTTTTCCATATTTGTTTTCGCCATAAAGCAGACTATTGTCTCAATGTGAATTGATTATGTACCATATGAAACAAATTGGTTCTGATAAAAAAAAGATTGTTTTGATGGAAAAAATGTGATAATTGTCAATAATGACTTTTTGTTTGTACAGAAGTGTGAATTGTATTTGTCATTTCAAGGTCTGTGTCACTAGTTGATGAGAAAACATATATGACAGTTACCATGGTGTTAAACACTTTTGGTTTAGAACACACTACTAATTGAAATTTGAAAAATAGGAAAATACACAATTCTATTTGATTGGATCAAGTGTTGTGTTGTATATGTGTTAAGACATTTCTCTAGTATTGTCTGTTTAAATACTCTAGAACAATTAAATAGTTAAGATGGATATAAATACAATTACAACATACAACAAGGTAATTTATTATCCACATTATTACAGACAGTAACTAATCTACTATCCACATCACCACAGGCAGCATCTAATCTATTATCCACATAACTACATGAAGCATCTAATCTTTTATCCACATCACTACAGACAACAACTTATATATTATTCACATCACCACAGACAGCATCTAATATATAATCCACATCACAAGAGACAGCATCTAATCTATAATCCACATCACCACAAGCAGCATCTAATCTATTATCATCATAACTAGAGACATCAGCTAATCTATTATCCACATCACCACAGGAAGCATGTAATCTATTATCCACATCACTTGAGACAGAATCTAATCTATTATCCACATCACCACATATAGCATCTAATCTATTATCCACATCACTAGAGGTAGCAACCAATCTATTATCCACATCACCACAGAGAGCATCTAATCTATTATTCACATCACCACAGGCAGCATCTAATCTATTATCAATGATTCACAGGCAGCATCTTATCTATTATCCACATCACTAGAGACAACATCTAATCTATTATCCACATCAACACAGGTAGCATCTAATCTGTTATCCACATCACCACAGGCAGCATCTAATCTATTATCCACATAACCACAGGCAGCATCTAATCTATTATCCACATCACCACAGACAGCATCTAATCTATTATCCACATCACCACAGGTAGCATCTAATCTATCATCCACATCACTACAGAAAACAACTAATATATTTTCCACATTACTACAGACAGTGAGTTACCTGTTATTCACAACGCCACTGACAGCAATTGATCTGTTATTCACATCACTATAGGTAGCACCTTGGCTTTTATTCACATCACTATTTTACTAAGAGACATGATTCACTATAACTGATCTATTATTCACATCTCTTCTAGCAGTACCTCAGTATTATTCACAATGATATAAGTTGTTAGTGGTTTGTACCCTAGCTTTTAATCACATCACCAGTGGTTTGTACCCTAGCTTTTAATCACATCACCAGTGGTTTGTACCCTAGCTTTTAATCACATCACCAGTGGTTTGTATCCTAGCTTTTAATCACATCACCAGTGGTTTGTACCTTAACTGTTAATCACATCACCAGTGGTTTGTACCTTAACTGTTAATCACATCACCAGTGGTTTGTACCCTAACTGTTAATCACATCACCAGTGGTTTGTACCCTAGCTTTTAATCATATCACCAGTGGTTTGTACCCTAGCTTTTAATCATCTCACCAGTTATTGGTACCCTAGCTTTTAATCACATCACCAGTGGTTTGTACCCTAACTGTTAATCACATCACCAGTGGTTTGTACCCTAGCTTTTAATCACATCACCAGTGGTTTGTACCTTAACTGTTAATCACATCACCAGTGGTTTGTACCCTAACTGTTAATCACATCACCAGTGGTTTGTACCCTGACTGTTAATCACATCACCAGTGGTTTGTACCCTAGCTTTTATTTAGTCACATTACTGTGCAAGAGGTATTATACCACCAAATAGACCATCAGAAATATTCTCAACCAGTGGTGTCAGGAACCCTTTGATAGAGAAAAAAATTAGAAACTACTAGGCCATCTAGGAAGGTAGAGGGCAGAGTTATTCTCAGTCCACAGAAGATGTTACATATAGTGTGCACAGAAGATGTTACATGCAGTGTACACAGAAGATGTTATATATAGTGTACACAGAAGATGTTACATATAGTGTACACAGAAGATGTTATATATAGTGTACACAGAAGATGTTATATATAATGTACACAGAATATGTTATATATAGTATACACAGAAGATGTTACATATAGTGTACACAGAAGATGTTACATATAATGTACACAGAAGATGTTATATATAGTGTACACAGATGTTACATATAGTGTACACAGAAGATGTTATATATAGTGTACACAGAAGATGTTATATATAGTGTACACAGAAAATGTTACATATAGTGTACACAGAAGATGTTACATATAGTGTACACAAAAGATGTTATATATAGTGTACACAGAAGATGTTATATATAGTGTACACAGAAGATGTTATATATAGTGTACACAGAAGATGTTATATATAGTGTACACAAAAGATGTTATATATAGTGTACACAAAAGATGTTATATATAGTGTACACAGAAGATGTTATATATAGTGTACACAGAAGATGTTATATATAGTGTACACAGAAGATGTTATATATAGTGTACACAGAAGATGTTACAGCTAGTGTACATAGAAGATGTTATATATAGTGTACACAGAAGATGTTATATATAGTGTACACAGAAGATGTTATATATAGTGTACACAGAAGATGTTATATATAGTGTACACAGAAGATGTTATATATAGTATACACAGATGTTACATCTAGTGTACACAGAAGATGTTATATATAGTGTACACAGAATATGTTATATATAGTATACACAGAAGATGTTACATATAGTGTACACAGAAGATGTTACATATAGTGTACACAGAAGATGTTATATATAGTGTACACAGATGTTACATATAGTGTACACAGAAGATGTTATATATAGTGTACACAGATGTTACATATAGTGTACACAGAAGATGTTATATATAGTGTACACAGAAGATGTTATATATAGTGTACACAGAAAATGTTACATATAGTGTACACAGAAGATGTTATATATAGTGTACACAGAAGATGTTGTATATAGTGTACACAGAAGATGTTATATATAGTGTACACAGAAGATGTTATATATAGTGTACACAGAAGATGTTATATATAGTGTACACAAAAGATGTTATATATAGTGTACACAGAAGATGTTATATATAGTGTACACAGAAGATGTTATATATAGTGTACACAGAAGATGTTATATATAGTGTACACAGAAGATGTTACAGCTAGTGTACATAGAAGATGTTATATATAGTGTACACAGATGTTATATATAGTGTACACAGAAGATGTTATATATAGTATACACAGATGTTACATCTAGTGTACACAGAAGATGTTATATATAGTGTACACAGAAGATGTTATATATAGTGTACACAGAAGATGTTATATATAGTGTACACAGAAGATGTTATATATAGTGTACACAGAAGATGTTATATATAGTGTACACAGAAGATGTTATATATAGTGTACACAGAAGATGTTACAGCTAGTGTACACAGAAGATGTTATATATAGTGTACACAGAAGATGTTATATATAGTATACACAGATGTTACATCTAGTGTACATCTTTTTCAGCAATGACCCATGTTGTACTCTTGTGTTTGTCCTCTGTCAAGTTGTCACTTGTTTTATCTTCTGTACAAGCTGCATCATAAACCTAATTCCATTAGAGTGTTTCACTTAATTGATGACAGAACAAAAGTTGATTATTTATATATTAGATATCAAATTTGAAAAAAAAAGTGAAACTATGTATAGGCACTTGTATGAGGAGAACAGAAAGTGATTGTTTTGTAGGTTACCAGAGTGACTCAGATGACCTATTGCAAATCATTGCCATTAGTTATCACATGTCATGATGTACATCAAGAGACTGTGTGTCAAATATAGATGTCTCTTTTAACTTAGGATACATGTAGGACAAGAGCTAGCTTTATCAGCAAGATGTCTCTCAACCTGTTGTTTTTGTTTTGTGGTTTATACACACATTTTTGTAAATGGAGATTTCACCAGCTTTCGATGATCGGCGTGTATGTAGATCTTCTTTTGAACTTGATAAACTTACTCTGATTCAGTGAAGGGATTTCGATTTGCTGTTCATATGACAAAGCCTTGACCACTGGCTAACTGTGATAAAAATCATCATATGACAAAGCCTTGACCAATGGCTACCTGTGATAAAAATCATCATATGACAAAGCATTGACCAATCGCTACCTGTGATAAAAATCACAACCATGAGATGTCCACTGTCCAATAGCCCATTGATTTTCATTCTGGGTTGGTTTAACAGATATCATACAAAAAGTAGTCAATACGTTTCATTTTCTTCAGATACATTTTTTATAAGATAATGCAGCAAATTTCAGTATGAGTTGGTATATAGGGCACCTGTCTGTTTAACTCCTCATTCTGTATTTGAGTTAGGTTAGGTCTTATAGTTTAATATTTTACCCGTAGGCATTTTTTAAAATTTTAAATAGTGTTTTATATAACACTCAACAATTGTTTCACTTATATGGTGGTGGCCATTTTTTACAAGTGGAGTTCTAGCCATCAGCAAATAAACTGGCGAACAGTCCCCCAAAATTAGGTTAGGTTCCAGTGGGGCTTGAACCTGCACTGACCAGAAGTGAGAGACTAAATATGCCCATTTGCCTATACAGATTTAAATATGTTCATCATCACACATTCACAATAATGAAGTGTTCTGTTAATCACTTAGTAACTCAACTATTCAAAGAATAAGGGGGAAGGGGGCTTATGTAGCCACCCTGGCATTGGTTGTCAGCGTTGCCAGGTTAAAGTTTTGGGGTAAGTGTTGGAAAGCACTATAAATCATTCAATATGTGTAGTAGGATGCTGTTATTTGGTATGAAGGACTCTTGGTGGTATCAATTAGCAGAGTGAAATCTGAACCTTTTTTTGAATAAAATTTTGACATGTTTTGCAACTTAAATTTTTATTTATGAAAATCATTATATTTGTCAGCATATCAATGACTGAATTATACAGTGTCAATTCATGGTCAATATCTTACATATTAATGCTGGTTTTTAACTATGGGGGATTGGCAAGCTATGTTGTCCTCCGACAACTCTAGTTTTTTAGTCTGCTATAGTGACACAGAAGCATGGACATCATATGTTTTACGCCTGTCCAAAATTCCAATCAAAGAGAAAGCAGGTGCTCATATTGCTCTAGTCTCACAAAGGTCAATCTATTTGATTTAGATATGGGAAGAATAATGAAACTTTGGATAATTGTTTACTGAGTAGAGGTATACCCTCTAGCTGAGCTAGGGTAGAACTGAGTTACAAATTATCTAGTGTTCTGATATATCACCATAAATAGATTATTTAATTTATACATACCCTACAGTTAAATAAATTCATACGGTAAAATTTTTAAACTATAAAATGAAATTGTTTCTAGTGAAAATTGATCAGAAATACAATGATGTGTATTTGATCAAAAAGATAAAAGATATTTGAATTTGTGTATTTTGATCTTGGGTGGGTGGATGGGTGGATACATCTGCAATATTCCATAAAAAAAACAAAGAGCTGAAAGGAATATTCAAACACATTTTGTTAGATTTAGAATAAGCTACATGTAGTTCAGATTTAAGTAATCTTAGAAAACCGACAGGTTAACCAAGAATTCTGTCATGAATTTTATATGTTTTTCTGCTAGCTGTAAAATCTGTATTTGATATGCCAGGCTTTGATTGACATTACAGCATCCTCTCTCTATAGAGTAAGTGACCATTATTTATAATGTCGAGTAGACAGTGAGTGATACCATTGTTCGCTGAATGTAAAAAATTGATTTTTTTTGTTCAGGGGAATTAAGACTCAGCATCTTTGTAGGATATGTCTACTAAACTAAGCAGACCTCATCAATACTGTCCAAGTTGTAAACTGTATTACAATCATTTGTTAATTAAGAAAGATGTCATTCTGGTCAGAAAACATATCAAGATACATGATGTAAAATCACTTTGAGGTAATTTGATCATTGATTTGCTTGACATCTTTACAGCAATTTACATTTGTTATTTGTTACTGTTGACCGTTGATTTGCTGGACATCTTTACAGCTAGGTACATTTGTTATTTGTTGCTGTTGACCGTTGATTTGCTGGACATCTTTACAGCAAGTTACATTTGTTTTTTGTTGCTGTTGACCGTTGATTTGCTGGACATCTTTACAGCTAGGTACATTTGTTATTTGTTGCTGTTGACCGTTGATTTGCTGGACATCTTTACAGCAAGTTACATTTGTTTTTTGTTGCTGTTGACCGTTGATTTGCTGGACATCTTTACAGCTAGGTACATTTGTTATTTGTTGCTGTTGACCGTTGATTTGCTGGACATCTTTACAGCAAGTTACATTTGTTATTTGTTGCTGTTGACCGTTGATTTGCTGGACATCTTTACAGCTAGGTACATTTGTTATTTGTTGCTGTTGACCGTTGATTTGCTGGACATCTTTACAGCAATGTACATTTGTTATTTGTTGCTGTAGACTCTTGATGTTCAATGATTGCTATAATCTATAATTTTGACTTACATGTTTTACAAGCACATGCTCTCTAGAGTCTTGATTTGCAATGACTGCTGTAATTCTGGCTTCTGTGTTTTACAAGCACATGCTCTGTCAACACTTGATTTGCAAAGATTGCTACATAATTCTGACTTCCATGTTTTACAAGAACTTGCTTTGTAGACTCTTGATGTGCAATGATTGCTATAATCTATAATTTTGACTTAATTTACAATGATTGTTGTAATTCTGACTCCTATGTTTTACAAGCACATGCTCTGTAGACTCTTGATTTGCAATGGTTGCTACAATTCTGACTTCCATGTTTTACAAGCACATGCTCTGTAGACTCTTGGTTTGCAATGGTTGCTACAATTCTGACTTCCATGTTTTACAAGCACATGCTCTGTAGACTCTTGATTTGCAATGGTTGCTACAATTCTGACTTCCATGTTTTACAAGCACATGCTTTGTAGACTCTTGATTTGCAATGGTTGCTACAATTCTGACTTCCACGTTTTACAAGCACATGCTTTGTAGACTCTTGATTTGCAATGGTTGCTACAATTCTGACTTCCATGTTTTACAAGCACATGCTCTGTAAACTCTTGATTTGCAATGGTTGCTACAATTCTGACTTCCACGTTTTACAAGCACATGCTCTGTAAACTCTTGATTTGCAATGGTTGCTACAATTCTGACTTCCACATTTTATAAGCACATGCTCTGTATACACTTGATTTACAATGACTGCTGTAATTCTGAATTCTATGTTATACAAGCACATGTTCTTATTTGCAATGATTGCTATAATTCTGACTTCTATGATTTTCAAGCACATTCTCTGTAGACACTTGATCTGCAATGATTGTGCTATTATTATGTATTGAATTCTTCTTGAAATTAATTCTCCATTTTTCATTTTATTAGCCTGGATCTTAGGTTTCTTACTTTCACCATTGCATCAGTACTGGCAGTAAATCAATATAAGATGAAACATAGCTATTACTGTTATGTAAATGATTGCTTGCTCTCCAGATCTCAACAGAGCAAGGTTAAAATCATTAATGATAAAGGTCATGTTTCCTTCTTTCATTTATATATTACTTTTCCACTTAGAATTCTAGCTGTTTTTAGGATTACACAATTTCAGTTTTATTTTTGTACACAATTGTACATTTAGACACACTAAATATTGAGTTATGAAATCAACAGGAAGTGGAAGAGTGAGTTTAGTTTTAAAGCCAGGATCAATGGCTCTCCTTCAGGAGTATATATTGACATTTATAAAAGATAAATGATTGTTTCCTTTACATATTTGATTATATCGGAACTATTTTCGAAGATACATGTCTATGATCTGTTGACCTACAGGGGTATTATAACTTACAAAGACTATAAGATTTATATCTGTACAACTGCCCTTTTTTTAAGGTTTTGTCACATTTTAAATAGTGTGTCATAAATAAACAACAGCATATAAAAGCATTTTATAAGACCTATGCTTCAATGAATCATACAATACTGACGTCATTAATCTATGACGCATTAACTTTACATTGTGATGTCAGATAAGACATATATACCTCTCATGGAAGCAGTATATGGAATATATACCATCTTCACGTGTCCAGTCTTGGCCATTGAGTATCCCAGATTATAGAAGGAGTACAGATATATATATATATATATATATATATATATATATATATATATAATATATATATATATATATATATATATATATATATAAAGTTCACCCCCGTTATAACGCCCTTCATTATAACGCCAAACCCACATAACGCTGCTATTTCTTGAAGAACTGATTTCCTACCACATAATTCCTTCGCCGTAACACCAAAACCGGCATACTGCCATCCGCTGCCGATTCTCCGGTACAAATGGTCAATTATACATGTTAAATCCCTGAAACATATCGCCAGATCAGATGAAAAAAAAAACAGCTGTGAGTAAAACTTTTAGCTGACGGTAGCTTGTTTACTTCATACTTCGACTGTAAAGGGAGATTACTCGAATATCGAGTGTCATAAACTGGTATCCAGTTGTATGAACAAAGTGTAGAAGTCAGACGGGGATCAGCTGTGTCACACTTCTGTGAGAGTTGGGAAAAATCAACACGTCGTGTGTTTACACAGCAATTATCACACTGAAGAAATAATTATGAGTAGATTAGATATATAAACTTAAAGCCTTTGTATTACTGACCTGTCAAAGTGTTATTTTAAACAAAAACAATGAAAGTTAAATGTTCCCTTGCTAATGTAAAAAACAGATTTAGATTTTCAAGCCGTCGAACATGTACTGCTACATAATCTGGATGGTTTATTTTTGGCCATTTTAGTAGGGTGGCCAAATTGTCCAATCTTAAGCAATAGACAAAATACCGAATTTACGATAGTGAGTTGTAAACAGGATATGATATGCAATAGGGATTAAAAACATGTCAAGATGAAAACGACCACACCTCGAAAATAGTAAAATCTCGATATATTGCCAAACCCGTTTTACCACCAAATTTTAGGAAAACAAAAGGTGGCGGTATATTGGGGATGAACTGTATATATGTATATATATATATATATATGCCAATCAAATGAAAGGGGAGACAAATGCCAATCAAATAAAAGGGAGACAAATGCCAGTCAAATGAAAGGGGAGACAAGTGCTAGTTATACGAAAGGGATGACAAATGTCAGTCAAATGAAAGTGGAGACAAATGCTTTAGGCTGCAGCAGAAATCATTTTAATGTTATGATTTGATTTCTGTATAAAGATATTGATGTGGGTATACATGACACATGTATCTTTGTGTCATATCTGTTCATTCAGTTCTACAGAGCAACCTGTATAAAACAAATTAACCTGTAAAAGAATTCCTAATTTCAGTACATATTTTTACCATTTGTTTATCTTGGAACTTGATACACTTTAATCTGGTTTCTTTATATCAACTTAGTAATGAAATGCACAAGGTGCTTAAATACTTTCCAATTTATGTATAATTGTTTTCCTTAATGTGGTCATTTGTATGACTTACTGTTAATTACAGGTCTATTGTGTTTTATTGTATAGGTTGTTTATATACCTTACTTTAATGGTCATTTTGCATGTCACACTGTGAAGGTCATTGGTATGTTCCACTATGTTACACTGTACAAATCATTTGTATGACTTATTATAGAGGCCATTTGTATGACTTGCTATAGAGGCCATTTGTATGACCTATGATAGAGGCCATTTGTATCACTTATTATAGAGGTCATTTGCATGTCTAATTATATGGAGGTTATTTGTATGACTTATTATAGAGGTTATTTGTATGTCTAACTTTAGAGGTCATTTGTATGACTTACTATAGAGGTCATTTGTATGTCTTATTGTAGAGGTCATTTATGTGACATATTACAGAGGGCATCTGTATGACTTACTATATACTATAGAGGTATTTACATGACTTACTACAGAGGTCATTTGTATGCCTTGCTATAGAAGTCATTTGTATGACTTACTATAGAGGTCATGTGTATGACTGCTATAAAAGTCATTTGTATGACTTACTATAGAGGTAATTTGTATGACATTCTATAGAAGTCATTTATATGACAGACTATGAAAGTAATTTGTATGATTAACTATCGGATTCTCTTGATGTTATTAGTATGTGTTTCTGTACTCTTCATCTATATGAGGTCATTTATAAGACTTACTGTAGAGGTCATTTATTTGACTTACTATAGAGGTCATTTGTATGAATTACTATAGAGGTAATTTGTATGATGTCCTATAAAGGTCATTTATATGACTAACTATTGAGTTCCGTTGCTGTTATTAGTATGTATTTCTGTGCTTGTCATCTGTATGACTAACTATAGTTGTCACTGTTGAGGTCATTTATATAATTTAGTTGTATTCTAGATGTAAATCATGTGGGTAAAGAATGCTTTTGATTAATATTGTCTGTTTTGTATTTTTCAGATTTGCACTTGTCCGTAGAAATGTCTAATAGTTCCTTTGATGAATCATCCAACCTTGTTGTAGAAGTTACCTCCCCTACAGATAAGGATGGCAACTTTGATAATCACACTCCAGATATTGAGAAATCTGACTTGAGAGAAAAATCTAAAGGCGGATTGGGATTTATCAAGAAAAGAGCAAAATCACCATTTAGATCACCTCTAAAATCACCTATTAAGTCACCACTTAAATCACCATTTAAAAGTTCAAAGTCCTCTTCAAAGGCATCCAAATCACCTTCAAAATCACCAACTGAGGAACTCCTTCCTGGGGATATAAAAGACATTGAACAAAAAATAAGTGAAAAAAATTCTGATGAATGGAAGGCTTTTCAACAAATGCAAGACAGAATCAAGCAAAATGTCTTAAAATCACAAACAAGTTTGAGTAAATTGTCAACAGACAAAACAGTTGATGGTCAGGAACATTCCAATGGTGCAAAGACAAAGACAGAGTCTTCATCATGGCAAAGTTACGATGATGACACCTCATCTCTAATTACTGAAAATAACGACAAACATAACAATAAAGGTCACTCCTATATATCCTATGAAGAAAATCTAGTTGAAGGTGATCTGTTAGCCATGAGTGGTAACCTACAACAATTATCTGTAACTCCAGTCCCATCCCCTCGCGGTACCCCCAAACCACCTGCTAACAGTTTAAGAACAAGCATGGAAAATTTAATCACAGATGAATCAAACACTGTTACTAAGGCATCTACTAATGATGAGTTTGTAGACTTACTTGGACTCTCAACAGAGACTGACTACTCAGCTACTGTACAGGAAGATGCTAGTTACTCTTATATAAACCAGGATCTCCTAGGACTGGATACTTTCATGTCATCGACTGATTCACAACAGTGTGGTAGTATGTGCAGTAGTGTACAGTCCTACAGTAATCAGTCATCACAGAGAACTACGCCACTTGGATTTGATGATAACCTATGGGGTTCCTCGCAGTCTGGTGTTGTATCCTCCTCATTTGTCAGTGATATGGTTGATGAATTCCTTCAACTTGACACAATGAAGGAAGCTTCAGTCTCTCTTTCTCTTAATCCTTTTGATAACACAACAACCAAAAATAATCTGAACCCACAAGATGCTTTTGATCCATTTGCAAAAACGGAATCAACAGATGCATTTCAAATGCAGACAGGAACAGCAGAAACCTTGAAACCATTAGCTCAGTTATCATCATCTAACTCAAGCAAACCTGATGTAAAGGATACCTTAGATTCTCTGGATCCATTTTCTAGTCAAATTCCTGATGGCAGTAGGGATACACATGATGCATTGTCTGATACAGGAATACCCATGGGCACCGATGGTGCACCAATATTTGACCCATTTGATGGCTGTAAACATAATACCTTTGGACGTGCCAGTTCCCCACATGTGTATGATAACTTGGGATTTGGACTTGCTGATTCTAAGCAGGATGAAAATGATGAACAGATTAAACAGAAGTTTGATACACAACAAGCTAAAGGCATTGGTGACTCAAATGAAAGTTCAAGCAAGCCAGCAGATGTCACAAATCCTTTCTTGTCAATGTCAGAGAATGTGGAAGCTGTCTGTGATATTCAAGCAGATATTTTTGATGAAAACTTCCTGGAATATGCTGATCAGAGAGATAAAATGGATGGTCAAAGTAGTAATGCTTGGGGAATAGAAAATCCTGATACTGCAGATAATCTCTCTTCAAATCCTTTCCAAGATGATATCTTCTCTGCAGACTGTCTGAATTCTCAAACAGAAGTTCAAGGTCAGTTAAATCCGTTTTTGTCTGGAGACAATTCTTTGACACAAACATCACAATCAGAGGTAAATAACCCATTTCTGGGATTTGAAAGTGGTTGTCAAGTAACAAGTGAGTCTCATATCTCAGATGTTGATCAGTTTTTAATTGGACATGAGGCAAAAAAGAACAATCAGACAGTGAAATCACCAACATTAGATGACTTTGACCCATTTGGAGTAAGTCATGTGAGTGAGAGAGAGGAAACAGTCAATTATAAACAGAGTGAGGAGGAGGATATGTTTACAAAAGCTGTGACATCAGGGGAAGCTCAGCTAGTAGAACCTGATGATGAGGATCAAACACTTAAGTTGGAAATCAAACCACTATCAGTAGAATCAAAAGATGGAGGTAGGAAAACAGACATTGTCCCACCTCCTGTATTGAAACCACCACCTAGACCACCAAGATCACCAAAACCACCCAGAGAAAATCCTTTTGATAGGGATTCACCACCAGAAGAAGATTTTGCCAAATTTGAAATAATGCATGAAGAGAAGGAGACTGATGATGTTAGTAGGGAGATGTTTGAACATTCAATGAGTTTTTCTACAACAGGGAGCACCACCCCAGAAGAAGAAATCAATACAGAACCTTTGGAGTCATTTTATCCAGATGTGAAAAAAGATGGATGGAATTTAATGTTGAGACAGCCAACAAAGAAGAAACTAACAGGCAACAGAAATTGGAAAAATGTATTTGTAAAAATTGTGAAGCAAGATGATGGTCCTGTTTTAAAACTGTACCGTGACTCTGAAGATGAAGAGTCATTTCAAGAGCTACCACTACAACCATGTTATTCTATGTCAGATGTGGTACTTCAACATTATGATCAGTATGGAAAAATACACACTGTAAAACTGCAGTATATCTTTTATCGTGAGCGTGTTGGCTTAAAGGCTGACAGATTAACCCCATCATTTGTCAAGAAACCCAAACCCACCATGATTTTGAATCATTCACCTCAAGTGTCAGAAATGATGAAGTTTGGATGTTTGAACAAAGAGGATATTCACTCATTTGTCCGAGAAGTAGAAAATGTCATCATGAACCTGGAAGCTCATCGAGAGAAAACCTTAACATACATCAAAGAGGAAGTGTGTTCTGAAGTATGGGATGAATACCATGCAGATTTAGATAAGGAAGGAAAGATGATAACACAAAAGGCCAGAGTCAGAGTTTTCTTTCTAGCATTTGTAACAGGGATGCCAACATGTGAATTGGGATTAAATGACAAAAGACGTCGTGGAAAAGAGGTTGTTGGTAGACATGATATTATTCCTATTAAAACAGAAGAATGGATTCGACTACAAGATGTAGAATTTCACTGCTGTGTACACAAGGATGAATTTGAGAAAACTAATAATATCAGATTTCATCCCTTAGATGCTTGTCAATTTGAACTTCTGAGGTACAGAGTTCGACTTCGTGAAAACAAAGAACTTCCTCTTCAGTTGAAAATACAACAAATCATGAAAGAATCGAAATGTGAAATCCGATGTGATCTTCTAGTGACAGGATATCATTCCTTTAGTAAAAAACACGGACAGTTTCCTTGTGAGGATATAGAGGTGCACTTTCCCATTCCAGAACAATGGATTTATCTTTTTCGCTATGAGAGAAGGTTTGGGTATGGCTCTTTCAAGTCAGCAACTAGGAAACCTGGAAAGATTAAAGGATTAGAGCGAATTACAATGATTGCTCAGGGATTGTTGACACCCACACTGATGGAAGCAGATGTAGGAACCGCAAAATATGAACATGTGTACAGAGCAGTTGTCTGGAGAATTCCACGGCTTCCAGAAAGGAATGAAGGTACATATGCATTAAATATAATTGTTGTTTTCTTTGTTTTTGTGTTCATATTGTAGGCAATGCATTATTTAACATGATCAAAATAGCAGTGATAATGTCATATGTTAGACTAAGAGCCACACTGAGAAAAAAAGAGAACAGTGGTAAATGTGAGATGCTAAATATGGCATGTAAAATAAAAGCCTGTAGTTGTAGATGTGGCATGTTGGATAGATGTTTTTATGTGGTAAATGTGACATGTCAGGTAGAGTTTTTCTGAAAATACAGTGAAATAGTGATAATAAATGTGGCATGTTAGGTAGCGTTTTTCTGAAAGTACAGTGAAATAAATAGTGATAATAAATGTGACATGTTAGGTAGCGTTTTTCTGAAAATACAGTAAAATAGTGGTAATAAACGTGACATGTTAGGTAGAGTTTTTCTGAAAGTGCTGTAAAATAGTGGTAATAAATGTGACATGTTAGGTAGAGTTTTTCTGAAAGTAGTGGTAATAAACATGACATGTTAGGTAGATTTTTTGTGAAAGTACAGTAAAATAGTGGTAATAAACGTGACATGTTAAGTAGAGTTTTTCTGAAAGTACAGTAAAATAGTGGTAATAAACGTGACATGTTAAGTAGAGTTTTTCTGAAAGTACAGTAAAATAGTGGTAATAAACGTGACATGTTAGGTAGATTTTTTGTGAAAGTACAGTAAAATAGTGGTAATAAATGTGACATGTTAGGTAGAGTTTTTCTGAAAGTGCTGTAAAATAGTGGTAATAAACGTGACATGTTAGGTAGATTTTTTGTGAAAGTGCTGTAAAATAGTGGTAATAAACGTGACATGTTAGGTAGAGTTTTTCTGAAAGTGCTGTAAAATAGTGGTAATAAACGTGACATGTTAGGTAGAGTTTTTGTGAAAGTGCTGTAAAATAGTGGTAATAAACGTGACATGTTAGGTAGATTTTTTGTGAAAGTGCTGTAAAATAGTGGTAATAAATGTGACATGTTAGGTAGAGTTTTTTCTGAAAAGTAAAATAGTGGTAATAAATGTGATATGTTTGGTAGATTTTTTGTGAAAGTGCTGTAAAATAGTGGTAATAAACGTGACATGTTAGGTAGAGTTTTTCTGAAAGTGCTGTAAAATAGTGGTAATAAATGTGACATGTTAAGTAGAGTTTTTTCTGAAAGTAGTGGTAATAAACGTGACATGCTAGGTAGATTTTTTCTGAAAGTACAGTAAAATAGTGGTAATAAATGTGACATGTTTGGTAGATTTTTTGTGAAAGTGCTGTAAAATAGTGGTAATAAACGTGACATGTTAGGTAGAGTTTTTCTGAAAGTGCTGTAAAATAGTGGTAATAAACATGACATGTTAAGTAGAGTTTTTCTGAAAGTACTGTAAAATAGTGGTAATAAATGTGGCATGATAGGTAGAGTTTTTCTGAAAGTACAGTAAAATAGTGGTAATAAATGTGGCATGATAGGTAGAATCCTGCTGAAAGAAGCAATATAATGGTGGCATGTTTGGTAGAGCTCAGCAGTGGTAAATGTACATGTAGTGTTTAGTAGAGCTCAGCATTGATACATGTCGTGTTTAGTAGAGATCTGCTGAAAGGAGAATGAAATAGCCATAATAAAACATTAAATGGCATGTTATATATGCCCTGCTGAAAGAAGGATAAAATAGCAATATGACTGTGGCATTTTTATTAGAGCTCTGCTGAAAGGAGAATGAAATAGCCATAATAAAACATTAAATGGCATGTTAGATATGCCCTGCCGAGAGAATGATATAATAGCAATATGATTGTGGCATGTTCAATAGAGCTCTGCTGAAAGGATAATGAAATGGAAATAATAAATCATAAATGTGGCATGTTAGGTAGAACTCTGCTAAAAATAGAATGGATTGCAGTGTAAAATGTGGCATGTTAGGTAGAACCCTGCTGAAAATAGAATGGATTGCAGTGTAAAATGTGGCATGTTAGGTAGGGTCCTGTTGAAAATAGTACAAGCTGTGGTAAATGTAGTATGTTAGATAAAGCAGCCCTAACATGTCGAGAAACAAAAACCCAAAAAGCACTTTTTGATGTACATTGAAAGACATTTATTAAAAGTTTTAGTATAAGAGTGGTGAACATAGAATAAGGATACACTAGTATGGGGCTTCTTAATCTGTTCAATATTAAAAGCTGAAACAATGGAATAATATAACTTATTTTTTACAATACTTCCAGGTGCATATACCAGCCACTTATTCCGTATGACATTGGACCTTGGAGCTCATGATGAAGTACCAGAGACATTTGAAAAGTTCACAACTGTTGATTTTACCATGCCCTCGTGTACAGTTTCACAATCACAAGTGCGGTCCATCTCTGTAGAAAATCCAACACCTCCGGAAAAATGGGTAAGGTACATTGCAAAGTACCACTACAAAATTGAAATTGACCATATCAGAGATGGAGTGATGGAAAAAGAGGCCTCCCCAGAGAACAGTGATTAAATGTGATTTGATTTATTAGGTTTAATTTATACTCTTTTGATTGTGTGGTTTATAATTATTAACAGTTTTATACATTATATCACATACTGTAAGCTTGCATAGTACAAACAAACTATCTGTAATAATTATCAGAGATATCTGCATATGTACCAGGTACAAACTTCAGTCAGTATACATGTCATGTACAAACACCAGTATAATACAATATATATAAGCCACATAAACTTAAGTAGATACCTCTGTATCTTTTCGGATGTATTTATGAAAAGTTGATAATTTTAGATCAGTAAAAACACATGATCTTGTTGTATATGTGTATTGTATTTATTTTTTTTTTTTAAAGAAAAAACGTGTAGATTTGACATTAAGTTTTGTTAAATATCTATCCCACCATTATATAATAAAATCAACAAATTAAGTATCCCACCTAATAAAGTTATCTGTTGGCATTCGTTTTAACATTTCAGTAACGTCACGGCATATTTTTTGTCATCATAATTATTTTTTACTTATTATGAACTGAAGAATATAATTCTGATTTTATCCTCTAACCTGCAGTGTTTGACACAACAATATTCATGATACACTAGTATATATATATACTAGACCTGAGCACCTAACTCTAACCTGAGCACCTAACTCTAACCTGAGCACCTTACTCTAACCTGAGGCTGTAGTGTGATATGCTAGACCTGAGCACCTTACTCCAACCTGAGGCTGTAAGATAAATTACAAGGTGTTCATCACAACAATATTGTTATTGATTAGGATACTGATCTTATGAAGTGAGAATTTATCATTTTCTCATTATCTATTTATTCTATTTGTATTGCTTTTTACTTTAAAGTCAGAATCAAATGAGGTGTGATGATTGAAAAGACTTATCATGCTGCACTAGATATTTCTTTGGATAAATTATTGATACTATCAGAAATTGAACTGTTGAACTAATTTTACACCATACTTGAGTTGTAATGATATAATAGTAAAACTATCTCTCCTGGTGTATTGATTACTGATTGTAAACCCTCTAATTGGACTTGCCAGTGTTGTGATGGGAGTTTCACTAAATATCATATCAATAAAATAACTATTTCAGATGGTGACAGTATAATTATATAGAAATAGTCAAGTACTGTAAAATTTTACAAAAGAAATGAAATTTTAATCCTTGTGATCTTTGAAGGGTATTCAGGAGAGGTGTATGACATGGAACTTGTTACAAAATGGTGTAGCATATGGGAACATTATTTTTGTGATATGAGCTTGACCATCATTTTTATGGAGTACATATATTTATGTATATAATAATAGAAACTATATACCGTCTAACACCTGCATAATACACTGAACAAAACATGTAACCATGGATATAAATGATGTGTATGTTAATGGTGAAAAATATGTAACCATCATGACTTTGTATCTATTATTTTATCTCACAATTCTCATTTCATATATTGAAACAGAATTATAGGTAACCTGATATAGAGGGCATAAATGGAGTCATTTTTGAAAATCATTTATGTTACTAATGTACCACATTTAAGGATATAATTGGAGTATCATTTATATGAGGTATATAGACTTCAGTATAGGGCCTAGGGTGATGTAGTACTTAGACTAAAGAAGATTATATAAATACTCGCTCATCATAGAATTTTGGTGCTTTTTTGTTCACGTTATTGCTTTTTATCTAAGTGTTAACTTTTTGTTTTTAGATATTGTATATATTTTACCATTTTATAGTTTTTAAGTTTAAACTTTTCTCATTATTTACATATTTTTATGTCTACTCAAAATTTGTCAAACAATATATATATACTCATTTAACATATGCTATTTTACATACAAATTAAGTAGTACATATCTAGAATGTAATGTTTAACCTCTTCAGTAACTTAAAACTGTCTAGTTACACTTGAACATTATCTTGTTCTTGTCTGATTATACTGGAACAGTATCATGTAATTGTCTGGTTATACTGGAACAGTATCATGTACTTGTCTGGTTATACTGGAACAGTATTGTGTACTTGTCTGGTTATACTGGAACAGTATCCTGTATTTGTCTATTTGTACTGGAACAGTATCCTTTACTTGTCTATTTGTACTGGAACAGTATCCTGTACTTGTCTATTTGTACTGGAACAGTATCCTGTACTTGTCTGTTTGTACTGGAACAGTATCCTGTACTTGTCAAGTTATACTGGAACAGTATCCTGTACTTATCTAGTTATACTAAAACAGTATCCTGTACTTGTGTATTTGTACTGGAACAGGATCCTGTACTTGTCTGTTTGTACTGGAACAGTATCCTGTACTTGTCTGTTTGTACTGGAACAGTATCCTGTACTTGTCTGTTTGTACTGGAACAGTATCCTGTACTTGTCTGTTTGTACTGGAACAGTATCCTGTACTTATCTAGTTATACTGGAACAGTATCCTGTACTTATCTAGTTATACTAAAACAGTATCCTGTACTTATCTATTTGTACTGGAACAGGATCCTGTACTTGTCTGTTTGTACTGGAACAGTATCCTGTACTTGTCTGTTTGTACTGGAACAGTATCCTGTACTTATCTAGTTTGTACTGGAACAGTATCCTGTACTTGTGTATTTGTACTGGAACAGTATCCTGTACTTGTGTGTTTGTACTGGAACAGTATCCTGTACTTGTCTGTTTGTACTGGAACAGTATCCTGTACTTATCTAGTTATACTGGAACAGTATCCTGTACTTGTGTATTTGTACTGGAACAGTATCCTGTACTTGTCTGTTTGTACTGGAACAGTATCCTGTACTTGTCTGTTTGTACTGGAACAGTATCCTGTACTTATCTAGTTATACTGGAACAGTATCCTGTACTTGTGTATTTGTACTGGAACAGTATCCTGTACTTGTGTATTTGTACTGGAACAGTATCCTGTACTTGTCTGTTTGTACTGGAACAGTATCCTGTACGTGTGTATTTGTACTGGAACAGTATCCTGTACTTGTCTGTTTGTACTGGAACAGTATCCTGTACTTGTCAAGTTATACTGGAACAGTATCCTGTACTTGTGTATTTGTACTGGAACAGTACCCTGTACTTGTTTATTTGTACTGGAACAGTGTCTTGTACTTTGACTTTGTTTTTTGTCCTCCACATTCAAGACTGGTTACCCTCATATAACCAAAAATGTGTGGCATAAAAATCCAATAAAACAAAAACTTATACCAAATCAAACTTTGTCATTTAGTGACGACAAACTACACAATTTATTTTACCATAAAACATCATGCCCACACTTCATTGTTTTTAAATTCTCAACCATAAGGCATATTACAGCTAGATTTCACAAAAAAATTGGTATTAGTTCACTGGCATTAGGTAAGATGCATGTTTAAAGGCCTGTTGTAACTAGAATTCACCATACAGTATTTCAGTGGTGGTAGTTAAGATACATGTTTATAGTTCTTCTGTAACAAGCATTCACAAAGATGTATGTAGGCCTATATAGGTTTTCAGTAACAAGCATTCACAAAGATGTGTTAAGGTCTACTGAAGGAGTATTTCAGTTGCAGTAGTGAAGATACATGTTAACAGGTCTGCTGTAACAAACATTCAAGTGGCACTAGTGAAAATGTGTGTATATAGGTCTACTGTTACAAGCATTCACAATAGTGTTTTAGTGGCAATAGTGAAGATATATGTATATATCCACTGTAACTATCATTCACAGTACATATTGTGGTGGCAGTAGTGAAGACATGTATGCAGGACTGCTGTAACTAGAATTCACAATGTGTTAACAGTATTCATCTTTGATTGCAAATTGAAAATTACATGTATTTGCAATTACAATATTTATATTCATAGCTGTCGTGTATTTAGGATTCATTGGTAGTAATGAGTTTCAAATTTTTAAAGACTGTAATGTTTGTATGAAGTGTTTGTCTGAGTTTTTGTAATTCATTCCAAGGTCACAAGGGTTTGACATAGTCCTTACCTCGATTCAGGTTTTGATTTTATGAGAGTAGTCTATAGTATCGATCCATTCTTTATCTGTATCCCCCAAAATGCTGTTAATTATAAGGAACTTTAGAGTTAGCTCAGATAACCGTCATAATCCCATATTTAGTCACTCAAGTCATGTGGATTGTGAAAAATGTTGCTTAATGTTATATCCAGTTTCACTTACATATAGATACCCCTGATAGCGCAGTTGGTAATAGTGTCCTACTTGTGTTCAGAAGGCCCTGGGTTCGATTCCCAGTCCGTTCACACATTTTTCCCTGCCTGTAACATTTGGCATTCAACTAAATAACCCACTATGGTGTGTTTTAAAAGTCTGTTGGATTTCTTTATTAAAAATTATTAATGCACTTAAACATAAGCCAGGACATTCCATATACACTGCATACCTTGGGAAGGTAAATATGAAAACCAGAAATGCACATGAGAAACAATATCAAAATGGTGCGACTAAATGCAGGATCATGACGGTAATCCATGCTGACTCGAAAGTTCCCTACTTGAGCATACTTATGTAAATACATCAAGGTTATGAAAATGTTTTGAATGCATTTTTATTATTCTGTATGATCTGAAAGTAGTTGTGTGTAAATTGTATGTGGGTTTAGACAAGTTGTTATTCATACACCATGCATAAATAATTGTTAATTAAGATAATTGTATTGTCACATGAGAGTTCAAGATGATAGTAACATACAATTTATGTATTTTCATCAAATCCAGTTCTATCAGTCATTTCGATGCCAAAAATATGAAGCATATTCATTTGTTTTTTATTGTAAGCATTTATTTTATATTTACAAAGATGGTCGGTAGGCTGCATTTTCATGTCAGACATTTTATTGGATTGGAACCTAATTTTTATAAATGAATATGCATTTTCCAGCAATATGGCATTGATCATATGCATTTACATACAGAATGATTTTAACAGCATTTAAAAATGAAAAATTTTATGATATCTATGATAACCATGGATGGCTATGATAACTATAGGAGACTATATAGCATGGCTATAATACCTATAGAATAAATGTGATAACTAGGATAGCTATGATAACTGTAAGATGGTTATGATAAGTAAAATATGGCTATGATATCTATAGGATGGCTATGATAACTTCAGGATGGCTATGATAACTGTAGGATAGCTATGATAATTTTTACTAGGATGACTATACATGTAACTATAGCATGGCCATGATACCTAAAGAATAATTGTGATAACTAGTATAGCTATGATAACTATAAGATGGCTAGGATAAATATAGGATAACTCTGGTAATTTTAGGATGGCTGCTTATGATAAAAAATATATAACTCGAGATAAGAATTTTGAAATAGTAATAAAATATTATATTTTACACCAGAATTTAGTTTTAATATATTGGTTCATGAATCTGGGCCTGGCACCATCAAACTTGAATATTCTCAACAAGGCCTTCTCATCCAATCAGATTTGAGTAATTTTTAAGTTTTATGCATCCTTGGTACAACCTGGGGATTTTTGCGACAGCCCAAAATGCCCTGGGTTGTACCATAGATGAGTTTTATGTGTCAGGAACTGAATCATTATTAGGTATTGGTACAAATTATTATATCAATTTTGTTTTAATATTACAAGTTTGATATATGTTATGAAATATGCATCTTCAGTATTGATTTATTTGCAGTTACAGATCATCTTGAGTTTCACTTTGAAATGACTCAATTCTAATTATTAAATTATTTATTGAATTACATTTTAGCAACACTGTATTTATATACGTACATAACCAGGACTAATCCTCAAAATCAAAATGATGTTCCACATGATGTTATAAGATGGAGTTTATCTATTGACATTCAAATCACTTTACAGTCAAGGTATACAGCCAAATTGAAATATAACAACTTCAAAATGACCACCAGATTTTAGAGGCTAGCCTTTGATTATTTGTTTGGTAGACTTCAGTATATGGTATGCTGAAGATCAGAATGATAGGTATTTTTAGAAAGGCTTACTGATACAGTAAATCAATGATTTAAATCATGCATACAGAAGATTGACTGTTGTTTGTGATATTGATTTGATTATTATGCAATTATAAGATTGCATGTTACATGTATACTGGTCACGGTTTCGTATTCTAACAATGTTTTTGTACTTAACCATATTTACTGAGTCAGATAGTGACTCATTCCTGTCAGCAAGGTTTACTTATGTACCAAGTCAGTGACTTGTATCTTTAAAATTTGAGTATGTACTTTAGTTTACTGAGGCAATGATTTATACATGTCATATCTTAGAAAGTCATGTACTTATCTATTGTGTCAAGTCAGTGACTTGCAATGTATGTCTATAACACTTTGGATTAGTAACTTTAGTAAGATGGTTCTTTTGTGTAATGCACTAAATCTGTGAACTGCATTATACTTCTGTCCCTCAACAAAAGAAATCTGTTCATACATGTCATACTCATACTAGAAGTGTGGCATGACAAAGTCATGATATGTACCTTACTAGTATGGCATACAAAGTCATGATATGTACCTTAATAGTATGGCATACAAAATCATGATTTGTACCTTAATAGTGTGGTATACAAAATCATGATTTGTACCTTAATAGTGTGGCATACAAAGTCATGATATGTACCTTAATAGTGTGGTATACAAAATCATGATATGTACCTTACTAGTATGGCATACAAAGTAATGAAATGTACCTTAATAGTGTGGTATACAAAATCATGATTTGTACCTTAATAGTGTGGTATACAAAATCATGATTTGTACCTTAATAGTATGGCATACAAAGTAATGAAATGTACCTTAATAGTGTGGTATACAAAATCATGATATGTACCTTACTAGTATGGCATACAAAGTAATGAAATGTACCTTAATAGTGTGGTATACAAAATCATGATTTGTACCTTAAATAGTGTGGTATACAAAGTCATGATATGTACCTTAATAGTGTGGTATACAAAATCATGATTTGTACCTTAATAGTGTGGTATACAAAGTCATGAAATGTACCTTAATAGTGTGGTATACAAAGTCATGATATGTACCTTAATAGTGTGTTATACAAATTCACGATTTGTACCTTAATGGTGTGGTATACCAATCATGATTTGTACCTTACTAGTGTGTATAAAAAATCATGACTTGTTCCTTAATAGTGTGTTATACAAAATCATCATGATTTGTACCTTAATAATACAAAGTCATGACTTGTACCTTACTAGTGTGGTATACCAAGTCATGACTTGTACTTTATAAGTCAGTAGGGTGGTATACCAAGTTAGTGACTTGTACCTTATTAGTGTGGCATACTAAGTCATGACTTGTGCCCTACTGGTATTGTGTACCAAGAGGTACCACTTACAATTTTAAAAATATTGATATGCACTCAGTGTAGATACAGGTGAAAACTGTATACATGATATACCTAATCATTATAAACTGTTTTACTCCTTGTAAACCTTCATAAACTATTACTTTTTTACTTCCTGCTAACATTCATAAACTATTATTGTTTTACACTTTGCAAACCTTCATAAACTATTAGTTTTACTTCTTGCTAACCTTCATAAACTATTATTGTTTTACTTCCTGCTAACCTTCATAAACTACTACTATTTTACTTCCTGCTAACTTCATAAACTATTACTGTTTTACTTCCTGTTAACTTTCATAAATTATTACTGTTTTACTTCCAGCTAACCTTCATTAACTGTTACTGTTTTACTCCTAGCTGCACTTTGCTTACTGTGTAGATGATTTCAGAACGTCATATAGTTCACTTGGTTCAAATGTACTCGTTGTCTTATGGTTGATCACATTACATAGCCAATTCCAAGTATGTACAAGTATTACTTAATAATATCCATTATTACTTAATTTGATTGTATGTTGTGAATATTTTCCCCGACTATTTTTACCAAGTATTTGTTTCATTTTTAAGCTGCCATTGTACACCCGCAGTCAGTCATATGTTCACTTTTATTTTGGAAATGTAATTTAAACAAATGTTGTTGTTATAATAAATACTACAAGCAGGGTGTGTTAATGGAATTGATTGCAATTAAATGAAAAGTAAACAATTCTGTTGTTGATTTTTCTTTAAACATCATGTCTTACAAATAAAAATTTTGTTGACAGAGTAGCTCAGCTGGTAGAATGCCAGATCTTCAAGATAATGGTCTATGGTTTGATCTCAGTTTGTGCCAGATTTTCAGTTTCCATCTCCTTTCTGCACAGCTCTATGCCTAGATGGTTGGTCAGTGGTCCAAGATGTGTAGTTTGATACCTTTGTTGGATTGTACAAGTGTAGTTTAACTTAAAAAGCCATTGGAAATACAGACCCCACAAGAAGGATACAAACACACACTAGAAATCTCCCACTGCCTCACTGGGATGAATGACAAGGGCATTTTAGTCACATTGCTTGTTAAATCAAGCATATCACCATTGCTGTTGTCTAGTGTTAAATCAGTGAAATTGTAAGCAGGTGCTTTGTTCCATTCTAAGTACTAAGTTGTACCTAACACAATGAAAGTCTTGTAGACGAGACTTGAACTGAGGTCTTATAAAATGGCAGACATGGCATCTGGGCACAGAAATATTTTCAAGTTTTTGAGAAGTTTAAAATGTTCAAAAAATTAAGCATGACAAAAATTCCAACAATAAAACAAAACATTTAAAAAAAAAAAAAGATGAATGAAAGGCCCGCTATGGTGTACTACTCAAATGGGCCTTAGAGTTTAAACCCTTATAGTGGTTCCACGGTAGTCCTATGGTTATTAAAACTAACCTGTTCTTGAGAACTGTATCTTTAATATTCAAATCTTTTGGTACAAAATTCAGGAGATAAATATACTCAGAACTGTACCTAGAATAACACCACAGTAATCATTAGCCAGATTATAAAAGTAGTCGCCACAGTAACCCTTAGACAGATTATAAAGATAGTCACTGCAGTAACCATTAGAAAGATTATAAAGGTGGTTGCTACGGTAACTTCAGATAGATTATAAAGGTAGTCACCAAAGTAACCATTCAACAGATTATAAAGGTAGTTGCAACAGTAACCATTAGAGAGATTATAAAGGTAGTTGCAAAAGTAACCAAAAGACATTATAAAGGAAGTCGCCACAGTAACCATTAAACAGGGAGTCACCACAGTAACCATTAGACAGATTATAAAGGTAGTTGCCACAGAACCATTAGACAGATTATAAAGGTAGTCGCCACAGTAACATTAGACAGATTATAAAGGTAGTCGCAACAGTAACCAATAGACATTTTAAAGGAAGTCGCCACAGTAACCATTAGACAGGTAGTCACCACAGTAACCATTAGACAGATTATAAAGGTAGTTGCCACAGTAACCATTAGACAGATTATAAAGGTAGTTGCAACAGAAACCATTAGACAGATTATAAAGGTAGTCACAACAGTAACCAATAGACATTTTAAAGGAAGTCGCCACAGTAACCATTAGACAGGGAGTCACCACAGTAACCATTAGACAGATTATAAAGGTAGTTGCCACAGTATTCATTAGACAGATTATAAAGGTAGTTGCCACAGTTACCATTAGACAGATAGTCAAGGTAGTCACCACAGTAACCATTAGACAAATTATAAAGGTAGTTGCCACAGTAACCATAAAACAGATAATAAAGGTAGTCACCACAGTACCCATTAGATAGATAGTAACCATTAGACATATTATAAAGGTAGTTGCCACAGTAACCATTAGACATGTTATAAAGGTAGTTGCCACAGTAACCATTAGACATGTTATAAAGGTAGTTGCCACAGTAACCATTAGACATGTTATAAAGGTAGTTGCCACAGTAACCATTAGACATGTTATAAAGGTAGTTGCCACAGTAACCATTAGACATGTTATAAAGGTAGTTGCCACAGTAACCATTAGACATGTTATAAAGGTAGTTGCCACCGTAATCTTTAGACAGATTATAAAGGTAGTCGCCACAGTAACTATTAGATATATTATAAAGGGAGTCACCATAGTAACCTTTTTGTACATCAGGTAGTTGCCACAGTAAGCATTAGACAAAGCAATGTTTTTGTGCACCAGGTTTTCTGTACAAAATTCACCATTGAACAACTATTCTATTATTCATGAATAACCATTCACAGGTCACTACTTCTCACCTAATCAATAACCATTCACGGTTAACTCAGAATTCATCAATGACCATTCACAGTACACAAATGGTACTATTTTGGACAGCAAAATGGTCGTCTTTATACACAGGTGGTTGCTGAAGCAGGTTTACTGTACTTCTAAACTTATCAGTGGCCATTCACAGGTAACTACTAATGAACTCATCAATTATCATTCACAGGTAACTAGCTTTAAACTCATCAATGACCATTCACAGGTACCTGCTCCTGAATTCATCAATTACCATTCACAGGTAACTACTTCTGAACTCACCAATGACCATTCACAAGTAACTACCTCTGAACTCATCAGTGGCCATTCACAGGTAACTACTTCTGAACTCATCATTGACCATTCATGGATAACTACTTCTGAACTCATCAATGACCATTCACAGGTACCTGCTCCTGAATTCATCAATTACCATTCACAGGTAACTACTTCTGAACTCACCAATGACCATTCACAAGTAACTACCTCTGAACTCATCAGTGGCCATTCACAGGTAACTACTTCTGAACTCATCATTGACCATTCATGGATAACTACTTCTGAACTCATCAGTGGCCATTCACAGGTAACTACTTCTGAACTCATCATTGACCATTCATGGATAACTACTTCTGAACTCGTCAATGGCCATTCACAGGTAACTACTTCTGAATTCATCAATGGCCATTCACAAGCAACTAGCTCTGAACTCATCAATGACCTTTTATAGGTAACAACTTTTGAACTCATTAATGGTCATTCGCAGGTAACTACTTCTGAACTCATCAATGACCATTCACAGGTAACTACTTCTGAACTCATCAATGACCACTCACAGGTAACTATTTCCGAACTATCAATAACCATTCACAAGTAAAATATTTTAGACCCATTATGTTCCATGAAACCATTTTTATGATCATCAGACACATATAAAGGTCGCAAGGCCATAATTGAAAAATGACACAATTTTTATGATTTAAAAATTTATTTCATATTATTTCAATGTATTTACTTACATCCATAGTATGAAATCAATCAAGTGGCTCACCATACCACTTCAAACTCTGACAGCAAACATTTATACTTGATTAAAAACCAAATCAACAAATTTGTGATAAATTAAATATAATAATAATCCACGCAGTGATTATGTAATCAAATATGATAAAGTCTATATCACACTTACAATACAGGTAAATCAACAACTGCAGATTAAAACACATATCCATATTACACACAGTTATTATGTAGATTTACACATTTTCATGGACCTCTCTGCTCCCTCAAAATATGTCATCTTTTCACAAAATTTAACCATTCAACATGTTCAAGTTATCATACAAATTTCAAATAAATTTTCATTTTCTATAACCTCTTTAAATTTACAGTAGATTTAAATTTTGCAAAATGATCAAGTCTTTTGACTGAAAAAACTATCAATTTTTTAATCAATCTGCACATAGGTATTTAAAATAAATGTATTGTGAATATCTACTTCAAATTCATCTCCTATCAATAGTGCAGAAATTAAAACTGTAATGGTACACAATACCTTTCAACTAGAGAAACAGTTAACATTGTCTGACCTCAACCACAACCACAAGACTGTTACCTGGAGTTTTGATAAATTTCAATGTTCCCCATAGGAGTTCTGTGACTAAAACAGGGAATAATTCCATGATAAAGGACCTTTAAAATCTATGGGAAATTTGCACTTCTACAATGCAGAGTCATATGTATGATACCTGATTACAGAAGAAATAAATCATTCAAATTATTTGTGGTGTATACACGATCTATTTCAACAAGTGTAAGTCTATATGACATTTGATTAAAAATCAATCCCAAAGAAGCTTTTGTCCATTAAAACATAATGAATATTGAATTTTAATCTAAATTTGTCATACAATATATTTCAATTAATGTATTATCTATCAAGAACAATCATTTTGAGTGTTAAATCAAACAAAGTCACATTTAAAATAATTACTAAGTATTGATATTAACTTCCAAAAGTAACTTGAGACACCAAACATTCCGGTAAAACTAACTCATCAGAACAGTCATTACTCTGTCACAAATATATCAATACCTGCAGTTAATATATCTGATGTGATTTCATTACACTAATCATTCCTAAGTCAGCTAACAGCTAACCCATGACATCAAAACAATCCACTGTGACATCATCACACTAAACATTCTTAAGTCCTAAACATTGGTAGTTTCCAAAGCTAATTCATGATATCAAAACAATCCACTGTGATATCATCACACTAGCCATCCCTAAGTCATAAACATTGGTAGTTTCCACAGCTAACTCATGATATCAAAACGACCACTGTGACATCACACTAGCCATTCCTAAGTCATAAACATTGGTAGTTTCTACAGCTAACTCATGACATCAAATTATTCCTCTGTGATATCATCACACTAGCCATCCCTAAGTCATAAACATTGGTAGTTTCCACAGCTAACTCATGATATCAAAACGACCACTGTGACATCACACTAGCCATTCCTAAGTCCTAAACATTGGTAGTTTCTACAGCTAACTCATGACATCAAAATATTCCTCTGTGATATCATCACACTAGCCATCCCTAAGTAATAAACATTGGTAGTTTCCACAGCTAACTCATGACATCACAACAATACACTGTGATATCATCACACTAGCCATCCCTAAGTCACAAACATTGGTAGTTTCCACAGCTAACTCATGACATCACAACAATCCACTGTGATATCATCACACTAGAATATTCCACTGTGATATCATCACACTAGCCATCCCTAAGTCATAAACATTGGTAGTTTCCACAGCTAACTCATGACATCACAACAATACACTGTGATATCATCATACAAATCATTCCTAAGTCATTTGTATGAACAGTCAACACAGCTAACCTTTGACATCAAATTAATCCATTGTTAGTACTTAATCATACATATCAGCTCCTTGACAGCTGACAGATGTAACATGTGACTTCAAAAAAATCAACACAGCAGCTCCCATGAATATCATCTATACAATCCCAGTATGTTATCAATCTATCCAGTTATAAACATAGGCAGCCAACACAGTTAAAACCTCCACACCTAGACATAGAGACCCAACTATCCAGTTTTATAAACACAGGAAGCAGCCATCTAGACAATCCACAGTTAACATTTAGACAATCCCAACTATCCAGTTTATAAACATGGGCAGCCTCCACAGTTAACATCTAGATAACCTCCACTATCCAGTTATAAACATAGAGACTCCAGTTAACATCTAGATAACCTCCACTGTCCACTTATAAACATAGGCAGCCTCCACAGTTAACATCTAGACAATCCCAACTATCCAGTTTATAAACATAGGCAGCCTCCACAGTAAACATCTAGATAACCTCAACTATCCAGTTATAAACATAGAAACCCTCCAATTAACAGCTAGATAATTCCAACTATTCAGATATAAACATAGGAAGCCTCCACAGTTAACATCTAGACAATCCCAACTATCCAGTTTATAAACATAGGCAGCCTCCACAGTAAACATCTAGATAACCTCAACTATCCAGTTATAAACATAGAAAGCCTCCAATTAACATCTAGATAATTCCAACTATTCAGATATAAACACAGGTAACCTCAACAATTACCATCTAGACAATCCCACCTATTGTTATAAAATATAGGTAGCCTCCACAGTTAAAATCTAGATAATCCAAACTATTCATTTATAAACATAGGTAGCCTGCACAATTAACATTTAGACAATCCCACCTTTTCTGTTATAAACATATGTAGCCTCCATAGTTAACATCTAGACAATCCCACTTTTTCTGTAATAAACATAGGCAGCCTCCACAGTTAACATCTAGACAATCCCACTTTTTCTGTAATAAACATAGGCAGCCTCCACAGTTAACATCTAAACAATCCCAACTATCCTGTCATAAACGTAGACAACTTCCACAGTTAACATCTAGGCAATCCCATCTATTCAATTGTAAACATACATAGCCTCCACAATTAATATCTAGATAATCCCAACTATCCATTTATAAACATAGGCAGCCTCCAAAGTTAACATCTAGACAATTCCAATTATTCAGTTATAAACATAGGTAGACTCCACAGTTAATATGTGACATCACAATAATCCAATGTGACTAATTCATCAGACTTTACATTATTCCTTCACAGATACATTATCCGTCATAATATCCATGGCTTAATTTTAATATGGAAAAATGGAATTATCAAAGATTATAAAGCTTACGTGACACAAACATATTTTACATCTGCCCTATTAATCTCGCAACATACCAAGAAATGGTCAACATGGTCAAGGAAAACTTTCAACTCTAAACTTTGTAATGGTGTATATCAGAGTTTGAGGCGAGAAAAAGATAACTACTCTATCTAATACCTCTAACTATGAAATAAAATCATATATAAAACATAGAATTTCCTAATTACTAATCTATATAACATTTTTCATTAAAATTTCAAAAAAAGTTGATAACAATATTTTAAAATATGAGTATTTACATTAACAAACATGTGCTTCAGCACCAGAACACCTGAAATATACAAGACTTTACACCTGGTTATACTTATAATGTGGATATGACATCCATTGAAATCACAAAAATAATTATCTAATACTCCAAACAACATGAGAACACCATATAAAGTCTGTTTTATTTGTTTTAATGGTGTTTTATACTGCACTCAACAACAACAAAAAGTTATACAGTGGTGGCCATTAGCTTGCTTAGCATTTGTCATTCAAGAATCGTATCCCGAGGATTGGGATTCCTTTGTCATACCCTTTGTTGATTATTTTTCTCCCATGTCTTAAATATATGTCTATGTAGATATACGCAGGATCTATATGTCTATATAGATCTACACTGATGTATGTCAAGTCTGACATAAATATGTACTGCAATCTACATCAGTTCTACATCATAAATAGTATTGTGATGTCATAACGCGTGTAGCTTATCAAATGGGGTTGACAAGAAAATCACTCCCCAGAAAAAAGAAGGAAAAATCTATGAACCATAGGAGAAAAAACAGTCATAACGTACCATGGAAAAGATCACCCATATTCCACAAAGGAAAGTGACAAACTTTCTCACATAATTGATCCAATGAGGTTGACTATAACACTAACTTTAGATATACTACTACTGAGAAACTCAGCCAAGAAGCCCCTAACATCAAATGATGTTGCTACATAAAACACTAGAACAATATACACCACCCAGTGGTTACAGTGTTTGTATCACAAACAAGGTGCCTGGCCTTTACACACTTTGGACTGGAAACTGCACTTATTTTCCTGGAGAATTTCTTATCTCTCCCTAGACATGAGACAACTTTATCCCAAAGATATTCCAGTAATTCAAGTTATCTATCTTTGACTGGTTCAATTATTAAAATCATGATAAAATTTAAAGTATAAGAAAAATGACCTATAACCATACTGCAGGAGGGACAAAGATATTGAAATGTATCCACGACCTGGCAAGCTTCACTTTGAGATTTCTTTGTCTTTACCACAACATGGTGATAGATCCGATCAATCAAATCATACCTGAGATTTTAACACAGGTAATGACTCTTCCTTTGCAAAACTTTTGGCAAAGGATATGAACATAACATGTCTTCAGGACTTAACACAACATTCATTTATAAGTTAAAGTAGGCGTGGCATGTAAATGAACCCTCCCTGATATATGTCAAAACTGTCACTCCATCTACATATGGTGAGATACAAGTAAAGCATTCTTGGCTGGATATTAAACAACATTAAAACAAATAAAAGGGATACATCACCTAAAAATATAATTTGTTATATCTTTACACAACACAAGAAACAATTACAAAACACCAACTTGAATATGTAATTTGTCAAATATCCTCATGCAACACAATTCTAATACATCTAGTTCTGTACATGTTTAGATATGTGTTCAGATAAACAAGTAAACTAAAGCCAGAGAAGTAAAACAGCTAGTGTATCTTGGTGACAAATACATTTCTTAAACCTGTCCTAGACTTTGGACAAGGCCCTACTTAATTTGTAGAAAATACACAGGGGACTTTGTCTTAATTTCTTGGCTTTACACAAGTATTCCATTGCTTTATACCCAATATTTACTGACACGCCTATCCTAAAACAAAATGACTGAATTAGAAATAAAGGAGGAATACCAAATATATAAAAAAATAACAACTGACAAAAAATATCTGGTTCATGAAAACCAAATTAACACAAAATCTTTTACAGAGAACTGTTTAATATATACACATATATGTTCTCACAAACTATCAACGAAATTAACAAAGAGTTTTATAAGTACAAAATAAAAGTGTGAGCCCAACACAACTGACTTTAAGAATTTACTTTAGTCCCAGAAAGTTGGTCTACTTATTCAATTAGACTTGAGCTGTATAACCAGTGTGGACCGTACCCAACTTTCAGTTGGAGTCACATGATCCGAGTACATACTATTCTGAAAAAAAAACTGAACAGAATGAGTCAACTTGATAATGGTCTATTGATGAATTGCTCAAATCTGCCGGCCCCTTTCATCAATCGATTTTTTTAAAACAATCAATCTGAACAGTAACAATTTACATGTTTTAAACATGTAGTTCTATTCTGTACACTTTTTTGACTTCCAAAAATAGACAACACACTCATTTCTAACTGACACACTTACATACACAAACCTCAATGAACAAAGACAGAACTTTCTGATGGTGATATCTTCATCTGATTTGGATATGAAGAATGGAAACCAAATTAAAACATCGAAACGCCAAGGACAATATTAAATGGTGATCTATCATATCACAATGTATTACTACAGAAATAATCACAGTACATATACACAATGTAACTGTACATTATTATATCTTGTTAACAAGGAAACACAATTGTCATGAAACATTGTACAGAAAGTAATATTTCAAAGGTCATTTTGTGTGTTACAGTTCATAATACCCAGTAGATTATGTAAAACAGACCATTTTGTTGTCTAATGATACAATGTAAGTGCAGTGATATGAAAGTTAAGATTAATTATATATTTACAGCTTTTACATCACTTATGATATTTCAATTATACCTTGGCATGAATGATAAAATATTGTAGAGCCAACAAAACAAAGAAAAAAATACTCAGTAAGTATGATAGCTACATTTACTTTGGACTTTTTTGAAAGTTTTTGTTTTGAATGGTGTTTTATGCCACCCTCAACAATGATGCCCACAATTTTATTATGGTGGAGGAGAGAACAGGAATAGACCCCAAGCCTTCAGTAAGTATACTGGCAAACTTTCTCGCAAAATTTGCCTACGTTCCAGTGGGCCTTGAGCCTGTGTTGATTTGAGGAGAGAGACTTCATGATTTAAAGTACAATGCTCTATCTAACCACTCGGCCACGGAGGCCCAAAGTTTGTGAAATCATCATGTATGTTTTAACTACATGTAATTGTAAAAGTTTGGAGAATCATTGAGTTGGCCGTAGCTACATACACTGTATAATTATAAAAAATAGAAGAATCATTTAGTATGGCAGTGCTAATCCTGAGAAGTAACAATAACCACAAGTATAATGAAGATAAGAATAAAAGTCACAAAAATCTGATCTGATGTAGCTGATAATGAATAGAAGAATATGACTATCTGATATAGTGTACCTACTTATAAGATGTTAGCGGAGTATCATGTGGGTAATTATAGATAAAAGGTGGGAAAATGTAACAAGAACTGTTTGGTATAATAATGTAGTTAATTAAACAACTCATGATTCAAGTAGATGAATCATTGGTATCTCAAATATATATATATATATATATATATATATATATTATATATATATATATATATATATATATATATATATATGATTATATTACAAAAATAAATCTAGTTTAGATGTTTTGGTAATGTAGTAAAAAAACAAACTTTACATAACAGTAATTAGAAGGATGTAAAGGCAATAACACAAAAGAGAGCCTTTATATTCAAATTTCCTGACATCCCCCATAAAGCTAAGATTGATAAATACAAATAACCCAAGAGACAGACTGATGCAAGACTTTGGTAGAAATGTATAGAATATCAGAAATATTGTCAACAAAAATTGTTTACCAAACACATACATGAATGAAAAGAGTTTAATGAAAACCAGAAAGTAACTGAAAACAAAATACCCATAAATTTACAAAAATTAAAAACTTTTAAAGACATAATATATTATTGCTGTGTTTCTCCATGTGGAGTCTGACAGTCTTGAGCCCCTTATAACACAATCTAGTTAAAACCAATCTTTCACCACTCCTGTTTTCTGATATGTTGCAAAGAGGAGCTAATGAAATCTGTTATGGCGTGTATGTGAATGACCTTTTGTAGGTGTGTCATGTTCAACCAATGAAATTGCAACTTGCATGATCTTGAAAGTACTTCAAATGTCAAAGAGATATAAATCATTTCATATAAAAAAATTGCCAGTCCACAGAATTCATTGTGACTACATTTGGTGATTTGATCTGATCCAAGGTTCTGAAAAGAATTCCCTACTTCTGGATTTTGTGTGTTTAGTGTTGTAAATAGCATTTAAAATGTTTACATTCCTTTACCATTTGATAAACTTCCAAGATCTTGTATTGCATTTTCATATAAGTCAAACATGACACAACTCCTGAGGTCATTCACAATTGACCCCCATAGCGGATTTTGTTAGATCCTCTATGTGACATATCAGAAAACCGTAACAACGACAGATTGGTTTTCAACTGGATTGCTTATATTGTGGTATGTGATTATAATATTGACTCTAAATTTAACATTCTACACGAAATACAATACAATAAAGTAAACTGTACATTATATACATATAAATCTTCACGAGATCACACATAACAAACACCCCATTACATACTAGTGTTAAACTGTATCACAGTAAAATACATATATCTGATTATCTCCCCTAGTGATTATATAATCAGTCCACCAACAGACAAACATTTCCCAATACTCCAAAAACATGTACAATGACAGTAAAAATGAACAAGTTCTATATAGGTAAGTGAGCGTAAAAATACAATACATGTTACCATCACTTTAATAGTTATATAACGACAGCTAAGGAATTAAAGGGCTTTAATGAAATTTTAAACATTTTCGATGGTTTCATAGCTATAAAAATTTAAAGAAATAAATTACATATCTTTCAAAAATAAAATAAAATCAATGAGAAATTTAAACTGAAAAAATGAATAAAAGTGTACATATTTGTACAAGAATGTATACAAAGTAACCATGGTACATTTGTATCTGAAACTGTTAGATACAAAGAACCTGTCATACAAAGTTTTAAATTTGATCTGGATTTTTTTCTCATTTTGGTGTCTATAGTAAGAGAGAACAGAACTAAATATCTAAAACAAAAACATTTTAATTGAAAAGTAGAAATGTTGAAATTGCACCACACCTCCCACCTTAATTCTTTTGAAAGAATATTTCCTTCACTTCAGAAAAACATTAAAAATTGACATTATGAAATATCAATTTTAGAAAACACATCACTATGTGAAACACATAAAAACACATTAGTATTTGGCTTGTTGCCAGTAATTATTGAAAATCTTGTAACATCATAATTTTTTATTCATTTTAAATTCAATAACATAGGATATTCAATCAGCAATATCAATAAATTTTCAGTGATAAAAATCCAATAATTGAACCAATCTACATGTACAAATTGCACACCAATGTACAAAAATAAAAAATATAATATGATGAAAAACATAATAATAAATGGAGGAACTCTGTTTATATGTGAGGATCTCTGTAAACTTGAAATAGCTACTCTGGGATATCGGAAGATTCCGAGTCTAATAAAACATCTATACCACCATATTTACTTATTGTAACAAACGTTAAACAAGATAACAGCGAAAACCATCGTAAAACTGGAGCATAAATGAAGAAAACAATTACACACACTTGAAATACTGTCCAGAATATTAAAGCAAAAGTAAACAGATAATTTATATCTTTTTCATCCCTGCAAATTACTTCATTTGGTCCATCACTAAACTTTTTATTTCCTGTGTAATAGGTTTTAAGTTTTCCTTCCTTTTGTTTCCAACATTTTTTACACCAATCCTCAATGCCATCTGCATCTGCTGGTATTTCCCTTTCTTTGTAATATTCCACATGAAAATGAACGACTTTGGGAAAATTTCCCTTCAAAATGTCTGATTCATTTTGTGGAAAGTTGATAGGATATCCTACTGTTACATCACACACTGAATCCAATGTAGTCACTGAGAAAACAAGGAAAGTAAGCATCATCAACACTTTATATTAATATCTATCCCAAGAATTTCAAGTTTACTAAGCATCGTGATGATACAGTCAAACTTGTCTATAAGGTCCACTCAAGGGAACAGGCAAAATAGCCATTATAGAGAGGTGGTCTTTATAAAGGGATTAATTCATTATCAAAAAAGTTAACGAAGGTTTATTTTGATAGCCTTTAAAAGCAGGTGCCCTTTAAACAAAGGTGGTCTTTAATGCAAGTCTAATGCAGTGCTAAATAATGTCCAGTACTAACACATCATCACTACAGATAGGTTTACAACATGCATATTGAAATGTGTGTACTTTATTTTGTTCTGTTCATGTTTTACACCACACAGCTGACAATTTTTTTAATTATGTGGTGCTGACAAAATTTTCACACTTGTTATCATGTATACGAGAGAGGGCCATCAAACATCAAACACTAAAGGAGACATTGTATAACTGGCAATCAAACTGTTATACATTTAATGAGTATTGAGGGCAGATATAAAAATGTATGAACATTACTTACATTCACGCATCTTCTGTACCAAGTACACAAACCCTGTAGTTCTGGGATGTAGCACATATTCGTATGGCTGCAAGTCATTCTTTTTAGCAAAACTGTCACTTTTGGCTTTTGTTGTTGGTGTCAGGTCAGTACCTTCTGGAAACAGCAGTATCTGTGTAACATCAGACAAGTGAAATCAGCAAATACTTGTACATGTGCAGGGAAACATGGTCTCATTTTAACAACTTGATTTTGTATCTAGCTGTACTCTGCGAGTCAATTAATTCTAAGTGTCTTTACTGTACAGGAAGACCTTGTATTACTGTCAGAATTTGTTTGAAGCATTATAAAGGGGTGTTGCAATAGGTTGAGGAAAACCTTATATGAAATTGTAGGGAAAAATGGAAAAATGGACTTTAAAAAATTGTAGCTTAAATTGAGGTGGCAAATGAAACGAAGAGCATTATAAAGAGGTTCCCTGTTCATTATTTTGTATACATGTCTTTATCATATGATCAACCAAAGATGATTCTGGATGAGAGCTATTAAATCTCCAATCGAACTGATTGGCTAGTGATAGGTGCTTTCCCTGTTATTGGTGTTTTACCTTTTATAAGTGTTTACCTGTTATAAGTGTTTTACCTGTTATAACTGTTTTACCTGTACAGGTGTTTTACCTGTTACAGATGTTTTACCTGTGATAGATGTTTTACCTGTTACAGATGTTTAACCTGTTACAGTTGTTTTACCTGTTATAGATGTTTTACTTGCTAAAGATGTTTTATCTGTTATAGCTGTTTTACCTGTTATAGCTGTTTAACCTGTTGCTTTTTACCTGTTACTGGTGTTTTACCTTTTATAGGTGTTTTACCTGAAGTGTTATAGGTGTTTTATCTGTAACTGGTGTTTTACCTGTTAAAGGTATTTTACCTATTATTTGTGTTTTACCTGTTAAAATTGTTTTACTTGTTACTGGTGTTTTACCTGTTACAGGTGTTTTATTTTACCTGTTACCAGTGTTATAGGTGTTTTACCTGTTACAGGTGTTTATTTTACCTGTTACCAGTGTTATAGGTGTTTTACCTGTTATAAGTACTTTACCTGTTACTGGTGTTTAACTTGTTATGGGTGTTTTACCTGTGATCAGTGTTAAACATGTTACTGGCATTTTACCTGTTATACGTGTTTTGCCTGTTATATGTGTTTTACCTGTTATAGGTGCTTTACCATTATAAGTGTTTTACCTGTTATAGGTGTTTTATCTGTTATATATGTTTTACATGTTATAGGTGTTTAACCTGTTACAGTTGTTTTACCTATTATAGATGTTTTACCTGATATAGATGTTTTATCTATTATAGCTGTTTTATCTGTTACAGGTGTTTTACCTGTTATAGCTGTTTTACCTGTTGGTTTTTACCTGTTACTGGTGTTTTACCTGTTATAAGTGTTTTACCTGTTAAAGGTCTTTTATCTATTATACATGTTTTACCTGTTATAGCTGCTTTACTTGTTATATATGTTTACCTGTTATAGGCTCTTTATCTGTTATAGGTATTTTACCTGTTATAGGTATTTTACCTGATATAGGTTTTTTATCTGTTATAGGTGTTTTATCTGTTACACATGTTTTAATTGTTATAGGTATTTTACCTATGATAGGTGTTTTGTCTGTCATGTTTGTTTGAATGTTTTTTATATCCCAGTCCCCGCCAAATATGTTGACGTTTGCTATGACTCTATACCAATTCTGTTAGGGATCTTTATAATGCCACATCCACCACATGTCAATCTCTAATTCACTTTTAATACACATTCAGCATAAGAATACTCGTTACTTAGGATGGATTCAAACTCAGAACCCTCAACTTTGGAGGATGCTCTATCAATGACTGAATGAGTTGCTGTGAGAGGTATGCATACATTGCTTGAGTCTCCAGTTATGTCTCTGTACAGTTCCCATATTTCTGAGTTATACATATATATAGAAATATTTTTGTGAATTTTATCAACTGATATGACTAAAGATACAGAAAGTCTTTACCTGTGGTTTATAACTCAACTTCCTAAAATACGTCAGACAACGGATTATTGTTTTCTGGTCAATTTCCCACTTCCTGTGTAGAAAGAGGTATCCTGCACACTGCATTGCCCATCCTAAAAGAGAATTTATAAAACAACTCCAAAATGTTCTATAGATATAAAAATTTCAGATACCAAAGTATTAATCAATAGAATGTCCAGGACATAGATACAAATCCGGTAAAAATGGACAAACACGGACCTCTGGAAACCAAGAGGTGGGATCAGGTGCCATGGAGGAGTAAGCATCCCCTGTCGACCGGTCACACCCGCCGTGAGTCCACAGTCAAGTCCAATGAAACAAGTGAGGAGTGTATCCTCGTCACAATTAGTACAGACTTCTCAACAACCACCAACGAAAAGGCAACTCAACATTTCACTTAGTGAAACAGAGTAGTCGCAAACAAGACTATTATACCGACCGTAAAATTTGCGGAACGTTGACATTAAACGCGGTTTTCGATATCCCTGTGTCAATAATTTGTCAGTGAGTAGTTTACCTCTGTATATGAAATCTTCATATGTTGTGCACGCCCTGGCATATCGGATCATTTGTGAAATATAAACTCCATATGCGGGTGACTGAGGGATATTACTACTTAAATGTGGAAAATTTACGATGGGAAAGCCGAAATCGTCGCGTAGATTTGATCAAAAAGAATTAACATCTACTTATATTTCAGTTTGCATCTAAAATTAAAACAGACAACAAAAACAGAGAGAATCTAGGGATGCTAATAGATACTTGTCAAGGGAATCTAGGGGTGCTAACAGATACTTGTCAAGAGAATCTAGGGGCACTAACAGGTACTTGTCAGGAGAAACTAAGGGTGCTAACAGATAATTGTCAAGAGAATCTAGGGGTGCTAACAGATACTTGTCAAGATAATCTATATGTGCTAACAGATACATGTACTTGTCAAGATAATCTATATGTGCTAACAAATACATCTACTTGTCAAGAGAATCTAGGGGGTGCTCACAGATACATGTACTTGTCAAGATAATATAGGGGTGCTAACAGATACATATACTTGTCAATAGAATCTAGGGGTGCTAACAGATACATGTACTTGTCAAGATAATATAGGGGTGCTCACAGATACATGTACTTGTCAAGATAACCTAGGGGTGCTATCAGATACATGTACTTGTCAAGAGAATCTAGGGGTGCTAACGGATACATGTACTTTTCAAGATAATATAGGGGTGCTCACAGATACATGTACTTTTCAAGATAACCTAGGGGTGCTATCAGATACATGTACTTGTCAAAATAATATAGGGGTGCTAACAGATACATATACTTGTCAATAGAATCTAGGGGTGCTAACAGATACATGTACTTGTCAAGATAATATAGGGGTGCTCACAGATACATGTACTTGTCAAGATAACCTAGGGGTGCTATCAGATACATGTACTTGTCAAGATAATATAGGGGTGCTCACAGATACATATACTTGTCAATAGAATCTAGGGGTGCTAACAGATACATGTACTTGTCAAGATAATCTAGGGGTGCTCACAGATACATGTACTTGTCAAGAGAATCTAGAGGTGCTAACAGATACATGAACTTGTCAAGATAGTTTAGGTGGTGCTCAATGATACATGTACTTGTCAAGAGAATCTAGGGGTGCTAACAGATACATGTACTTGTCAAGATAATCTAGGGGTGCTCACAGATACAGGTACTTGTCAAGAGAATCTAGAGGTGCTAACAGATACATGAACTTGTCAAGATAGTTTAGGTGGTGCTCAATGATACATGTACTTGTCAAGAGAATCTAGGGGTGCTAATAGATACATAAACTTGTCAAGATAATCCAGTGATACTAACAGGTATGTGCATTACTGATCAATGCATCAAATAAACTACCAGACAATCATCATGTTTTGGAATTAAAATAATAAATGTTAAGAAAATATAAACCTTACATTTGTTTAAAAGATCTTAACCTGTTTTCTCAAACTACCTGTATATTCATAATATAAGTATTTTTCATTACATCACTAGGATTAACAAGAGAGTATATTTAGTAAGAAAGATCACTTACCAGGTCCTGGTACATTTTTTAACACTTCTTTCAATGTAATTTTGAAACGTTTTAGAGGTCCACATCTTATAATGTAAGAAAAAATGAATAACCAATCAAAACGTGTTCTGTGATTCATAACAATGATTGATGAATCCTCTAGAGGAACCATATCACCAGTTATAACAGCCTTAACTCCACATAACTTCTCATACAATGCCTGAAAATACAAAGACTTAGTATTCAATGAATATCATAAAGTTAGATCAAATCATGAAAATTTTTCATGTCTTGTGTATATCCAAAATGCCTTTTTCAGAGGAATTCCACTAAAAGCAAAATCAATTTTAACATAATGATGAATAAAGAATCAGTGCAGAGAATCCATTAAAAGTATCCCATATTGGGAGAATTTGTAATTGGGAGAAGTATTATTCCAAAATAGATGTACCCAAACACTAATGTTGTTTTCTGAATTGTTTTGTGACTACGATTTCTCTTGGAGACCTTTTACCCCAAACCTACATGTTGATGATATTTCATATTACAGTACGTAACAGATATTTTATATTACAGTATGTAACAGATAATATTTCATATTACAGTACGTAACAGATATTTTATATTACAGTATGTAACAGATAATATTTTATATCAAAGTATGCAGAGTTTTTGAGATTCACTGGTCTTACCAGAAAAACAAGTAAAAACAAAAGTCAAGTGAAATCAATCTGATAACTGGTTCAGATGACTATTAATTTTCCATTTCATTTCAATTGTGTATATATGGAGACCAGTAAAAAAATTTCTTTGACCAGAGAAATTCCTTTATTCACTGGTCCAGTTGACCAGTAATTTTGTTTTATTTCAAAATGTCTGCAGTATGTAACAGATGATATTTTATATTACAGTATGTAACAGATAATATTTCATATTACAGTATGTAACAGATATTTTATATTATAATATGTAACAGATAATATTTTATATAACAGTATGTAACAGGTAATATTTTATATTATAATATGTAACAGATGATATTTCATATTACAGTATGTAACAGATAATATTTTATATTACAGTATGTAACAGATAATATTTCATATTATAATAAGTAACAGATAATATTTCATATTACAGTATGTAACAGATAATATTTTATATTACATTCTGTCATGGGTACAGATTCTCTAATTATTACGTTATAGCTGTTGTACCAGATATCATATCACATGTGTTGATTCATGTATATAGTCAAATACCGTATGTCATATACAAAGATTAAGATCACCAAATTTCTATATAAAAGTGTCCAGTAATCGTACACTCTCAATAATTGTAAATAACTAGCATGTTATATTTTCATGTGTCTGTTGCACTGTTGTGTGCCTGTTAAACTGTCATGTATCTGTTACATTGACATGTGCCCATTACAATGCTGTTTGCCTGTTACATTGTCATGCGTCTGTTACATTGTCATGCGTCTGTTACAATGTCAAGTGCCTGTTATAATTTTGTGTGCCTGTTACACACGGTAATATCCATATGCCTGTTACACTGCCATGTGCCTGTTACAATGCTGTTTGACTGTTACACTGCCATGCACCTGTTACACTGTCGTGTGCCTGTAACAATTTTGTGTGCCTGTTACACATGGTAATATCCATATGCCTATTACACTGCCATGTGCCTGTTACAATGCTGTTTGCCTGTTACACTGTCAAGTGCCGGTTACAATTTTGTGTGCCTGTTATACACAGTAATATCCATATGCCTGTTACACTGACATGTGCCTGTTACAATGCTGTTTGTCTGTTACATTGTCAAGTGCCTGTAACAATTTTGTGTGCCTGTTATACACAGTAATATCCATATGCCTGTTACACTGACATGTGCCTGTTACAATGTTGTTTGCCTGTTACATTGACATGTGTCTGTTACAATGTTGTTTGCCTGTTACACTGTCAAATGACTGTTACAATTTTGTGTGCCTGTTAAACACAGTAATATCCATATGCCTGTTACCATGTCAAGTGCCTGTTACAATTTTGTGTGCAAGTTATACAAAGTAATATCAATATGCCCGTTACACTGCCATGTGCCTGTTACAATGCTGTTTGCTTTACACTACCATGCGCCTGTTGCACTGTCAAGTGCCTGTTACAATTTTGTGTGCCTGTTATACACGGCAATATCCATATGCCCATTACACTGACATGTGCCTGTTGCAATGCTGTGTGCCTGTTACACTGCCATCCGTCTGCTGCACTGTCAAGTGCCTGTTACAATTTTGTGTGCCTGTTATACACGGCAATATCCATATGCCTATTACACTGACATGTGCCTGTTGCAATGCTGTGTGCCTGTTACACTGCCATCCGTCTGCTGCACTGTCAAGTGCCTGTTACAATTTTGTGTGCCTGCTATACATGGTAATATATCCATATCCTGTTGCAGTCATTAATTTTTATTTGCCATAAGCATTGATAATTATTCAGTATACATAGAACACCGCTATTTCCAATTTAAGAGGTAGGTATAAACCATTTTATTTTAATCAGCCAAAACCAGTGGACACAATTAATATGATTTAGACTTTTAGAATTCTAGTGAGCAATGTAGGCCTACAAATGTACATTTGTCATAACAAAACTGAGTGGAAGAGTCATTCAGTTAAAAATGTGCATAAAAAACAAAAATTACAATGACACTTACAACTGCATATATCTGCCACAGCCATATCATCTGATCCATGAACCTTCTGCCCACCCGAGGTTGAAAGAAAACAAGAGGAATCAGAGGGGTGAGAAAATAGATCGCACCAAAAGTGCTACTGAAAAGCATTAAAAAGGAAAACAATACTCCCTTTAAATTTGCCATTTTAACTTTAACGTCATTTAACAAACATGTGTACAGAGCTGTATTTACACAGTTTTGATTTTGACTGCATAAATTATGATTAAAAGTTTGTTTTCTTGTGGGCAACACTTCATCACCATGGAAAATAAAGTAAAATCAAGAGAAAACTAGGAAGGGTCGCGGAATTGCTTCGAACGTAATGAAAACTCTAAAGATAATCCGAACAGTCGTTGTGTAAATATTAAAAATGAAAACGGATATCGAATACCGGAATTAAATAGTGAATTAAATAAAGTTTATAACATTAAATAAGTAACGCTTTATCTTATAATAATTAAAATAAATTATCAAAATGCAGGTAAAGTTACAAGCACATAAATTTAGAGATAACTTGCATTTATATTTACCTAGTTGTCCATTTTCTTTTACAGTCAAACGTTTTACCTAAAGCGTCTCTGTCACCAAGACTAAAATTGTTAAAAAAGGTATTTGCACGTTGCATTGGGTAACCACCACTGGAAATAATTATTGTAGACATTAAATTAGCCATGGTAGGTAGATAAAATAATTTTATGGCGACAGTAATTGACACCGTGATCTAGAAAGCCAAAAGGTTAAAACATGCTGTGTTGAAGTTTGGTGTGATTACACTTTAAGACGGAGGAAGTATCCACAATATTATAATCCCATTATAATAATTATAATGTCAAAATAGAAAAAGAATCTATAGTACAATTCACCCTAAAACTGTTTTGAATAAACTTCTCATAGAAATATAAATACCTGTGTAAAATTACTAGGTCAAGATGATTAAACGAAAATTATCCAAACTTTCTGTCGTCTCAAAATCGTACGGACGTTCATTCCCATTTCGTAATTGGTGGGCGAATACACTATATAAGGCAATTTAACATGCAAACGTTCAAAAGAAACTTGGCGGTTTAGAAACGTCAGCGACGTCTGCATTTTGTGAGTGCACACAGATTGCGTACTTAATATACAAAGTAACCGGAAGATGGTTCACTCCAAATAGAAAACCTCAAATACAACATGAAATGAACGTTTACAAAACAATTTCAATAGTTTTCTCAAAAGTCATCTCGATACACTCTATTTGTATTCCTGAAATAAATAATGCATACTATGATCCGTTGACACGAAAAATACTTAATTAATTTGTGGAAATATCATCGCTGTTTCGTATTTTTACTTTAACTGGTGGTGGACAAAATATGTGTACATAGTCTACTTCAAATCTCAGTTTTCGGCTCCTAATTCCATTTGAATGGACCACAGTACAATGCTTATTGCTCACTTGTTGAAAACACCTATCTCGATCTGCCATCAACAAAATAAATATTTGGCTAAAATTTATCACTCATCTTTCAATATGTTTACTTTTACAAAAACATGTAACAAATATATGAATTTAAAATAAAAATTAACTAAAATTTTACTAGATTCAAATTCATTTATAGCAATAAGTCTGTATAGCTTTGTTTAAATCTTGTCAAGTTTCAAAAATACATACCATTTTTGTTGTGGACACAATTAATCATACATTTGCATATCTAATCTTTTGCAGTCAGATTTGAAATGAGTTTTAATAATTTTTCTTTTTTTAGGCTTACCTAGCACACAAATCCTGTGTAATTGTCAGGATCAAATGAGAAAAGAACTAAAATGAAAATCAGTTAGTGGACACAAGATAAACTCCACATGTGTACAATAAAGTTAATTATACCTTAATATGCATTAATTCATCATGTTATTACAAGTCATGATGCACAATTTGACTATGAAGAAAATATATTTATACATATACCAGTATAAAGGGTCTCCCTAGGTTCTTATTTTAGCAAAACCCTGTGACCCACAACAGAAGATGTCAGAGTCAGTGAGTGGCAGGTTAAATTTCCAAGTCCCATTAAGGACAAATTAATTTGTATATATTCTTATAATACACATATTCCAAATAGAATATATAGTTATAACATTCAAATACAAAAAGTTTTCTTACAGTATTTATAATTTACATGTAACTAGCCTAAAGTATATAAAATAAACAAGTGAGAAAATATTGTTTTACAATTTGTTGTATTTTTAACCATGATTGAAACTTTAAAGTCAATGAAATTTAAGAGTCCTTAATATGATTATGAATGTACAGTGACACATTTTCAGTCTCAAATTCAAATATACATTACAACAGTTTACGGTGCATCCCCATGTTCACAATTATAAAAGAAATTATAATTAATTTGAAAAAGTAAACTGCATAAATTAATTGTACAACTTTAAAGAATGCATTATGGAAGATCAAAGAATACATTATTATTGTAGTGTCCGCAACATAACAAAATGATTAGAATTTGATTTATCAATAAACAATTAAAGATCTTAATAGATTCTATGTTTTCTACTTATTCAGTGCATTATAACAAATTAAATTAGGCTTGAACAATTTAACAAAAGACTGATAACTTTAAGATTTTGAACATTTATAAATAGTCATTATCATGATTATGTATGTTATTCTAAGTTTAAATTTATATTTTCAATATATATTTACTAAATTACATGTTTACAGTAAATATTTTTGATAGCTTAGTAATGATAAACTAAAATCAGATAACATTTCCAAAAAAAAATGATAATGAAATTGAAAAATTGTTGCGGACACTACAGTGTTGCGAACCCTACAAAAACAACATATCTGTCAGAAAAAAACAAGCGGCATTGAGCTAGAGCAAGGTTATTTGGTAGACAGTTTAGTATCAGTGTTTCCTCTTTCCTGTGAAAATAAAGGAACATAGTTCCTTATGGATTCTAAAATAAGCACAGACTATAGCCTCGTTGCCAGTTGAGATGAGCACATTATGTAAACAAGTCTGCCATTCAAACACATTTTCCAGTGTTCATGGAGAAAGTAAATGAGACTATATTTACATTTAGTATTACCATTTGGGTAATTTCTAATCAATAAGTTCGCTTTATGAATGGTCTATGGCCGTTCGAGCAGCACTCTCTAATACATTATATGATCACCCGTTTATGCTCAGTTAAGTGTCAATTTGGTTTTTAATTTAAAATGTGCTTTGCGGGGCAACAGTAAAACACAGCATAATTACTTAAGAAAATTATTATGGCCGAATTAATGTGTCCATCATTTACATGTACACTCCCTATTTATGTTGTTGTGCTTTCTGCTGCCACACAACAACCCATCTCAGCAACTGACAACACTCTTATATACATGTAGATGTTTAATATTATCGACATAATTCAGTCAAATTTCATTTCTTATAATATCAGTATTCATTTACATGTGGGTTATCTTATAATGTTCAAGTGAACAGTTTTAAGTTATCTTACATGTATATACTTTCAAATGTCCACTTTAAGGTTATCTTATATTTAAAGTATTTAAGTGAACAGTTATAGGTATCTTATAATATTCAAGTGAACAGTTTCAGGTTATCTTACAATGTTCAGATGAACAGTTTCACGTTATCTCACAGTGTTCAAGTGAACAGTTATAGGTATCTTATAATATTCTAGTGAACAGTTTTAGGTTATCTTACAATGTTCAGATGAACAGTTACAGGTTATCTCACAGTATTCAAGTGAGCAGTTTTAGGTTATCTTACAATGTTCAGGTGAACAGTTTCAGACTATCTTAAAATGTTCAGGTGAACAGTTTCAGGTTATCTCACAGTGTTTAAGTGAGCAGTTTTAGGTTATCTTACAATGTTCAATTGCAAGTGAACAGTTTTGTCTGACTAGTGTCATGCTATGTGTAGTGTTATTTTTTTATTCTTTGACAGGAAGAAAATAATTTTATTTATGATGCCACACAGTTTAGTGAAAACAGTGAGCCATGGAGTTCCAAGACTTTTAATTACAGTGAGGTTGTATAATTTACCTAAAACATTATTTTGTAACAAGTATTGATTCAGAAATAAAACGGCAAGCATATTATATAAAAGGTCAAAATTAAATGCATTATAAGGTACGGTACCATAATTGTTACATTTAATTTTATGATAGATAATATTAAAGGTTGTTTGGGACCGGATATTAAAGGGGAACAAATCTTGTACATCAAAATTGTCAATTACATGTACTTGTCAAAACACTAATCTTCTAGTTAATCTTGATGACAGATGAAAACCATATTTGTTGTAATAGTTCAATGATTTCTGTACCATTATGATTCCAAAATATTTTATTCACATTAAATTTAATTTTTTAATGCGAAATAAATTCATTTTATGATATTTAGATGAATACTCTTTTTTCTGGAATTAACCAGTATTGTGACAAAAATATCCAAATTTAACAGTAATTTATACAAAGGATACCTTAAAGTAATTATTCTGATTAATTCCTTATTTTTCTTTATAATGGATAAATGGGGTGTGACTAAAGCATAATAATTGTGTTGGACTGAATTTTACAAATTTCTATTAACAATACTTAAATTTTATTATTATACCTCTATGCTAGATTCTTAATCCTTATTGGACAAACACATTCACATGACCAGGAACAGAAACATCAAGTCTCCCTCACCTGCTCCATTTTCCGTCATATTTCCTCCCATTTGTAACCCCACTAGACTTATAATTCTTGATGTGAAACCACTATGGATCAGCAAAGTGAATTTTTTTTTTCATAAATTTCTTGGAAAATGTTGTTGTTTTGAATAAAATATTCTTGAAACATTAATGGTAGTTGTTTACTTTTTGACTTTTTCATATCGGTATAATAAATATTATATTTCCCTTGTATGAGGGAGATATGAATATTTGTTCATCTGAAGCCAATCATATTTATTCCTTAGGCATTGCCCTTGGGATAAATATGATTGTCTTCGGGTGAACAAATATTCATATCGCCCTCATATAGGGCAATAAATGTATAATATTTAGTATCCCACTTGTTTTATCAAGCAATTGTAATTCAGAGTAAGTATCATTTGTATCACATAACACATATCACTTTCTTTTTGTAGTTTGATAAGCAGTTAAGAGAAAAATGGAACACGGCTGCCAACAATGGTTACTTCCGTTATAGACTTGATGACTTGGAAACGAAGATTATACCAGGATCCAAACGATATGTGGCTCAGGTGATATATTTGTATAAATACTCCTTTTTTATTTACCGGTAAACACAAATTTTTAGCAAGTTGTTTGTATTTTTCTGTTTAAACATGTAAAAGTTTTGGTAAAGACAAGATATACAAAGAAACGACACCTGAATTAGATTGCACTTGTCTCGGAGATAAAGATTATTCAAGATCATTTCACACCAAGAATCATCAATCATTTAGAAATACGCCTTATCAGCAAAAAGTGAATTTTATTAACAAATTATGGTGTCCATCATTTTGAAATAAGACATATTACCATGGTTTAACATTCACCAATATAGATATCAGAAGTTTTTAATGGAGACTGTTATAGGTCCCTATGTGATCAGTCAAACCTTATCAACTCGGTTGATCTGGGTTTAGATACTTTGCCATCAGAAAAAAGTCTGAAGAGACTTTTTACATATTAGCAGACTGTTTGATTTTATTTTTTTTGGATTTCAGCTTAACGTAAAGAGAGGGACAGAGAGAAGGAAACCCCAGGAGATTAACACTGTCAATCAGCCCTTTGATCCAAGTCTTTTTAATTTCACAAAAATAAAGAAGGAAGAAACTCTTTTCCATTTAAAACGTAGATCATGTCCTGATGATCAACTGACAAATGGGGACAAAATTGAATCTGATGAGGTATGGTCAAGTTCAAATTGTTGTGTGTATTCAAGGTTTGTTTTCATAGGCACACAAAACTACATTCATCATTATAACATTGATTGTCTCAATTCAGTGTTAATTACAATTTTAGTATGGGATAGCTATATTTGTCTTATATTCACTGATAATCATTTTCGCAATTTGGATAACTTTTAATATGGACTAGTATATCTACCTCTTGTTATCTGATAATCCTGGATCAGTTTTAGTTTGATTACACTTTGTGATATTTTCTGCATAATAACTAAACTAGCAATAAAGAGTTTCATATGCCTTGAGTTAGGATGATCATCTTGAGAACCTTTTGCTAGATGGATTAGTTATGACATTTTGTATATATGAGTTTGTTATTTATGTTAGATGACTCTCTCAATTTTGCAGGTCAAAGGTCATTTGGTGCAATGCCATACTTTATCAGCATAATATCATGAGAACCCTTTGCATAATAGTGATATTTCATACATGGGTTGGTCATTCGTAGTAGATGACCACTACAAATGGCATGTGTGAGGGGCACATGCATAATACATTTATATGTTTAACCAAACATTTAGTGGTTTTTGTTATTGTTTACTTATTTTCCCCAAATCATTTAAAAAAGGCGTTGTTAGACTTGCTCATTACAGTCTTGAAAAACCCCTCTCATGAAAGACCACATTCTGAAAACCATGTGGTGAAATAGAAGTTCTTTTGAGAGACCACCTGTCTATATTTCAATGGCAGATGGGTTGGTCTCTCAAGACAGGTTCCATTGTACTTAATATACTATCAAAATTAAGGTAAAGAAGATATATTGTTTTTGCTTTAAGAATGAATTGTTGAAAATGAAAATGCACGCATTAAAGGAAAGCTTATATTTTTTCTTCCAGAAAACGAACCTTGTTATAATCAATGTTAGTCCTTTGGAATTCGGACACATTCTGATCGTACCAGATGTCCATGCACTTAATCCTCAAGTTTTAACAGAGGAGTGTTTACAACTTGGAGTTGAAACTCTTCTTCTTACAAGACATAGGTAAGTCTTACACACCTCAGAGTTGAAACTCTTCTTCTTACAAGACATAGGTAAATCTTACTCAGCTCAGAGATGAAACTCTTCTTCTTACAAGACATAGGTAAGGCTTAAACAGCTCAGAGATGAAACTCTTCTTCTTACAAGACATAGGTAAGGCTTACACAGCTCAGAGACAAAACTCTTCTTCATATAATACATAGGTAAGGCTTACACAGCTCAGAGACAAAACTCTTCTTCTTATAAGACATAGGTAAGTCTTACACAGCTCAGAGACAAAACTCTTCTTCTTACAAGACATAGGTAAGTCTTACACAGCTCAGAGACAAAACATTTCTTCTTACAAGACATAGGTAAGGCTTACACAGCTCAGAGACAAAACTCTTCTTCTTACAAGACATAGGTAAGGCTTACACACAGAGCTTACAAGACATAGGTAAGGCTTACACAGCTCAGAGACAAAACATTTCTTCTTACAAGACATAGGTAAGGCTTACACAGCTCAGAGACAAAACTCTTCTTCTTACAAGACATAGGTAAGGCTTACACAGCTCAGAGACAAAACTCTTCTTCTTACAAGACATAGGTAAGTTTTACACAGCTCAGAGATGAAACTCTTCTTCTTACAAGACATAGGTAAGTCTTACATAGCTCAGAGACAAAACATTTCTTCTTACAAGACATAGGTAAGTTTTACACAGCTCAGAGATGAAACTCTTCTTCTTACAAGACATAGGTAAGGCTTACACAGCTCAGAGATTCAGACATAGTAAGGCTTAAAAGCTCAGAGACTTCTTCTTCTTACAAGACATAGGTAAGGCTTACACAGCTCAGAGACAAAACTCTTCTTCTTACAAGACATAGGTAAGGCTTACACAGCTCAGAGATGAAACTCTTCTTCTTACAAGACATAGGTAAGGCAGCTTAGATGAAACTCTTCTTCTTACAACACAGCTTACACAGCTCAGAGATGAAACTCTTCTTCTTACAAGACATAGATAAGTTTTACACAGCTCTGAGATGAGACATAGGTGAGTTTTAACTCAGAGATGAAACTCTTCTTCTTACAAGACATAGATAAGTTTTACACAGCTCTGAGATGAAACTCTTCTTCTTACAAGACAGATAAGTTTACACAAATCTGAGACAAAATTTTATTTTTTATAAGATATTCCACTCTGAAACTTCAGAATTTCTCAAATCTTTAAGAGATTTGTATATTATTTTTCAGACAGTTTAAATTGGAAGTTTATTTGAAAATTTGGAATTTCTGAATTGTAAGAGGTTTTTCATGATCTATAAAGACCATAGTGTTATGATTTTACTATGAAAACATAGTCCATGGGAATGTTTGTAACCTGTAATGTTAAACACTGTGAAAACATAGTCCATGGGAATGTTTGTAAACTGTAATGTTAAACACTGAGAAAACACTGTGAAAACATAGTCCATGGGAATGTTTGTAACCTGTAATGTTAAACACTGAGAAAACACTGTGAAAACATAGTCCATGGGAATGTTTGTAACCTGTAATGTTAAACGACCATATGACATGTCTAAAATCTTAAGAGGTCATTATCATGTCCACTGACCAAGTCTCCTGTCTTGGAAACTCTGTAACATGTATTTTCATTTTGTTTCAAAAACTGTACAATTTTGACCATATTCATTACTGTTGAGTGTAATAGGTATTGTAACAAGTCAACACAATTTTCATTACAGAGGCTATCGTGTTGGCTTCAACAGCTTGTGTGCTCTCTCATCTGTCAATCATCAACATTTACACGCCTACTATGTGGAACATGAACTTTTTGTAGAACACTGTGTAAGTAGTCATGTTATTAATCAGTAATTGGAAGGGAGGGTTCCGTGTTCAAATCTTAGTCAAGCAAGGCCTAAAACATTTTAGTTCACTCAAGGCAGAGAACAGATTCATTTAAACAGAATTTTGTATACACTTAGCAAATTGCTTAGTGCTTTTGATAATAAGTAGCAGGGATATTAATAGCACCCCTTTAGTACCATTAGTATCAAATGCTTGATGATTATTTTAAAGTTTTATAGGAAATATCCTAGTCTTACTAGTTAGATAATTTGCAAGTTTTTATATTCTTGTAGTTTTCTTTACTTTCAGCCTGTAAAACATTTAAAGGGCATCCTGTATGAACTTGATGCCATGCCAGTTCCTGGATTTGCTTTCCAGTTGCATGGATCAAGCTTAGAGTATGTTGTAAGGTATGTGAAATATAGGAATGCTTAATAACAAGAACAATTGATGATAATATATCATAGTTACTTCATATATGCTATTGGTTAGTCTAGTGAGATAATATATGCTATTTATCAGTCTAGTGAGATCATACAGGCTTTTAATTGGTCTAGTGAGATGGCATTTGCTATTGATTAGTCTAGTCAGGTGATGTATTTTATCAGTTAGTCTAGTCAAACCATTTATGTTATGAATTAGTCAGATGATGTATGTTGTTTATTAGTCAAGTGGGATGATATTTGCTATTAATTAGACTCTTGAGATGATATATGCCATTGATTAGTCAAGTGAGATAACATATGCTATTAATCAGTCTAGTCAGAATTACACTATTAATAAGTCTAGTCAAATGATGTATGCTATTAATTAGTCAAGTGAGGCAATATATGCTATTGATTAGTCTAGTCAGATAATTTACACTATTGTACCGTATTCGGCCGTGTATAATCCGCACTCTTTTCACTCTAAAATTTGTCTCAGGCAGGGGGGTGCGGATAATACAGTACTACAGAGATCTATAGGACATTTTTTCCGCAGGAACTACTGCATGAGATTCGATGTGGGTGGTAAGCCTGACATAAGATTTTTTCGTCTCTATAACGATGTATGAGTCAATGTATATCATCATTATTCCATTGTTAATATTATCATTGCTTTTGTATGCGTCTACATTGACGGTGAATAAATCAATAAATGGATCTTGTTGTCTTTTATTTTTGTGTGTTTCAGTTTACAAATAGGCTAGACTACACAGGCACTTGTGTAATGCAATCCCTTGATCCAGGGTGTTGTAATCGGTGGATTGCATAACGCAAGTGCCTGTGCAAAGCTAGCCTAGTTGCGATGTTTGTGAGGAAACAGAATAGTTCTGTACCTGTTGCTTATCTTCATCATGAAGTTTTGTTATTATTGAAAAATAGAACAATCTCAACAAGAATGCTAATAATTATTTCACGCTGGTGAACGACGAAAGCGAAAGCCATGTTGTCACTGTAAATGAGGGGGGCTAACTGGAACAGCAAATATATGTAGTATCTTGTAGTTTTCGTATTTTCCCATTTATATCATATTATGCAGTTTTTGCGTTGTTTGTTTTGAGATAATGACTATACATTAATAAATAAAACAATGTTTTCTGGGTGTTTTGTTCTGTGGAGGAATGTTATTTTACACAATTCGTACAAAAGGTATATACCGGTAACTCTCTTTACTACAGTACATCTACAGTGTAGTGCTAAGTTACGGAACATGCCAATTAATACAGGTAAATACGATGATTTAATTTTAAATTGAAAGCATGATAAAAGGTGTAAAATAACACAATGCCACACCAAGGTAATTAATGTTTGTTGTATATGTCTCCATTCATAATCAATGACGCGTGTAACAGACGACAGTATACAGGAATCTGTAAATACATCCCTTTGTTTCAATAATTACGCTATACACGCGTATTCTGGATATATAGATTCTGCACAATTAAATTGTTACAAACTTTTATGTCGCCGATTTCCGCAAATATTATCTATTTCAAATGTTGTTTCTAATACATACTATTAATAAATATATAGGCAACAACGCCACAAAAGCAAATGATTGTGCTGTAATTAACGGAATGTAATTTTACAAAGACTTCGACTGATGTTTTTGATATTTCTTTTGTTATTTATTTCAAATCATTAATTTGCTTATCATATCCCTTATCTAATATCTCGAATATAATATATTTATAAAAAAATAAATATTTATCTATTTCTTTCAAATACCGATCTGAGAATTTTTGAAAATATTTCCGATCGTAATACTGCACTTTTACACAATAATAATCAATCTCGCCGACGATTTTCGGCCATACGGCCGTGGACAAAAGTCGATGCGGATTATACGCACGAACTCCTTTTTTTCTCCAAGATCTGATGCTGAAGTGGGGGGTGCGGATAATACGTAAATGCGGATTATACACGGCCGATTACGGTATTCTATTTGTCATTTGACTACAAAAGTGCAATGAACATATAATTTAGATGCATCAGGGGAGAATAATTTAGATTATATCTATTCTATTCATCTTTGCATGCCAGATACTATTACTGCTATAAGATATGATTATTTTCTCTAACTTTTATCAGTGTATCTTCTGTTTATTCATTGTGTTGATATTTCCAGGGAAATCAACAAGGTAGCACAATACTTTATGAAGAACGAGATAGCACACAATTTATTCATCACCAGAGGTTCCGTGTTTGGAGAAGATAGTTCAAGTACCAACAGAACAATCCGATTTTTTCTGTGGCCCAGGGTCAAATTTATAGGTAAATACAAATTCAACACTCATTAAGTATCCCAGAACCAACTAAAACAAATATGTTTTTTTGATATCTGTCATTTGATTCTAATGCCTAATAGAAAAGTCAAATTTGTGTAGACAGGGATTGAAACTTTTTTAACCAGTTGCAAAGTTTTGCTTATAGACAAAAATATTTGATACAAATATTGCCCCAAGTAGCAACAAGGAACAAGGGTTGATATAAAAATACAAAACTACACCTATGTTTCTATCCATATCATCAGACTGCACACGATCGTTGTAGCAGATGGATTCAACGAGAGCTATGCTCCGCTACAATGATCAAGTGCAGATTGATGACATGGATAGAAACATTTGTCTGGTTTTGTATTTATTACATGTCCTTAATTAATCTATATGTGTACTCAAATTTAAAATTCATTCCGCTTTTAAGGACGCCATCAGATATTTTTGTTGACATGAATGCTATTTAGAACAGTATCTCCGGTGTATCCAACTATGAGCAATACGACATTACGTATTGCATGGGTGTATTGAACTCTGTATTGTAACGTTGATTACACATGCATGTAATAAAGTGATTACCTGCTACATGTGTATGTAAAATGTCCTCTGCATATTAATTTCATGTGATAAACAGTATGACCTACAAATGTAATCAGTGACATCAAAAGTTATCAAGCACATGTACAATGCCGACATCTAATCCAAATTGCCTCTCAAAGTTTGGTAACAGTCTTATATTACTGCTAGTGAGATTATCCGTGATATCAAAAGCTATCAAGCACATGTAATATGCTGACATCTAATCCAAATTGCCTTTCAAAGTTTGGTAACATTCTTATATTACTGCTAGTGAGATTATCAGTGATATCAAAAGCTATCAAGCACATGTAATATGCCGACATCTAATCCAAATTGCTTCTCAAAGTTTGGTAACAGTCATATATTACTGCTAGTGAGATTATCAGTGATATCAAAAGCTATCAAGCACATGTAATATGCCGACATCTGATCCAAATTGCCTCTCAAAGTTTGGTAACAGTCTTATATTACTGCTAGTGAGATTATCAGTGATATCAAAAGATATCAAGCACATGTAATATGCCGACATCTGATCCAAATTGCCTTTCAAAGTTTGGTAACAGTCTTATATTACTGCTAGTGAGATTATCAGTGATATCAAAAGATATCAAGCACATGTAATATGCCGACATCTGATCCAAATTGCCTCTCAAAGTTTGGTAACAGTCTTATATTACTACTAGTGAGATTATCAGTGATATCAAAAGCTATCAAGCACATGTAATATGCCGACATCTGATCCAAATTGCCTCTCAAAGTTTGGTAACAGTTATATTACTGCTAGTGAGATTATCAGTGATATCAAAAGATATCAAGCACATGTAATATGCCGACATCTAATCCAAATTGCCTTTCAAAGTTTGGTAACAGTCTTATATTACTGCTAGTGAGATTATCAGTGATATCAAAAGCTATCAAGCACATGTAATATGCCGACATCTAATCCAAATTGCCTCTCAAAGTTTGGTAACAGTCTTATATTACTGCTAGTGAGATTATCAGTGATATCAAAAGCTATCAAGCACATGTAATATGCCGACATCTAATCCAAATTGCCTTTCAAAGTTTGGTAACAGTCTTATATTACTGCTAGTGAGATTATCAGTGATATCAAAAGCTATCAAGCACATGTAATATGCCGACATCTAATCCAAATTGCCTCTCAAAGTTTGGTAACAGTCTTATATTACTGCTAGTGAGATTATCAGTGATATCAAAAGCTATCAAGCACATGTAATATGCCGACATCTAATCCAAATTGCCTCTCAAAGTTTGGTAACAGTCTTATATTACTGCTAGTGAGATTATCAGTGATATCAAAAGCTATCAAGCACATGTAATATGCCGACATCTAATCCAAATTGCCTCTCAAAGTTTGGTAACAGTCTTATATTACTGCTAGTGAGATTATCAGTGATATCAAAAGATATCAAGCACATGTAATATGCGGACATCTAATCCAAATTGTCTCTCAAAGTTTGGTAACAGTCTTATATTACTGCTGGTGAGATTATCAGTGATATCAAAAGCTATCAAGCACATGTAATATGCCGACATCTAATCCAAATTGCCTCTCAAAGTTTGGTAACTGTCTTATATTACTGATTCTTAAACCTGGGGCAAAGCGAAAATTTAGTTAGCAAATTTGACACTTGCTATAAACATAATGTCAATTCTTATGTTTGTAATTGATATAATAGAATTTGTTGTTTTTTAAAATCTTCATTTTCATTTTGTCTGATTTACAAATTCTAAATCAAATGTTTATTTATATCAGGTGTAAAAGTTGAGGCTTGCTTTAATGTTGCTGTTGTTGAGTTGGCAGGACATCTTCCAATTAAAAGTAAGTGAATTATGAAAAATCTAAATTTATTGGGACCAATTAATAGTGAAACTGATGTAAAACAGTTAATTCTTTATAAGGCACAGTGGTAAAGTTGTAGGACACCTATCGACAATCTTCTGTTGCTGGAGAGGTTGGTGGGGGGCTAGAGATAAACTATTACTTACACTTTACTGGTCCATATCTCTGTGGCAATAGGTTAGAAAAGTTACATGAACATGAGTAAAAAAGGTGAGTAAATCTGAACTATAGGGGGAGGGGTGCTTATAGGGACATGGGTGCTTAATGGGTCGAATACGGCACCTGATATGCTTATTATATTTCACCAATCACAATATTCTCTCATTAGCTTCTGGATCACTGGATATATTGAGCATTTGAGAGTTACAATTCTTAATTCATGTTTTCATACATTTGTAAGATTTTAAAATGTCCATACTCTTTACAAAGTATACATATATCTTTATGGTAGAAAGTTTTGACACATTATGTTAATGTTATTGTTGACACTTACAGTTGAAGAGCAATATGCAGGTTTAACAGAGGAATATATAGATGAAACCTTGAGAACAGCAAAACTGGATGATAGCGAGTATAACAAAATCAAAAAGGATGTCATAGATCTCTTTTCACAGGACAGCAGTTGATGATAGTCTACATTAGAAGTCTTAAATTTGTGATATTATGGATATTATTTAAATATTTTGTGCATAATTCATTGAAATGGATGCAATATTCATATTATGTTGGCTTTACCAGTAAATGTGGTATTTTATGATTAAATTTATTTTATATATACATTTACTTTGGATCTTGAAATCAAGCACTGGAATGGAAGTAAACTAACAATTTTCACCTGAGTGACACAGGTAATGTTTAGCATGCTAGGTGAAACATTGTTATTTGTAATTATGTGGACATGTGCATTAATCAAGCATATCAGCATTTTCAACATCTTAACATATGGTTCTGTTGAAGATATCCAGTCACTGGGTCTATAGAGATGTCTGGATTCCTCCTTTCAGTGAGTCACCATGTAATGTGGACATATAGGAATGTCTACATTTGTTGTATATTTATTAGACCAAAAATAAAATAAAAAATTGTTTGTTATCATCCAATTCTCCTACCTAAAAAGCCAGACAGAAATTTTTTATGCAGTTTTGCCCACTTATTTCTTTCCTAATAAAAAAAATCTTAAAATATATCCTATTTAGGTATCAAAATTAAAAAGAAAATCCAAAACATAATTTGCCTACCAATCGACCACTTCTTAAACTACTGGTCAGGATACATCACACAAATGATTTTTTAATGATGGCCATAAGTTACAGAATGCATCTGTATGATATCTTATGTACTTAGGTCACACTGTTTAATCTTTCAGCAGCAACAAAGTGAGGTGAAAAATAATGTCAATTTACAATAACATGATGTTTTTATATCCAAGTCTCTACTTGGTTATAGTTATTATATATAAGTTTTTAATTTAATATTATTATTTTTTATGCAAGGAATGACATTCCGTACATTAATGCGAGGTGTTATATATACATTATACATGTATTTTAGTCTTGTCTTTTTATAATGTTTTATCATTTTACATGTTTCTTTTATTTACTTACTCAGATTTTTATCAGTTTTATGTATTTTTTTGGTTTACTTATTTATTTCTAAATCACAATTCCAGTTGTCTTGATCACAATTGTTTGGAACATGAATACATGTGTATATTTTTTTGTGGAGACTTTATTTAATAAAGGGATACAATACATTATTTGTTTTTATTGATGCCACGGTAAAACTACTTTTCTTCAACAACATAGATACATGTGGTTATGTTATGAAGGAACATGCTTAAGGTTTTAACTTTTTATCAGCCAATTCCAAAGGAAAAATTAATTCCGTCAAAAATTATGATGCTAAAATATCCTTATGTAGTTTAGCTGATGAATCTGTTTTACATACATTGGAAGTGTAGTCTGAATGTTAAACTGCTATTTTCATGCTCCCACCACCACCAGGTGAAGGGAGGCAACTGATTTTCGTTTTGGCACTCTAACTACAGTTTGTCTTATTAGAATTTTATGAAACTCCCACATAATGGAAAGAACCATAACACACAGACAGTTATTGATTGCAAGTTATTTACCATTCAAGAGTTACATCCCTTTATAACTTGGGAAATTGCATTTTTTTTGTTTCCGCACTCCCTTAAATGTGCCTCATCTAAAGTTTATGAAACTCATACACAATGCGAAGAACCACAACATGCAGACAGAGTTCAAATTTGGGCAGTGAGACATTTACTGTTCTAAAGTTATCACTTTTCTGCTATTACGGTCATAAATGGTTAGTTTACTAAATAAACAAGTAAAGCGAACAAAGAGATTAAAAGTAAAAGAACCAAAGCATTAATCAAGAGCTGAGAACTTCATCTGATACAACTGAACTTATAAAAAATTATTACATAAAAAGTAAAGAAAAAACAGTGAAAATATGAAAACACACAGCACAAAAATACCAAAGATTAAAACAATAGAACTCTTTAAACTAGCAGCGATATCAATTGCTCATCAAAAGTATTTTCAAGTTTTATAAGCCAGCTTGAGTGAGAGCATTCGTGTTCTCAGACTCATCTTTTATCTAAATGAATCTAGGGAACTGAATATTTCTCTACGTTTTCCCCCATTTGCCTTACAAGCGACGGTTCCATGTTCTATTCCCAATACTACATCATCTCGAAGATTTTGAAGTTTGTAACTGTTCCTTCACCAAGTGCTAGGAGTAAGCAATAAAAGTAATTAAAAGCACATCACAGGTGATCTGATCCTTGGGTAAAAATAGAAACCAAAGCATCAAGATTATGTCCCCTGATAGTAAAGAAAAAACCATGAAACAAATACACAGTCATATTATTCAATACACTTTATTAAATATAGATTGTATAAACATATATTTGTGCATTAAGGTGTGTGATTACATTTTTAGACATTTCTGACATAATTGGTAAAAAAGTAAATTAACTGACTTAATAGGAGTGGAAGTAATTTACTAAATGACTTGTAAATATGCTTTGATTGTTGTACTAGCAGTATCTTTGCACTGAGGATAGTATAGAGAAATTCAACTAAGCATCAGTTTCACAGATAGAAACCACAATTTAGTTTTCATTGGCTGTAATTAGAGTAAAATCTGCTTCAGCGACCACCTGTGTATAAAGACCACCTGGTCACAAAGACTGTTTTGTGCGGTCTCGAATAGTTCCATTTGTGTACAAATCAACCTCTATATAAAGACCACCTCCCTATAAACACTGGTTTTGTTGTGTCCCTAAGGAGGTTGCTATATACAAGTCTTACTGTATATCATATACTATTCACATAGAACTAAAAGCTTGTGGCTGTAGAGTTTTTATGTCACAAGTGAATGGTTCTGGGTTTGAACCTAATTTGACAGGAAATGAAGACTTGGCACTAGTAACGATTGTTCCTCAGCAAAGTACATGAAATATTCAACAGTGGAAATGCAAATCCCAGATTTTTCAGATGAAACAAATAGGATGAAAAGGTTTTGTGTCACAGAATTATATATTTAACAACTTCCTTTGCATATTACCTGATAGCATCTCAGTTCCAGGGAATACTTCTAAGCCATTATACAACAGTTAAGCATAAAATCTTCATAGACCATAATAACTATTGCACATTTTCTTTTGGAAGATTTTACAACAATGTCAACTTGATACTTAATATCAAATTTGTAAAATGTGCTTTCTGCTCTCATATTAACATTTAAATTTTACACACACACACACACACATATATATATATATATATATATATATACACACTAAGATTTGCAAAATATTAAAATATTTTTAAGATTTTTTAGCAGGGTCCTGATGAAATTCTTAACAAGAAAATACTCTAGGACTACTACACAATATGAGAGTACCGGTATGTAGTGTTTTTCTGATCAATATAATACCATGACGCTGATATTGTGAGCCCCTCATACTTCTGTTGTTATAGTAAACAAGCATCACAAATGTATCACCACATATAATTTGTAACCAGAACTGAAAAAAAATCTTTAAAGAATTAGGGAATTTCTTGAGTCTAGGCAGAAACAGGATATGTTGCATCATTGCAAGCAAATAATACATGATTAATTATATGTTGTAATTTTAGACACCATTTTCTAACCCTCTGGCTTTCTTTTTATCAGAAAATAAAAGATTTATATAGATGACATATAAGAAACTTCTAAAATTTATTTTTGTCAGAAAAACAAACTTTTTTTTAACAAAGTGATAATGTCTGCTAATCTGAGACTTGCTTACAATCATTTGGTGGGACTGGAAGTTAGAGGGGGTCACAAAAATTAACAGTCACGTTACAGGCAATCAGCAAGATATGTAAGAGATTAGCGTTCCGGTCTAACATGACTTTATACAAGCATAATATACACTAGTTTCCGATGCACCAGTGAACATAGCAATAAGTCACCAATCTTAAGACTTCAAATTTCTGCACATTTCAAAATCTTATATTTGTTCTGATTTTAGTCTTCATAAGTTAAGCAAGTTAAAAACAATATATACATCATGGAAAAGATGTGACATACACATTCACAGAATATCAAAGTATTGCAAATTATGTATTAGCCAGGGGCTGAGAAAAGAGTCCTTAGGACATTTTTTTTTTTGGGGGGGGGGATGGTTATTTTTATCTTTTCAGAAACTTGAACATACATGTGGATTTTAAAAATTATAATAAAAGAACAAGTGCAGGTGAGAGCAACTCTTCTGGTTTACTGCGAAAAATTTTAAAAATTAGAAATATTTCATCAGACGAAATTCCTTGTTTCCACGCATTTCATTGGTTATGTTGTAAGGACCATTTTCTCAGTCGCTGGCTCAATTACCTATGATACATAAAAATGGGATATTTGTTCTGATAGAGTAACAATAACAAATAACTCTTTTTACAAATAATTAACATGAAAATAGCATAATAAATGAATCTTTCACATTTAAGCACAGAATGAAAATATATATTATAAAATAAAATAGAAATATGATAAAAATATTATACAACTAGATATATATAATTTTCATGTCACTAACATCATTTACATCTATATATTTATACACAACCTAAAAACAGAAAAAATATGACAAAAAAAAAAACATACTGACATCCATATGTAAGACAATTCTCTGTGACCAGTAATAAGTTGTTTAAGGAACACAATATTTGGCACGCTGGATTGAACTTGTTGAACATATTTTTGTGACTATGTCATTGTGAGTTTTTTTGCTTCATACACAATAGTATGTTGTTTCTGACATTGAAATCTGGTTTTTTTTTCTAGACTATTTCACATCTGTATATTGAAGTCATATTACAGTAACAACAAAGTAGTAAACATTGTGTATATGTAAGCAATACCGTTATGTGAAATGTCTAAGAGCTGTGTGCAGTGCACCATCACAAAACATCTGACAGAGCTGTTTGTGGTGCACCAAAACAAAACATCCGACAGAGCTGTGTGTGGTCCACCACAACAAAACATCCGACAGAGCTGTGTGTGGTCCACCACAACAAAACATCTGACAGAGCTGTGTGTGGTCCACCACAACAAAACATCTGACAGAGCTGTGAGTGGTCCACCAAAACAAAACATCCGACAGAGCTGTGTGTGGTCCACCACAACAAAACATCTGACAGAGCTGTGTGTGGTCCACCACAACAAAACATCTGACAGAGCTGTGAGTGGTGCACCAAAACAAAACATCTGACAGAGCTGTGTGTGGTCCACCACACAAAAAAACATCTAGAGCTGTGTGTGGTCCACCAAAACAAAACATCTGACAGAGCTGTTTGTGGTGCACCAAAACAAAACATCTGACAGAGCTGTGTGTGGTCCACCACAACAAAACATCTGACAGAGCTGTGAGTGGTGCACCACAACAAAACATCTGACAGAGCTGTGTGTGGTCCACCACAACAAAACATCTGACAGAGCTGTGAGTGGTCCACCACAACAAAACATCTGACAGAGCTGTGAGTGGTCCACCAAAACAAAACATCTGACAGAGCTGTTTGTGGTGCACCAAAACAAAACATCTGACAGAGCTGTGTGTGGTCCACCACAACAAAACATCTGACAGAGCTGTGAGTGGTGCACCAAAACAAAACATCTGACAGAGCTGTGAGTGGTCCACCAAAACAAAACATCCGACCGAGATGTGTGTGGTCGACCACAACAAAACATCTGATAGAGCTGTGTGTGGTCCACCACAACAAAACATCTGACAGAGCTGTGTGTGGTCCACCACAACAAAACATCTGACAGAGCTGTGTGTGGTCCACCACAACAAAACATCTGACAGAGCTGTGTGTGGTCCACCACAACAAAACATCTGACAGAGCTGTGTGTGGTCCACCACAACAACAAAATATGAACACTGTATTACACCTGTAGGCCTATATTGTAATTTCATTGAAATGAAAAGAGATCCTTGTCTGATAAAACTGTGTTTGGTCGTACACAATGACGTACAGATATATTTTGTAACTGTATCTAGAATCTGACATTTCTACACAACAGCAGGTATAAACCGCCACCGAGTTAAAAACAACGCATCTTGTCACCTCTGACTGTGTATAATGGATCTGACTGAGCATGGGGCTCTCCATCACTGAGTGAGCAATGTAACTTAATCAAGATTCTGACAGTTCTACACTTAAGTATCAACACTCAAAGGAGTTAAGTACACTGCCTCTTGTTTTACAGGCTCATCATAATGACCCACTAATGACGGACTGCTTCTGAAATGTTCCTATGTTCTCCAAAATGTAGTTTCTGTAAAAAAGTAAATAGAACCCTATATCAACAACATATACATTAATTGATGCAAACATCTGGCTGAGACATGGGCTATGAACAGAATACTATGAATAATATACATACATATACAATGAAATGTATCATCGTCAAAAAACCACGGTTCTTGACTATGCTCTTTCCTATCTGTTGTCTCATGTGACTGAAATATCTCGTAGCTAAAGAATATTTATAAAGAGTAGGTGTTGTGCAATTTATCCAATCACAGAAGTTGTGATCGGCAATGGAAGATATCACATAGTCTGTTGACCAAATACAACATTTTTTGTACAATTCTGAAATTGTTTAAAAGCTCCAATCTGATTGGTTGACAATTGTGAGCACCGCTTACTCGCATTGGCTGAGGCTTCATGAATAATAGAAATATGTACAATAGACTTTGGTGGCACGAGACCACAGGCAGGAAAGAGCATAGCGATTCCAGACTTCGGCTTTACAATGATGATCATGTATATACTCAAACTAGTGTGTCGATATCAGGTATGATTAACTGTTACAGATCAAAGTGGATATTTCAAACAAGGTCAGTACTATGTGTAATCCTTCTTGTACATGTAGTATATATTTTTATACATGTTATACAAAATGGTGGTTTAGTGCAAAAATATGACAACAATGTCTATAACAGTAAGACTCCAGGGTTCTGTTTCTGTTCCAACTAAGCCCTGGGCTCTTGGTTTTAATACAAGGGTATTTACCTAATACGTAATGATATCTTATCCATGTACTTAACTATTTTTGCATAGATAATATGACATTTTAAGTTAATACCTTTGGGAGTGTATGTATATCTGTGTGTGGGTGTTAGTATGTCTGGGTGTAGGTGTATGTATGTCTGTGTGTGTTGGGAGGAAAATATTATATAATGAACATCTACAGGGTTCTTCTTCTCATGAACTACCCTGCTGAAATTGTGAAATAAGTATTGAGGTAAGTAAGTGCAAGGCTTTAAAACAGTTTCTAGATCAATGCAGATAATGCAGTAATTTTATTATGCCTGGTATAATTATCCTCAAATCTAGAAATACTGATTACCGTAAACATGTAAATTTACGAGATGGGGTAATTTATTTTAAAATATGTGATGATGAAGAGTTTTTTGTGTAAATTACTTCCATACGTAACAGTCCCCCAGTTGTGCTAAGAATCATCGTTTAATCCAGGACTGGTCACATTAAGGAGTGATGTCACATAAAATACCCCACACATGATTTGCATAAGAAATTCGGGTAATTAACAACATAAGAAAATATCCACGGTTACACTTATTACATAGTATTAAGTAAATATGTACCTAGCTCTGTCTGCCATTTCTATACCACTCCACCTTGGACTATAGGGATATTCATCATGTACTTCTGAGTAAGGTTTTCCTTTACACTCGTGATATATTGATTGAAATGTAAATATGGGTTGTTCTTGAGGGAAAAATGGAGGCACATCAACTGAAAAATAAGCATAAGTAATGTCAGAGGTGTAACATATTTTTATACAGGTAAATCTTTATACCATACTTAACTAAACTAGACCCTATGTCATTTGAATCATCCCCAATCACAGACTTATGAACAGAATTCAATTTCATTTGCTAACTTTAGATATTGACCCAACAAACATGTATACAAAATTTGTCTGATCATTGTTTCATGGGAAGATTTTTATAAAAGATGTACCTAGTTTTGACCTTTTTTGATCCCGTTTGGAATACCTTCAAATGTATCAGAACTAGTCCTCTTTCACTCACAAGCTTGAATACCCTTTCAAAGAGCATGCTTACTGTCAAATATAGTAGAAATCTGTCCAGTGGCTACTGAGAAAAATTTGTTTAACTGGAAAATTAAACTGAAAGATGGCAGACAATGGACGTTGGGCCATGACAATAGCTCACTTGGCCCTTCAGACAAGGTCAATTAACAAATCTAAGTAATGGTGTAACAATGACTAATTTCTGCCTCTATCAGGATTCTCATTGGTGTTTTAAAATCAGGCAAATATTACTGTATAGTTGCTTTTATTTGTGGGGATTTAATTTTGCTATATTTGTGGTCAATAGAAATTCTGAGAAATTAAATACCCATGGATAAAATACCTAACACTTATGACGTATCAGAAAGACAACTAAAACCAAACTTGTGCAAAATTTAATACCCGTGAATAAGTTCCATATAAGAAAAACGTGAAATTTAACAACTATACAGTATGCAAATATAAAATGTATGATGTGGGGTTGAGCAACCAATATACTATGACAAGAATTCAAATTATTGTTTAAATATAACCAAGATCTAGTCATAACTCAGTCTTACCATTAGTTAAACAGTAATTTAAATTCTTATCCTTCAAGTTAGTCATGCACTTAAATTAATTAACTAGATACTGCTGGTATCAATCCCTTGATTTGTAGTAAGTCACCCTTGAGAAACAATGGGCTATACTAAAATCATTGATAAAGACCAGTCCAATCATGTATTTAGGGACTAAGGAGATAACATAAGAAAAATGACATTATTATTTCAATTCATAAGACAACATGAGTTTAGTAATACATTTATTTATCTAACTGATTAAAAATCTTAAGACCTGCTAATTGTAGTACATGTGTATTTGAAAACAATACAATAGTTTGTAAATTTATCTGATACTGTCTATTAACACTGATCTGCAATACAATTATACTTATCTGATATAGACCGATTCACGTAACTTTTTTTTTTATAATCATACAGATTATATATGCAATTTTCAGTTTTGACAGGCTACACAGAAAATAGATTGTATTTCCAAATGGATACCCAAAGGTATTGTGTCAAGTATTGTCGATTTCTCATAAGATCGTGGGGTGTAGTAACCTTTTGATTATCATATGGATGATTCTACTCACTTTTCAGTTATGACAAGCTGCATGAGAAAAACGATTTATTTCTCACTGGATACTCTCTTATGTAGGGTGACAAGTAAGAACGATTTCTCTAGTCAGTGTTATTTCAATGTTATGCTTTATTACCTAAAATTTAAACTCAGCCAGGTCAAGACAGGGTTCACAAGACTCCGCCCGCCCCCCCCCCCCCCCACCCCCCACCCCCCCAGGTTATATGAATTTTACTATAGGAACAATGAAAGTATAATTTTTATGTTATTATGCCGCATTCCACAAAATATAAACTCGTCTAAGTTGAAAACATGTTCACAAGACTCTGTCACACCAGGCTATATAAACTGGACTACATCATGTATATCTGGATAATAGAAACTTACTATGAAAAATAAAAAAGAAATCATTCCATTCAAACAGGAAAGAAATGTGTGAAAAGCTGTCTGCATCATACTCCAACACTGACCTGAAATAGAAAAAGCTAAGTGGTATAAAACTGAATGTAACTGATTCTCAATCCAAACAGAGATAAAGAGATCCAAAATACAAATCTATCGATCTAAGAGTTAAGTGACAAAAACAAATCTCAACATGAATGTGTCAAGAATGAACAAATATGGATGTTTCTTTATTGTTGTTTAACGGTCCACTCAAGAATCTTTCACTCATATGGAGACGTCACCAAATGCTGGTGAAGGGCTTAAAATTTTGGCCTATGCTCAGCACTTACGGCCATTGAGCAGTGAGGGTTCTTTAACATGCCAACACCTACTGTGACACAGGTCCTCGGTTTTTACTGTCCAAAGGACAGAAAACCAAACTGCTGCTGACTGGACTCAAACTCACGACCAAGAGTCAAGCACACTACCGTCTGAGCCAGGCCAGCTCAACAAACATGGATAAATAAAAGAAAACAAAAATTATTTAGATATCAACACTCAAATTACCTTCCAAAGTAGCCTATGAATGCAGCAATGTACTCTTTCTTCTTTTTCGACATCTGAATTGTTTGGTCAACCTATAGAAAAAGAACAAAGTGTCAAACATGTTAAAAACAATATTATATAGACAAAAGTAGTTTGTACAGCAAGGACATTCTTATATAGACACAAGACAAACTTAGACAAAAGTAGTTTGTACAGCAAGGACATTCTTATATAGACACAAGACAAACTTAGACACATGTAGTTTGTACAGCAAGGACATTCTTATATAGACACAAGACAAACTTAGACACATGTAGTTTGTACAGCAAGGACATTCTTATATAGACACAAGACAAACTTAGACACAAGTAGTTTGTACAGCAAGGACATTCTTATATAGACACAAGACAAACTTAGACACAAGTAGTTTGTACAGCAAGGACATTCTTATATAGACACAAGACAAACTTAGACACAAGTAGTTTGTACAGCAAGGACATTCTTATATAGACACAAGACAAACTTAGACACAAGTAGTTTGTACAGCAAGGACATTCTTATATAGACCCAAGACAAACTTAGACACATGTAGTTTGTACAGTAAGGACATTCTTATATAGACACAAGACAAACTTAGACACAAGTAGTTTGTACAGCAAGGACATTCTTATATAGACACAAGACAAACTTAGACACATGTAGTTTGTACAGCAAGTACATTCTTATATAGACACAAGACAAACTTAGACACAAGTAGTGTGTACAGCAAGGACATTCTTATATAGACACAAGACAAACTTAGACACATGTAGTTTGTACAGTAAGGACATTCTTATATAGACACAAGACAAACTTACACACAAGTAGTTTGTACAGCAAGGACATTCTTATACAGACACATGTAGTTTGTACAGCAAGGACATTCTTATATAGACACAAGACAAACTTAGACACATGTAGTTTGTACAGTAAGGACATTCTTATATAGACACAAGACAAACTTAGACACATGTAGTTTGTACAGTAAGGACATTCTTATATAGACACAAGACAAACTTAGACACATGTAGTTTGTACAGGAAGGACATTCTTATATAGACACAAGACAAACTTAGACACAAGTAATGTGTACAGCAAGGACATTCTTATATAGACACAAGACAAACTTAGACACAAGTAGTTTGTACAGCAAGGACATTCTTATATAGACACAAGACAGTTTGTACAGCAAGGACATTCTTATATAGACACAAGACAAACTTACACACATGTAGTTTGTACAGCAAGGATATTCTTATATAGACACAAGACAAACTTAGACACATGTAGTTTGTACAGCAAGGACATTCTTATATAGACACAAGACAAACTTACACACAAGTAGTGTGTACAGCAAGGACATTCTTATATAGACACAAGACAAACTTAGACACAAGTAGTTTGTACAGTAAGGACATTCTTATATAGACACAAGACAAACTTACACACAAGTAGTTTGTACAGCAAGGACATTCTTATACAGACACATGTAGTTTGTACAGCAAGGACATTCTTATATAGACACAAGACAAACTTAGACACATGTAGTTTGTACAGCAAGGACATTCTTATATAGACACAAGACAAACTTAGACACAAGTGTAGTTGTTACAGCAAGGACATTCTTATATAGACACAAGACAAACTTAGACACATGTAGTTTGTACAGTAAGGACATTCTTATATAGACACAAGACAGACTTAGACACATGTAGTTTGTACAGCAAGGACATTCTTATATAGACCCAAGACAAACTTAGACACATGTAGTTTGTACAGCAAGGACATTCTTATATAGACACAAGACAAACTTAGACACATTTGTGTGTTTGTACAGCAAGGATATTCTTATATAGACCCAAGACAAACTTAGACACATGTAGTTTTGTACAGGAAGGACATTCTTATATAGACACAAGACAAACTTAGACACAAGTAATGTGTACAGCAAGGACATTTTTATATAGACACAAGACAAACTTAGACACAAGTAGTTTGTACAGCAAGGACATTCTTATATAGACACAAGACAAACTTAGACACAAGTAGTTTGTACAGCAAGGACATTCTTATACAGACACATGTAGTTTGTACAGCAAGGACATTCTTATATAGACACAAGACAAACTTACACACATGTAGTTTGTACAGCAAGGATATTTCTTATATAGACACAAGACAAACTTAGACACATGTAGTTTGTACAGCAAGGACATTCTTAAAATAGACACAAGACAAACTTACACACAAGTAGTGTGTACAGCAAGGACATTCTTATATAGACACAAGACAAACTTATTGTACAAGTAGTTTGTACAGTAAGGTACATTCTTATATAGACACAAGACAAACTTAGACACAAGTAGTTTGTACAGCAAGGACATTCTTATACAGACACATGTAGTTTGTACAGCAAGGACATTCTTATATAGACACAAGACAAACTTAGACACATGTAGTTTGTACAGCAAGGACATATCTTATATAGACACAAGACAAACTTAGACACAAGTAGTTTGTACAGCAAGGACATTCTTATATATTCCACAAGACAAACTTAGACACATGTAGGTTTGTACAGTAAGGACATTCTTATATAAAACACAAGACAAACTTAGACACAAGTAGTTTTTTTTTTTGCAAGGATACTTTATAGACACAAGACAAACTTAGACACATGTAGTTTGTACAGCAAGTACATTCTTATATAGACACAAGACAAACTTAGACACAAGTAGTGTGTACAGCAAGGACATTCTTATATAGACCCAAGACAAACTTAGACACAAGTAGTTTGTACAGCAAGTACATTCTTATATAGACACAAGACAAACTTAGACACAAGTAGTTTGTACAGCAAGGACATTCTTATACAGACACATGTAGTTTGTACAGCAAGGACATTCTTATATAGACACAAGACAAACTTAGACACAAGTAGTTTGTACAGCAAGGACATTCTTATATAGACACAAGACAAACTTAGACACATGTAGTTTGTACAGTAAGGACATTCTTATATAGACACAAGACAAACTTAGACAGAAGTAGTTTGTACAGCAAGGACATTCTTATATAGACACAAGACAAACTTAGACACATGTAGTTTGTACAGCAAGGACATTCTTATATAGACACAAGACAAACTTAGACACAAGTAGTTTGTACAGCAAGGACAACTGAGTGTTATATAACAGACGAAGGTGAGATATCAGAAATCTAGTGATAATGTGTTATAACTTTGGAATTGCCTAAAGTGAGATATCACAAATACTCATTCTGTGTTAAGACCAGGCTGAGATAAAATAAATGTAATGTGTTAAATCTTTGTAGTAACCTAAAGTGAGAAATCACAAATATTCTGTGTGAAAACTATCAGTATACTTGAGTAATGTACTAATATCAGTTATCACCAACTCAGTGATTCTAAGTTAAAATGTTTGTGTGTTTGATATTTTTCGTAATTTTGTGTATAACATATTATGTCAAGTTCCATGGCATGTTACAGTATACACTACCTTATTCTGAAGTAACTGACAAACACCGGGAACGTAATCCATCATCATACAGCCACTAGGAAATGTTGGAATTCTTAGATTTGATGTACCACCAAGAGCACTATAACATAGTAAAATGTCAAATTACATGTATGTTATTGTAGATATTGTTATAGAGTGTTGTACCATAGTAAAATGTCAAATTACATGTACGTTATTGTAGATATTGTTATAGAGTGTTGTACCATAGTAAAATGTCAAATTACATGTACATGTACGTTATTGTATATATTGTTATAGAGTGTTGTACCATAGTAAAATGTCAAATTACATGTACGTTATTGTAGATATTGTTATAGAGTGTTGTACCATAGTAAAATGTCAAATTACATGTACATGTACGTTATTGTAATCCTGGTTATAGAGTGTTGTACATAGTAAAATGTCAAATTACATGTACTCGTTAATGTAGATAATGTATACAAGTGTTGTACCATAGTAAAATGTCAAATTACATGTACGTTATTGTAGATATTGTTATAGAGTGTTGTACCATAGTAAAATGTCAAATTACATGTACGTTATTGTAGATATTGTTATAGAGTGTTGTACCATAGTAAAATGTCAAATTACATGTACGTTATTGTAGATATTGTAAAATGTTAAATTATATGTACGTTATTGTAGATATTGTAAAATGTCAAATTACATGTACGTTATTGTAGATATTGTAAAATGTCAAATTATATGTACGTTATTGTAGATATTGTAAAATGTCAAATTACATGTACGTTATTGTAGATATTGTAAAATGTTAAATTATATGTACGTTATTGTAGATATTGTAAAATGTCAAATTATATGTACGTTATTGTAGATATTCAAAATGTGCAAATTACATGTACGTTATTGTAAATATTGTAAAATGTCAAATTACATGTACATTATTGTAGATATTGTTATAGAGTGCTGTAACATAGTAAAATGTCAAATTACATGTACATTATTGTAGATATTGTTATAGAGTGCTGAAACATAGTAAAATGTAAAATTACATGTACATTATTGTAGATATCTTTAAAGCGATATGAGCTGTCGTAGGTGAAAAATTTTATATGCCCATTTTATGTGATATTCTATCTCGTATATAGTCCAATGAGACCATCTGGTCGTTAGAATAACAAATGTAATGTGCCAAAAATTGCAACAATCTCTCCAAACGTAACCTGTAATATCAGTTTTTTTTTTGTCTGCCATACTTTGAGCATTGCAAATTAACTTTCAGTAATTTCTTTACGAAAATTACCGAGTGACCAATAAACATGTGCAATTTGCAGTTAATATACATTCTATTCTTATTACCCCTTTCGTAAATGTTTTCATACATCATCATTTCATACCTAAATCATGCAAAGTCTCCTGTGGTTCATCGTTTCAAAACATTCATTTCTGAAATTGTCCACGTGTCAGGTATATCGGGAGATCTTGATCCATTTTTAACTCGTGCCATCGCATTCTGGGCATTATCATTCTTGACACATATATTATTATGACCATGAACTGACCAACTCCACCAGACATGGCGGCACGATTGTAAAACGTGAGGTACGCATACTTTTCACAGTTATATTGTTTTGATTTTGTAAATGTCAAATTCAGGGTATGTTTTAAAGATCAGAAAAAAAAATCTTTTAGTGACCTGATATACTTCTTCATATATTCATTCAATTTTCTTCAGGTATTTAAAATAGCATTGAAAAGCATATATTTTACATAATACGTGCACTTTCCAATAAAGATCACGTCCTGTATTTTGAAAATAAATATAAAATAAAAAAAAATCGGCCAACTTTAACATAGTCCGAGCGCGTAAAGGATCAAGATCCCCTGACGGAAGTACATTTGATATGGCAAAAGAGTTTATCTGAAAGGTCATTGCATACTGAAATACAGCTGGAGTTTTTAAGGTATGGGAAAACTTAAATTCTAATAAACAAATAACTTCGAAAAGAAGATCTTTTGAAACGTTTTACGTGTTTGATAATGTATTTGAACATACATTTTATCATATTCTCAACTATATGTCAGGGGACAAAAATAATCATTGTGACAGCTTATACCACTTTAAACAGTTCTATAACAGAAAAATGTCAAATTACATGTACATTATCGTAGATATCTTAAAACAGTGCTGTAACATAGTAAAATGTCAAATTACATGTACGCTATTGTAGATATCTTAAAACAGTGCTGTAACATAGTAAAATGTCAAATTACATGTACGTTATTGTAGATATTGTAAAATGTCAAATTATATGTACGTTATTGTAGATATTGTAAAATGTCAAATTACATGTACGTTATTGTAGATATTGTAAAATGTTAAATTATATGTACGTTATTGTAGATATTGTAAAATGTCAAATTATATGTACGTTATTGTAGATATTGTAAAATGTCAAATTACATGTACGTTATTGTAAATATTGTAAAATGAAATTACATGTACATTATTGTAGATATTGTTATAGAGTGCTGTAACATAGTAAAATGTCAAATTACATGTACATTATTGTAGATATTGTTATAGAGTGCTGAAACATAGTAAAATGTAAAATTACATGTACATTATTGTAGATATCTTTAAAGCGATATGAGCTGTCGTAGGTGAAAAATTTTATATGCCCATTTTATGTGATATTCTATCTCGTATATAGTCCAATGAGACCATCTGGTCGTTAGAATAACAAATGCATGTGTAAAATTGCAACAATCTCTCCAAACGTAACCTGTAATATCAGTTTTTTTTTTGTCTGCCATACTTTGAGCATTGCAAATTAACTTTCAGTAATTTCTTTACGAAAATTACCGAGTGACCAATAAACATGTGCAATTTGCAGTTAATATACATTCTATTCTTATTACCCCTTTCGTAAATGTTTTCATACATCATCATTTCATACCTAAATCATGCAAAGTCTGTCTTTTTCATCGTTTCAAAACATTCATTTCTGAAATTGTCCACGTGTCAGGTATATCGGGAGATCTTGATCCATTTTTAACTCGTGCCATCGCATTCTGGGCATTATCATTCTTGAATTTGAATTATTATGACCATGAACAAATACCAACTCCAAGCAGACATGGCGGCACGACGTAAAACGTACTTGGTACGCATACTTTTCACAGTTATATTGTTTTGATTTTGTAAATGTCAGCATTCAGGGTAACATTAAAGATCAGAAAAAAAAATCTTTTAGTGACCTGATATACTTCTTCATATATTCATTCAATTTTCTTCAGGTATTTAAAATAGCATTGAAAAGCATATATTTTACATAATACGTGCACTTTCCAATAAAGATCACGTCCTGTAAAGCTGAGATCTATAAATATAAAATAAAAAAAAATTCTAGCAAACTTTAACATAGTCCGAGCGCGTAAAGGATCAAGATCCCCTGACGGAAGTACATTTGATATGGCAAAAGAGTTTATCTGAAAGGTCATTGCATACTGAAATACAGCTGGAGTTTTTAAGGTATGGGAAAACTTAAATTCTAATAAACAAATAACTTCGAAAAGAAGATCTTTTGAAACGTTTTACGTGTTTGATAATGTATTTGAACATACATTTTATCATATTCTCAACTATATGTCAGGGGACAAAAATAATCATTGTGACAGCTTATACCACTTTAAACAGTTCTATAACAGAAAAATGTCAAGTTACATGTACGTTATCGTAGATATCTTAAAACAGTGCTGTAACATAGTAAAATGTCAAATTACATGTACGCTATTGTAGATATCTTAAAACAGTGCTGTAACATAGTAAAATGTCAAATTACATGTACGTTATCGTAGATATTTTAAAACAGTGCTGTAACATAGTAAAATGTCAAATTACATGTACGCTATTGTAGATATCTTTAAAGAGTGTTATAACACAGTAAAATGTCAAATTATAGGTACGATATTGTAGATATCTTGAAAGAGTGTTAAAACATAGTAAAATGTCAAATTATACATGTAGGTACGATATTGTAGATATCTTTAAACAGTGCTATAACATAGTAAAATGTCAAATTACATGTATGCTATTGTAGATATCTTTAAACAGTGCTATAACATAGTAAAATGTCAAATTACATGTATATTATTATTGATATCTTTAGACAGTGCTATAGCATAGTAAAATGTCAAATTACATGTATATTATTATTGATATCTTTAAACAGTGCTATAACATAGTAAAATGTCAAATTACATGTTTATCATTATAGATATCTTTAGACAATGCTATAGCATAGTAAAATGTCAAATTACATGTATATTATTATTGATATCTTTTAAGAGTGCTACATACATCCAACTGATGTTTCACATCAGATCTTGTCATAATCCTGGAGTTAGAGTTTAGTACATATGTACTGATCTGTATATGTACTCATAATCTTGGCATTATACAAATGCCATCTACATCAATTATACAACTGCCAACCTACATCAATGTACAACTGGCATCTATATCAATTATACAACTGCCACCTACGTCAACTGTTACAACTGCCAACTACTTTAATTTTACAACTGCCAACTACATTGATTATACAATTACCAACTATATCAATTATACAACTGCCAACTACAACAATTAAGTAACTGTCATACTTACTGTTCCACTCTTGGAGACAGATATAGCTGTGGTGAGACTCGTGAGCTATCTGGTGATGAAAATGTTATTAGTAGCACTGCTGTATCCGCCCCAGGGTTATCCTTATAAATATAAATAAGTCGGTGAAAATTTTGTTTTATTATGACAAACAATATAATATTTATAACTTGAGTTCAAAGTAAATAGATTAGAATCCCTTCAATAATTTTATCAAACAGACTTTATCACTTTACAATCAATACCTGTCATCTCCTACATGTAAATTCTATAATTGTGTTACTCCTTCTTTTAAACATCAGGTAATAATCAGGTGAATTTATATAAATAATGCAAATGAATAAACATTAAAGAAACTTTAATGGCTATATCATGTATAACTACTATGAGGTTAGTCATTACACAATCAGCAAGCTCACTGAATAATGAAGACAAAATAACTAATACTTACTTTAGTAAGAAAAGCTGGTATTTGTAAAAAGTCAACAGGGAGTCTGATTAAAAAGTTTACAGCACCAATTTTTGACTGAAAAGAGAGATAGTTTGTGTGCATAAATTAATTTTACAAGACCATACATGCTTAAATAACATTAATTTTACAAGACCTACATCTCACTAACATTTAATTTTTACAAATACAATATCATACATGCTTACATATGTGAAAACACATTATCTAGTGTGACAACAAATTCTAGTCTACAAATACAATATCAGTATTACAATGTGACAACAATCTCTAGTGTGACAACAATCTCTAGTGTGACAACAATCTCTAGTGTGACAACAATGCTAATGTGACAACAATCTCTAGTGTGACAACAATCTCTAGTGTGGCAACAATGATAATGTGACAACAATATCTAGTGTGACAACAATCTCTAGTGTGACAACAATGATAATGTGACAACAATCTCTAGTGTGACAACAATGATAATGTGACAACAATCTCTAGTGTGACAACAATTCTAATGTGACAACAGTATCTAGTGTGACAACAATGCCAATGAGACAACAATACCTACTGAGATGACAACTTTGGTGTCTAGTGAGAAGACCAGAATCTCTAGCAAGACATCAATTATTTTAACTGTAAGTATCCTCTTATGAAAAGACAGCAATCAACATTTACATTTCCCACAGCTGTCTCTCACTGACTCAGTGTTTAAACTTTTTTATCAGCTATAATCAAAATTCCTCATATGACATCACAGAGTCATGTATCTTCATTCATAATATGACGTCACACCAAGATATATCAGTCTGATATACTCTATACTTTACTCCTCTATCTTGAACTTCACTGTTCCATCAAGATGAGGCAGAACATGTTTGAGGTGGGATATTCAAATATCATCATTTTCTTTGTCAATACAAGCGGGTGCCATTTTCTTTATCTGTCACCAAAATGGCTTCCATAACGACAATAAGTGCTCTATGATAAACTTTCAGTTATTAAATAAACTCTGAAAATGTAATTCTGAAGTCATAGTTTTCTCTTTCCATTGTAGATTAGATTAACATAATACATGTAATATAAACTGAAAGATGCTGAGGAATTAAAACTCATATCTTACATCAACTTTATTACTGTATATTTCTATGTCATCCATTTCAAGATCTGTGTTTTGTAGTAATGATGTCAGTTCCAACTTCATCCTAGAATACATCTCAATCAATTTCTGTTGATAGAGTTTATAGTGATATAAGAGTTCCTCCAGTACTTGTAGCAATGCCCTCGGATTTGAAGGATCCCACTCTCCAAGACTCTGTAAAAGTAATATTACTCAAGTTCAAATTATATCCAAACTATCCATCTGAATCTAAATATGATTTGATGTAAGCTACTGGTCGGGGACAAGTAGCCGGCTGTGGTGTGATTTCATCTTTAGTATGTACCACAACAATATTATTTTCCTTCTGTTTGAGAAAAAAGTCCAACAACTGATGAATAATCTAAAAAAAATCTCACAAAATCATGTTCTATTTAGTGGAAATCATGCAACAGCCGGCTACTGGTCTCTGACCAGTACATGTATATCATATATATGTAATAGAATTTCAAGATTTTTGTTATTAACCTTTCAGCTAATGTTGTATTGAAGTTTTTCATTATGCATGCCATGGTAAGGTTAGGGATTTTCAACTCTTTTGGGAATGGGGCCTGGGCCTTTTGAATTGGGAATTATAGCAAACTTTTATTAAATTGGAATATTTTGAAATACAAAAACTATCAGAATCTTTTCAAAATCATTGTCATTTGACTTCAATTGGGAAATTTCAACTGCAAATCAGTAAAAAATGCATTATTGGGCATTGTGAATGGAGCCTTATTTTGGCCCCATATGATAGGATGGAAAAAGCCTGAAGTTATCAAGGTTAGTGAAGGTACAATTACCTTACTGTGTGTAATTGAGAGCACCCCCATGCCCCCCCCCCCAAAAAAAAAAAAACGACAGAGATAACTTTATCATGAAATACGGTAAATGCAACTCAAATTTTCTAAAATTCATAAAACAGTCAAATCAAAACACATGTCTTTACATGTATTGTCAAATTATAGAATGTTAACTGTGATACTGTGGTATTTACAAGTGTGAAATGTATAACAGGTATCAAACCTATCATTACCTTCACACAATAATGGTGAAATGTTTTATGCCACACTCAACAAATTTTCAGTTTACAATTATATGGTGGTGGCCAGTTTTTAATGGCAGAGGAGAAAACCTAGTTGCAATGTAAACTGGCAAACTTCTTCACATTAGCAGTTTAGCTAACAGTGGTGCTTGACCACACCAACTAGAAGTAAGAGATTTTGTGATATAAAGCAAGCGATCTAACAACTTGCCTATGGAGGACTGCTGTTGACAGATGAAAATACAATTCACAGCAACAAATGAAAATGTACATTACCAGGGGTCAAGGATCATCAAAATTTGCCTAAATATCTCAGTCACCTGTGACCACAGTTGACAGAAGTCAATAAATCTTAGAAAAAATGATTAAATTTTTTTTTATTTTAGGAACTTCTCTCCTTGAAATCATAATTCTTATTAAAACAAAATTACATTGATGGTCCTGCTTATTTAGTACTGAAAAACAAGATATGATAAATGATACCTCACGGAACCTAAAAATGCTACAAGGGGCCCGATGGGCCTTAATGGTCACCTAAGAACAATTTCATCCACTGGTTCTTGAGAAGTTGAAAATGTCTAAAATTTGACTTATATTTTCTGTTTACTTAGGTGTCTGTGACCTTGATATTTGACCCCATGACCTTGAAATTTTGTTAAAATGATCCTTAGATAATTCCTGACAACTTTCACATATATCTTTGTATACAAAAAGTAAATCAGTTTTGAGTTATTAAAGCATTTGTATACAACTGTACCATGTTATTCAAGCACCCCCTAGTGGACCATTTATCAACAGATTTCATTTTCATTCCCAAACTTTGTAGATACTGACTGTACAATCATACATACAAAATTTGGAGTCATCTGATCATTTGTTCATCAGAAGATTTTTAAAGATGTACCAAGTTTTGTTCCTTTTTGGATCCCCTATGGGTCATATCCCCTTTTCATTTACAAACTTTATGCAGCTTCACATGAGGATGCTACATGCCACATTTGATTAAAATTGGCCCACTGGTTCTCAAGAAGAAGTCGAAAATGTGTAAATGTTAATGACAGACGATACACGATGGACAGCGCACAACAGAGGACAACATACAAAAGACAATCGCAATAGGTCACCATGACCCTTTGGCTCAGGTGACCTAAAAGTGGACAAGTTCGTGTACTGGACAAGCTGACAAGTGTAACTGTTGTGTCCTGGTTACATATTTATAATGCAAAGAAAAAGTCGGTCAGCACATATCCGTATCTAATAAAGCTTGTCATCAAAACTAAACAGAGACAAACATAAGGCCAAATTTAAAAATGTCTTTGATGTGCTTGACCCATTTAAAAGTTCCAACTAATTTTTAGCAGTGTGTCAGTGTGTCTGAACCAAAATAAAATCTCTTTTCTGGCATATTTTAACACATGTAATTGATATTGAATCTTAAAAAAAACATCAAAAATAAATATTTTTGCTAGATTTTATCATATTATAGCAAAATATAGTGTTATCAATCGATTATGCACTTTAAAAAATCTCTATAGTACAATGTACTCTAATGTACTCTTAATAAGAAGGACCACACTTTGTCATGTTTTTATTGTTTTGTTTTTATTCAATTTATATGCAAATTTTTATCAGCTTTTTAAAATCAGAGGAAAATACAAAGGAATACAGTGGAATCTCGCTAAGATCGAATGAGTCGAAATTCCAGATATATCAAGGTTGAATGGTCAGCCACAATTTTATACATTTATCAAATTTCCATTATCTCGAATTCCGGATATGTGGACATAATAGTGTCTGCCCCGTGTATTTCGAGATAACATAATTCAACTGTACATACAGTGTATAACTACTGACAGACAAACTTCTAAAAGACTAAGGTACATCAGACAAAAAGATCATAACAGAATCTAACTCAAATTTTACTTTTATATCCTCTACATTGGGACAAAAATCTGCATCTTCTGGTGGAAATATAAAGTCAGGTGGATCATCCAAATAGTTACTGTCAAACAAGACTTCCCCTGAAAAGACAGATCATATATTTACTGTATCACTATCAACAACTATCTGTTTATATTATACCCTGAACATCTAAATAGTTACTGTCAAACAAGACTTCCCAGGTGTAAAGACAGATCATATATTTACTGTATCACCATCAACAACTATCTGTTTATACATATCCTGAACATCTAAATAGTTACTGTCAAACAGGACTTCCCCTGTAAAGACAGATCATATATTTACTGTATCACTATCAACAACTATCTGTTTATATTATACCCTGAACATCTAAAATAGTTACTGTCAAACAGGACTTCCCCTGTAAAGACAGATCATATATTTACTGTATCACTATCACAACTATCTGTTTATATTATACCCTGAACATCTAAATAGTTACTGTCAAACAGGACTTCCCCTGTAAAGACAGATCATATATTTACTGTATCACTATCAACAACTATCTGTTTATATTATACCCTGAACATCTAAATAGTTACTGTCAAACAGGACTTCCCCTGTAAAGACAGATCATATATTTACTGTATCACTATCAACAACTATCTGTTTATATTATACCCTGAACATCTAAATAGTTACTGTCAAACAGGACTTCCCCTGTAAAGACAGATCATATATTTACTGTATCACTATCAACAACTATCTGTTTATATTATACCCTGAACATCTAAATAGTTACTGTCAAACAAGACTTCCCCTGTAAAGACAGATCATATATACTGTATCACCATCAACAACTATCTGTTTATACATATCACATATAGTATACACTATATCACCATCAACAACTATCTGTTTATACATATCACATATAGTATACACTATATCACCATCAACAACTATCTGTTTATACATATCACATATAGTATACACTATATCACCATCAACAACTATCTGTTTATATTATAGCCTGAACAGTGTATAGATACATGTATAATCATATAGTATACACTATATCACCATCAACAACTATCTGTTTATATTATAGCCTGAACAGTGTATAGATACATGTATAATCATATAGTATACACTATATCACCATCAACAACTATCTGTTTATATTATACTCTCAACAGTATATAGATACATGTATAATCATATGCATGTGTCTCCAAGTATTCTGGGGCATCAGAAAGATTTGAAGATGTCTCTACAGAAAGACATTTGTCTCTATATGAAGATACTGTCTCTAAATAAAGATGGAGACATTAGATGTCTTCACTGCTATTTTTCTACATAAAGATACATGTATGTAAACTGTATCTGTCTCCACTAGAGCAATGAAGAAAATACTCATCTCAAAACAAAGACATTTATCTCTGAATAATGACAACTATATATCTCTACATTGCAATATTATGTACTATAGCAGCTTCATCTCTACTACACTGTTTATACAGTAAGGACACTTAACCACCATTTATGATTCCGTGTACATAAACAACATTTTGTTCATGTAGATGTTTGTTTCATAATTAACTCATTCACCCCTCAAGACATATTTGGACTGGTCTATGACACTATGTCATTGGATTTCAGAAGGGTTAAGACATCTGTTACTGTGAAAGATGAGTTTTCAAATTGTTAGTAACATACATTTAACTGCAATGAAATATTAGTCAAACTTATGATATGAAAATTATAAAGAACAAAGTAAAATATACAACAGAGACTTAAGTTGTTTATATGTGTATATATAAATAGGTCCTGACAAAGCCCAATCAAATACATTATATACATACACAAAAGGGTATGGCCAGCAAATGGAATCATCACCTTAAAATGGTCACCACAAGGCTGCTTTGTTACTGAAACACACCTAAATTAAACAGATACAAAGAGATTCAATCACAAGACATGACATGATTTATAAAAAGATATTTTATACATTTAGTTCAGTGAAATGGAAAAACAACACTTGTGAAATACTCTCTAACCTACATGTAGTCTGCATATTATTTAGCAAAGATGTTTTGACTCAGATTTGCATTTCACAAGTACAGCAACAATATCAGGGTGAGAAAAAAAAATGGAAAAATCACTTGTCCTATAGGATGAGTAGAAAACCACTCATCCCTAGACAACATCAGCTTATCCCAATTTTTATAAACTTTTATGGAACTATTAAGACTACCTACATCCATATTTATCTATTTGTATGATTGTCCTGTTGTCCTTATCAATTTGTTGATTCTCACACAGAATTTTTTTAGTTTTAAGGCAAGGCGGTCAAGTGAATAGAATTTTCAAGTTTACATGCACAGGGCTGAATACGAATAGAGTTTTGATTAAGTGCATGATGGTCCTGTGTACTATGTACGTGTAATTTAAAGTGCAATATTTTCATCTTGGTTTTGGAGTATGTGTGTATGTTATAATCATTAATTTATCATAATTATGTCTTTCTTATGATGTTAATGACATAATGTGAAGAAAGGAATGAGTAGAAATAATGGAAGGATTGGAGGAGAGAAATATTTCTCCCATATTCCTTATACCTAGTGCAAAATGATCAGTCTGTCATCCACAGGGGTGTGGATGACAAGCTTCGCGCGTCATGACGTCACAATACAATTTATGACGTAGAACTTCTGTGACTTCCAGAATACAGTACTTATTTATGTCAGACATGACTCGGATATGTGTATAGATCTATATCTATAATATGGACATGTAGATCACGCGTCAATGACTCAATCATAATAGACATATATTTAAAAAATGTGAGAAAAATAATCAACCTCTAACTTGAGGCTCAGCAACCTGAAATTCTGTTCGTATATATTGATAATGCTAAACAAATCGTTTACCTCCTCATTACAGAGGGCAAGCAATGTAAATGATTTGTATATCAATATACGGACACTACTTCAGGTTCCTGTGCTTGAGGGTATGACAAAGGAATCTCAATCCTCGGAATGGGATTCTTGAATGAAAAAGCCTCAGCATGCCTCAGGTTTGTCATTCAAGAATCTTACCCACGGATTGAGATTCCTTTGTCAAACACTCAAGTCTTGGGTCAAGGTAGGGGTAGAGTCTATTAATCGTAGATTATCATAAATCAAGCTGTAAGTGTAAGGGTTGACAGTTTTACTCACTGGAAGGAAGTTTGGGACTGTTATCGTCACATGTATTTCATTTCTAATTAATCATGATTCGCCATTCGTACACCCCCGAAAAAAAAAATAATAATAGCAAAATGAAATTAAAAACAAAAAAATATCCGTGAAAATAGCGATATATAAACTTAAGTAACACTCTCGCTGGTGAAACTGCGAGAAAGAAATGCTCACCCTGATTTGACATCATTCACTCTTACAATGCTACTGCAGATCCCAAATTTTCCATCGCTTATAAGTGTATCAACCAAATGCCTTAACTTTGGCGATATTTGAGATACCATTTTCATTTACACAGAAAGCTTCCTGAACTTTACAACTAACACAATGAATCAGATTTACGGTTTATCATTATCTTTATAGAAAAGCCCAAAGTGTTTCGAAAGCAAAGGAGACTGGTTTCCAGACTTAGCTCAAGGGAGCGCCTTTTATCCGCAGCGACATACTGATTAATAATGTACTAATATTTGTTTATTTTCATCGTAAGGAGAGAGAAATCATGAATTATAATAAAAAGCATACGACTCAAATAATTTTTTATCTTCCTAGTCTTGGCGAACTGCGATTTTATGTTTTCTGTGTGATAGGGGCGAAATATCCGTCTTCATTTTCTCTTTTATTTAGTTATTCAGTATCCGGTAACAAAACCACGCATGTTGAATCTGTCAGATTTATAAGTTTCATTATATAAGTGGTAACTAAATCATGAATAGAGTACATTAACAGGCAAAACTAAATACCTATCTTAGCTGGAAGTGTCAATCATCTTCTAAACTAATGTAGCCCAAATTTATTTTGCTAATCAAATCTTACAATCGCATGTTTTTTCAGTTTTATCAAGTTCAAGATGTCATCATTACGCGCTGTGACTTTTAAACCAAGGCAATGTTTACAGATTCTGTGTCAACACTATCATGTAAGTCAAGAGGTTTCTACTTTCGAAAAGATCCATTTTCGGAACAAATAAAAGAAACTATCAAATCATTTTCAAGGAAAAATAGACAGTATTATATCATATGAACTAGGGCAATATTGCCCAGAAGCGAGCACAGCTTTGCCAGAGTTTTTGAAATTCACCGATCTTGTCAGAAAAAATAGTAAATTTTACAAAAGTCCGGTGAAATCTATCTGATAACTGGTCCAAATGACCAGTAAATTTCAATTGTGTATATATACAGACCAGTAAAAAAAATTCTTTGCCCAGTGAAATTCCTTTATTCACTGGTCTGGTTGACCAGTAATTTTTTTTTAATTTCAAAATGTCTGCTTTGCCATTGTAACAGTGTAATGTACATTGTAAAATTAAATGCATCAGTTTAGGAAATCATGTGGAATATATTGATACAGCCAGCGTTTAATTTGGATCAAATGTATGTGCAGCTCATTTTCTAGGCAGTTACTAATCCGATTATTATGGCATTCAACAAACATATTGTACTCAACCAGGTGTATAATTCAACCGATCAGATTAGATACTTACGACAGCCATGTTTCTTGGATTTCTGCCTAGTCAGAGTAGTTCATTGCGATGTAGTAAACTTTTTTTAAGGCCATAATACACACTGGAGGACTCTGACCATTAGGCCGAACTTTCTGCCCGATTTTTTTTTTTGTGGTAAAATCAGGCCTTTACCACAAAAAAAATTCACTTAAAATCGGGACAGAAAATTCGGCCTATCTGACAATAAGAGGGCACTGTGATTATTGGACCTAACTTTAATTGGAACATTTCTATGTCGTGCACAAATGTCAGCTCATTTGACCTGAAATCTCTTTAATTACCCCATAAATATTGAATACAGCTATTAACAGACTACATTTATGTTTAAAGTTATTTTTTATATTTTGCTTCAGAAAACTACATCAGAAGAACTTCCTAGGATCACTATCCCTCACAAACTAGCCAGAAAAATTGAGAAAGTGAAACTAAGAAAAATAAAAGAAAATGTTGCCAAGAAACCAGTGAATTACAAATTGCCATTGATAATAAGCTGTAAACGATCCACATTTAATTTTCGTCAGGGACAAAAGTTTAATGAATTTGAACCTAAAGTGTTGGCTTCAGCCGGTTGGAAGCACAGAAAATCAACAGGCGATTACTTTACTATCAATGCACTTAAAACGGTAAATATCTGTAAAGTTCATATAATTTACTATGTGTATTGCAACTTTTGTGATCTTAAATGAAATGCAATTGATTATTCTTTAGATTTTTTGTGTGTGACATACAACATATAAAAAACAGTGCAAATACATTTAATGAAAAGGTTAAAGGTTGGTACTATATAGCCAATAATGTCTTGCTTCTCAGTTAAGGATAACAATTTTGGATAATTTTTTCTTTATCAGAAAAATCAAATTTTTCTTTATCAGAAACATGTTTTTGTCCTATCAAGATATATTAGCACATGTTTACTAACACATAAGTCTAAATTAAACAGAGATGACAGGTAAATCTTGGGTGCAAAAGTATCAGAACTATACATGAAATACTGAATCAGATCAAGGCAAAATGGTTTATCTGCATACCTCTATTTTGGGGATATTTAGTGTTGTTTTGGTTTTAGATTTTAAGACAGAATGTTATAATGTGCCTCTTGATCTCAGCAGGCCTTTATCATCATGTGTATTATGTATACCTGTATAAATGTATCAGATATAAATTTGATATCTAAATATTAATATAAATATTACATTTAGACCTTTTTCATTGTTGAATTTAACTTTTAAAAATGTTAGTTTGTTTTAACCTGATATATTTATTTGCTTAATGTAGATCATGACTTGAACATTGACTTCAAAGTTTGAGAGGTGTGGTCTAACTTATCACAATCACAGCATAACTTCTTTGTAACGTTCAAATTATATGTTATTCCAAATTGATAGTTATTACATAATTAATTTGCACATGACTTTCGTTATCTTAAATTTAATTCCCTTGTTTAATTTCATTTGATTTTTAGAATCCAGCCTTCCTGGACAAATCAGACAAGAGAAACAAACGGTTTGATGAACTAGGTTTGAGTCCACACGTAGTTTCCCAACTAGAGGAACTAAATATTCATACCCCAACAAACATACAGGTAAATAATCAGACAAATATACAGGAAACTAACTCAAAATACAAACATACGGGAAAATAATCATACAGGTAACTTATACAAACATGCAGGCAAATCATTGTGCAAACATACAGGTAAAGCATCATAAAAACATACAGGCAACTAATCATACAAACATACAGGTAACTCATCATACAAACATACAGGTAAATCATCATACATAACTCATCATACAAACATACAGGTGAATCATCAATCAGGTTACAGTACAAACATACAGGTAACTCATCATACAAACATACAGGTAAATCATCATACAAACATACAGGTAAATAATCATACAGGTAACTCATCATACAAACATATAGGTAAATCATCATACAAACATACAGGTAAATCATCATACAAACATACAGGTTAATCATCATAAAAAACATACAGGTAAATTATACAAACATACAGGTAACTCATCATACAAACATACAGGTAACTCATCATACAAACATACAGGTAACTCATCATACAAACAGGTAAAAAATCATAAAAAACAAACAGGTAAATTATCATACAGGTAACTCATCATACAAACATACAGGTGAATCATCATACAAACATACAGGTGAATCATCATACAAACATACAGGTAAATAATCATACAAATGTACAGGTAAATTATCATACAGACATACAGGTAAATAATCATACTACTCTGAAAATCTATATTTGTATGATACTTTGTGCATTCCTATACTTGCAAATACCTGTATAAGTTATTGGCTAATAGTTACAATACATGGATAAGCAATCAACTAATGTTTTTAATATAAGTAATTGACTATAACTTACAATATAAGTAATCAAATAATAGTTTCTATTTAGTTAATCGACTAATAGTTAAAATGTAAGTAATCGACTAAGAGTTACAATATGAATAATTGTCTAATAGCTACAACATAGGTGATAGACTGATAGTTACAATATAGGTGATAGACTGATAGTTACAATATAGGTGATAGACTGATAGTTACAATATAGGTGATAGTCTGATAGTTACAATATAGGTGATAGACTGATAGTTACAACATAGGTGATAGACTTATAGTTACAACATAGGTGATAGACTGATAGTTATACAATATAGGTGATAGACTTATAGTTACAATATAGGTGATAGACTAATAGTTACAATATAGGTGATAGTCTGATAGTTACAATATAGGTGATAGACTGATAGTTACAACATAGGTGATAGACTGATAGTTACAACATAGGTGATAGACTTATAGTTACAATATAGGTGATAGACTGATAGTTACAATATAGGTGATAGACTGATAGTTACAACATAGGTGATAGACTGATAGTTACAACATAGGTGATAGACTGATAGTTACAATATAGGTGATAGACTAATAGTTACAATATAGGTGATAGTCTGATAGTTACAATATAGGTGATAGACTGATAGTTACAATATAGGTGATAGACTGATAGTTACAATATAGGTGATAGACTGATAGTTACAATATAGGTGATATAGACTGATAGGTGTTACAATATAGTTGATAGGTGATAGACTGATAGTTACAATATAGGTGATAGTCTGATAGTTACAATATAGGTGATAGACTGATAGTTACAACATAGGTGATAGACTGATAGTTACAACATAGGTGATAGACTGATAGTTACAACATAGGTGATAGACTTATAGTTACAATATAGGTGATAGACTAATAGTTACAATATAGGTGATAGTCTGATAGTTACAATATAGGTGATAGACTGATAGTTACAACATAGGTGATAGACTGATAGTTACAACATAGGTGATAGACTTATAGTTACAATATAGGTGATAGACTGATAGTTACAATATAGGTGATAGACTGATAGTTACAACATAGGTGATAGACTGATAGTTACAATATAGGTGTGATAGACTTAATAGTTACAATATAGGTGATAGTCTGATAGTTACAATATAGGTGATAGACTGATAGTTACAATATAGGTGATAGACTGATAGTTACAATATAGGTGATAGACTGATAGTTACAACATAGGTGATAGACTGATAGTTACAATATAGGAGATAGACTGATAGTTACAATATAGGTGATAGACTGATAGTTACAATATAGGTGATAGTCTGATAGTTACAATATAGGTGATAGACTGATAGTTACAATATAGGTGATAGTCTGATAGTTACAATATAGGTGATAGTCTGATAGTTACAATATAGGTGATAGTCTGATAGTTACAATATAGGTGATAGACTGACAGTTACAATATAGGTGATAGCCTGATAGTTACAATATAGGTGATAGACTGATAGTTACAATATAGGTGATAGTCTGATAGTTACAATATAGGTGATAGACTGATAGTTTCAATATAGGTGATAGACTGATAGTTACAATATAGGTGATAGTCTGATAGTTACAATATAGGTGATAGACTGACAGTTACAATATAGGTGATAGACTGATAGTTACAATATAGGAGATAGACTGATAGTTACAATATAGGTGATAGTCTGATAGTTACAATATAGGTGATAGACTGATAGTTACAATATAGGTGATTGAATATAAGTAGTCAGCTAATAGTTACAATATAAATAACTGACAAATAGATAAGGACAATGGTTTTGAATCTTACTGTAATAATTCACCATTGTTGGTTCACCTCAGTTTGTTTGTTTGTTGTTAACAATCTTTCATTTATATGGTGATGGCCAGTTTTGAATGATGGAGTAGAGAACCAATAGTTACATGTACTCGGACTTAACAGACCACGGCTTCCCATATAGTTACAATAGCAAACTTAGTCACAATATAGGAGATAGACAGCGAGGCTTGAATAGACTGATAGCACAGACCAGATGTGAGAATATTTATGGTTTAATAGGTGATGCTCTAGTTACACTTGGAGCCTTATAGTTACAGAGGTGATAGACTGATAGTTACAATATAGGTGATAGACTAACACAATATAGGACTGAGACAATATAGGTGAGAGACTTCAATATAGTTTAAATTAGGTGATAGCTCTAACCACAATATAGGTGACAGAGGTAGTTACAAACACTGTCTTAGAGGTGAGGGACTTCATGGTTTAAAGTGTGGTGCTAGACTATACCACAATATAGTCATGGACTGATAGTTACAATATACTGACCAGAAGTGAGAGACTTCATGGTTTAAAGTGTGATGCTAGTTTACAATATAACTCAGACAAGAGGTAAGGACACTGTTTTGAATCTGAGAGACTTCACCATGGTTTAAAGTTTGTTTGTGCTCTTGTTAACCACTCAGACATGAGGTCTGAACACTGTCTAGAGAACCGGGTGAGGGAACTTCATGGTTTTCCAAAGTGTGGTGCTCTTCTCACTCAGTCATGGAGGTACCAACACTGACCAGAAGTGAGAGACTTCATGGTTTAAAGTGTGATGCTCTAACCACTCAGACAGAGGTCTCAACACTGTCTAGAGGTGAGGGACTTCATGGTTTAAAGTTTGATGCTCTAACCACTCAGACAGAGGTCTCAACACTGTCTAGAGGTGAGGGACTTCATGGTTTAAAGTGTGGTGCTCTAACCACTCAGTCATGGAGGTACCAACACTGACCAGAAGTGAGAGACTTCATGGTTTAAAGTGTGATGCTCTAACCACTCAGACAGAGGTCTCAACACTGTCTAGAGGTGAGAGACTTCATGGTTTAAAGTTTGATGCTCTAACCACAGAATCAAGCAGAGGTCTCAAGCACTGTCTAGAGGTCTAGGGACTTTACATGGTTTTTAAAGTGTGGTGCTCTAACCACTATTCTGTCATGGACATCTGGTTACCAACACTGACCAGAAGTGAGAGACTTCATGGTTTAAAGTGTGATGATCTAACCACTTGGCCACAGAGACCCTAACACTGACTAGAGGTGAGAGACTTCATGGTTTAAAGTATGATGCTCTAACCACTCAGACAGAGGTCTCAACACTGACTAGAGGTGAGAGACTTCATGGTTTAAAGTGTGCTCTAACCACTTGGCCACAGAGACCCCAACACTGACTAGAGGTGAGAGACTTCATGGTTTAAAGTATGATGCTCTAACCACTCAGACAGAGGTCTCAACACTGACTAGAGGTGAGAGACTTCATGGTTTAAAGTGTGGTGCTCTAACCACTCAGAAGAGGTCTCAACACTAGCTGAGAGGTGAGAGACTTCATGGTTTAAAGTGTGGTGCTCTAACCACTCAGTCATGGAGGTCCCAACACTGACCAGAAGTGAGAGACTTTATGGTTTAAAGTGTGATGCTCTAACCACTCGACCACAGAGGCCCCAATGATTTCGTATTAAGTTGATACATAACATCTAATATTATGGTTACACATGACTGGTCAGTGGCTGTATACAGGTATATATTGTGATTGAATGCAGAATGAAGCAAAAAATAAAATAAAAACCACAAGCACTGTCCTGGTCTAGAAATAATTACATAAACATTTTTAATGATGAAAATGGGTAAACAAACAGGAAAGTTTTTATCAATTATACTGATCTCAACATCTGGTTAATTGCTGTTATTTTGTAGAGACTGACCATACCACAGATCATGAAGGGTAACAACATCATATGTACAGCTGAAACTGGTAAGTTGACCCAAATAGGACAGCTTGAACTGGTAAGTTGATCTGTATAGGACAGCTGAAACTGGTAATTTGACCTGTATAGGACAGCTGAAACTGGTAAGTTGATCCATATAGGACAGCTGAAACTGGTAAGTTGACCCATATAGGACAGCTGAAACTGGTAAGTTGACCTGTATAGGACAGCTGAAACTGGTAAGTTTACCTGTATAGGACAGCTGAAACTGGTAAGTTGATCCATATAGGACAGCTGAAACTGGTAAGTTGACCCATATAGGACAGCTGAAACTGGTAAGTTGATCCATATAGGACAGCTGAAACTGGTAAGTTGATCCATATAGGACAGCTGAAACTGGTAAGTTGACCCATATAGGACAGCTGAAACTGGTAAGTTGATCCATATAGGACAGCTGAAACTGGTAAGTTGACTTGTATTGGACAGCTGGAACTGGTACGTTTACCTGTATAGGACAGCTGAAACTGGTAAGTTGATCCATATAGGACAGCTGAAACTGGTAAGTTGACTCATATAGGACAGCTGAAACTGGTAAGTTTACCTGTATTCAGACAGTTAAAACTGGTAAGTTTACCCATTTAAGACAGTTGAAACTGGTAAGTTTACCTGTATTGGACAGCTGAAACTGGTAAGTTGATCCATATAGGACAGCTGAAACTGGTAAGTTTACTCATTTAAGACAGTTGAAACTGGTAAGTTGACCTGTAAAGGACAGCTGAAACTGGTAAGTTGATCCATATAGGACAGGTGAAACTGGTAAGTTTACCCATTTAAGACAGTTGAAACTGGTAAGTTTACCTGTATAGGACAGCTGAAACTGGTAAGTTGATCCATATAGGACAGCTGAAACTGGTAAGTTTACCCATATAGGACAGCTGAAACTGGTAAGTTGACCTGTATAGGACAGCTGAAACTGGTAAGTTTACCTGTATAGGACAGCTGAAACTGGTAAGTTGACCTGTATAGGACAGCTGAAACTGGTAAGTTGACCTGTAAAGGACAGCTGAAACTGGTAAGTTGACTTGTCTAGGACAGATGAAACTGGTGAGTTGATCCATATAAGACACTTGAAACTGGTAAGTTGACCCATAAAGGACAATTAAAACTGGTTTGTCCACCCACATAGGACAGTTAAAACTGTGTTCAATTGGTCATACAGAGTTGAAGGTATTGACACTACTGCAAATTTTTCATCACATTTAAGCTGATTCTATCAACTGCTTTTAATTTCAAGTTTGTGCTCATTTTAGAAAATGGACACTTTCGATTTTTAGATAAATAGAATTTTCATTTCCTATCTGATAAACATATATCTAATTGTAACAGAATACTCAGAATGACTTGGTATTAGTGCTTCCACTCCAAAAATTATTTTTGTTTTCTTTGAATTGTGTTTTTAATTTTTCAGTTTTTAATTGCGGAGGAGAAATTCTGGTTACATTGTACTCAGAAAGGACCACCAGCCTTCTCACAAAATCAGCTTAGTTTCCAGTGAGGCTCAAACCCATAGATAGAGGCCAGAGACTTCATGGTTTTAAACACTCACATTTTAAACCATGAAATCTCCCACCTCTGAAAAATGAAGGAAAAAACAAACAAATGAAATGCTAATAAGAATAATTTTTCTATACTATTGTAGTTGGGCAAATTAAGGTCCTATTCCCAATGCGAAAAATAAATAAATAAATGCAATTTTTTCCCAGTTTGCAGTTGAAATTTCCTAACTGAAGTCAGGTGACAGTAACTTTGTAGAGATTCTTCCGTTTTCAGTTACCATGGTGACCATTTGTAATTATATAAAATATTCTTCAGGATGTGGGAAAACCTTGGCTTATTTGCTTCCAATCTTAGAACTAATGTCAAAACAAAAACAAGTGGAACCTGAAATTGTGTCTAAATTGAAGAATTCTCCAAGAGCTATTATAATCGTTCCAGCTAAGGAACTAGTGGACCAGATAAAGGTAATTCCTAATACATATCATAGAAACCACACATTCTATAACCCGTCCTCAGATACCACAGGTTTTACCTTGTCCTCAGATACCACACATGTTATACCTTGTCCTCAGATACCACACATGTTATACCTTGTCCTCAGATACCACACATGTTATACCTTGTCCTCAGATACCACACATGTTACACCTTGTCCTCAGATATCACACATTCTATAACCCATCCTCAGATACCACAGGCTATACCTTGTCCTCAGATACCACACATGTTATACCTTGTCCTCAGATACCACACATGTTATACCTTGTCCTCAGATACCACACATGTTACACCTTGTCCTCAGATATCACACATTCTATAACCTGTCCTCAGATACCACACCTGTTATACCTTGTCCTCAGATATCACTCATTCCATAACCCGTCCTCAGATACCACACATGTTAAACCTTGTCCTCAGATACCACACATGTTATACCATGTCCTCAGATATCACACTTGTTATACCTTGTCCTCAGATACCACACATCTTATACAGATACCACACATGTTATACCTTGTCCTCAGATACCACACATGTTATACCTTGTCCTCAGATACCACACATGTTACACCTTGTCCTCAGATATCACACATTCTATAACCTGTCCTCAGATACCACACCTGTTATACCTTGTCCTCAGATATCACATGTTATACCTTGTCCTCTGATACCACACATGTTATACCTTGTCCTCAGATATCACACATGTTATACCTTGTCCTCATATACCACACATATTATACCTTGTCCTCAGATACCACACATGTTATACATTGTCCTCAGATACCACACATGTAACACCTTGTCCTCAGATATCACACATGCTATACCTTGTCCTCAGATATCACACATATTATACCTTGTCCTCATATACCACACATATTATACCTTGTCCTCAGATATCACACATGTTATACCTTGTCCTCAGATATCACATATGCTATACCTTTTCCTCAGATATCACACATTCCATAACCCGTCCTCAGATATCACACATGTTATACCTTGTCCTCAGATATCACACATGTTATACATTGTCCTCAGATACCACACATGTTATACATTGTCCTCAGATACCACACATGTTATACATTGTCCTCAGATATCACACATGTTATACCTTGTCCTCAGATATCACACATGTTATACATTGTCCTCAGATACCACACATGTTATACCTTGTCCTCAGATACCACACATTCTGTAACTCATCCTCAGATACCACACATGTTATACCTTGTCCTCAGATATCACACATTCCATAACCCGTCCTCAGATACCACACCTGTTATACCTTGTCCTCAGATATCACTCATTCCATTACCCGTCCTCAGATACCACACATGTTATACCTTGTCCTCAGATACCACACATGTTATACCATGTCCTCAGATATCACACTTGTTATACCTTGTCCTCAGATACCACACATCTTATACAGATACCACACATGTTATACCTTGTCCTCAGATACCACACTTGTTATACCTTGTCCTCAGATATCACACATGTTATACCTTGTCCTCAGATATCACACATTCCATAACCCATCCTCAGATATCACAAATGTTATACCTTGACCTCAGATACCACACAGGTTATACCTTGTCCTCAGATATCACATGTTATACCTTGTCCTCTGATACCACACATGTTATACCTTGTCCTCAGATATCACACATGTTATACCTTGTCCTCATATACCACACATATTATACCTTGTCCTCAGATACCACACATGTTATACATTGTCCTCAGATACCACACATGTAACACCTTGTCCTCAGATATCACACATGCTATACCTTGTCCTCAGATATCACACATGTTATACCTTGTCCTCATATACCACACATGTTATACATTGTCCTCAGATACCACACATGTTATACATTGTCCTCAGATACCACACATGTTATACCTTGTCCTCAGATACCACACATGCTATACCTTGTCCTCAGATATCACACATGTTATACCTTGTCCTCAGGTACTACACATGTTATACCTTGTCCTCAGATATCACACATGTTATACCTTGTCCTCAGATATCACATATGCTATACCTTGTCCTCAGATATCACACATTCCATAACCCATCCTCAGATATCACACATGTTATACCTTGTCCTCAGATATCACACATGTTATACATTGTCCTCAGATACCACACATGTTATACATTGTCCTCAGATACCACACATGTTATACATTGTCCTCAGATACCACACATGTTATACCCTGTCCTCAGATACCACACATGCTATACCTTGTCCTCAGATATCACACATGTTATACGTTTTCCTCAGGTACTACACATGTTATACCTTGTCCTCAGATATCACACATGTTATACCTTGTCCTCAGATATCACACATTCCATAACCCGTCCTCAGATATCACACATGTTATACCTTGTCCTCAGTTATCACACATTCCATAACCCGTCCTCAGATACCACACATGTTATACATTGTCATCAAGTTAATGTCATAGATAACACACATTTTATAACTTGTCTTCAGTTTCATGCTATACATACAACACATTTTATAACTTGTTTTCAGTTTCATGTTATAGATACAACACATTTTATAACTTGTCTTCAGTTTCATGTTTTAGATACAACACATTTTATAACTTGTCTTCAGTTTCATGTTATACATACAACACATTTTATAACTTGTCCTCAGTTTCATGTTACACATACAACACATTTTATAACTTGTCCTCAGTTTCATGTTATACATACGACACATTTTGTAAATTGTCTTCAGTTTCATGCTATAGATACAACACATTTTATAACTTGTCTTCAGTTTCATGTATACATGATATATTTTACCTGTATACTTCACCTAGGTATATTTTACCTGTATGAAGTTGATTAAAAAAAACTATTTTCTTGAATGTTGGAGGAAGTAAGATTTTGACTTTTTGCTTTTTGTTATTTTTTCATTATTTTTTGTATTAGAGTGTTGCAGATGCGTTCTCAAGTGCTTGCAATTTAACAGTCAAAAGCTTTGTTGGTGGACCAGGAACAAAGGTATGCCTGTATATTATGTGTGAATGTATACTGTAGCTTTTAAGAAAACTTAATAAAGTAAATTTGAAAAATTTTATCCACAGATCATATCCTATCCTTTCCTGTTTGTATTTATAACTGAAAGTATTAACCAGTATCAAGCAAAAGCCATAGATAGGATATTTGCCATAAAAACCCATGTAATGTGCACACTTTTTTCACTTATAAAAGATATCCGTAATTGGGGGTACGCACATTACATAGGTGTAGGAAAATATCAGATTTTTTCAGTCTATGTCCTGCAGGTGGCCATTTTTTTTAACTTCCGGTGAAACAAATTTAAGATAACTTATAAAAATATACTTTGAACACCGTTTCATTTTATACAAATGCTGGCTTCTTGTATCTCGATTTGAAGCTTTGATTACAGATATCGACAATTTTTTCAGTGCGCATATTACATAGGGATAGTATTTTTTTCAAGATTTTCAGCCTCAAAAACAGGGTGCGCACATTACATGGTAATACATTGTACTGGTAATTCTTAGTCTTTGATACTGATACTTGCGGTTTAATAGGTCTCATATGAAAAAAGAAATGTTTTCCGTGTCAGAAGATAAAAAATGGAGGGTTGGGATGTTTTTTGCTCATCTATTTGCAACATTGCGATTTCCATCAAATTACTTAAGTTTCTGGACTTAAATTTTAACAACCAAACCGGTATATATGATATATATGCTTTGAGATCTAGATTAAATTCATTTATGGCTAACATTCCTCAATGTTTGCCAGAGTTATTGGACTAAAAATTATAAGTAAATGACTAAATTCTCATGTTTTTCAAATTGTCTATTTTACTTATTTGTCACTGAACTGTAATACACAGGATATTTATCATATTATCAAGATGACTGTTAACTTTACCTTATTTTCAGAAAATGTTGGCGTACCAAGGAAAAGAATCAATTGATGTTCTGATCTGTACCCCAGGTGTCCTACTCAAACTTCTGGCATCAAGTATGAATATACCTGTACAATGTTACAGTAAAACCTGCTTTAGCGACCACCTACATATAAAAACTACCTGGTCACAAAGACCATTTTTTGCTATCCCCAATAGTACCTTTTGTGTACAAATCAACCTCTATATAAAGACCACCTCCCTATAAAGACCCGTTTTCATGTGTTCCTAAGGAAGTTGCTATAAACAAGTTTCACTGTATTACCATTTTATCTCTATTTGCCACTATCACTAAATGACATTATGACATATTCTGTACAACAAGGCAGTAGAATAACTAAGCATATTGGGATTTCCACCCTATCATACAGGGCCAAAATAAGGCCCCATTCCCAATGCAAAAACAATACATCTTTTCCCAATTTGCAGTCAAAATTTTTCAATTGAAGTCAAATGACAATAAATTTGAAGAAATTCTTGTATTTTCAAATTGATTTTGTATTTCTAGTTTTCCCTATTTCAATAAAATGTTGCTAAAATTGCAAATTCAAAAGGCCCAGGCCCCATTCCCAAAGGAGTGTGGAAAATTCCTGGTATATTTGTTTGTTCTGTTATAAAAAGATGAAAGATTGAAAGATGTGAACCCCAAAATACCAAATTTTTATTACACTTAAGTCATAAATTTGGTCAGTGTAAAAAGTTCTGTCATCAATTTTTTTTAAAAAAAAATTCTGTAAATGATCAATTCAGAATGGTTAACAATTATTTAGATTCAATAAAACAAGTTGTGGGTATATAGTAAAGAAATAACACCTTGAAGAGTTGAAGTATGCCGAAATTGTGTATTTTTTAACAAAAAATTCTTTAAGAGAAGACTGTACCACCATTTGACCTTGATTGTGACATTGAACATGACCTTGACTAGGCGATGCACCTCATCAAAATGAACCTTTCCTGTAAGTTTCACAAAAGAATCATATACAATATAAAAGTAATGAAACAGACAGAGGACTAAATCTGTGTTTCATAGATGACACAAAACATGACTGTTAAATTATTTTATTTCACAAAGACAACTTAATTTACTTCTTGAAGTAAATTTTCCTTTCAATGGACTAAGTTGTGTTGTCTGTCATCTTTGTGTATGTTGCCAACATCAGTTCCAGTATAGATTACTGTATTGGCATTCTGATCACGTGACCAGGTGTCCTTCTTACCCTGAAACAATGGCCAAAATATCTTAATTTAAGGTAGTGAGTTGTAAACAGGATATTATATACAACAGGGATTAAAGACAACAACAAAAATTACCACACCTCAAAAATAGTAAACCTCTTTATATTGCCAAACCCTTTATACCTCCAAAATTGAGGAAAATAAAAGGTGGCAGTATATCGGGAGTGTATATGTGCCTGTGTCTGTGCACGTATCCATGCCAAGATAAAGTAGCACATCATGTTCTTTCAGAAGACAAAACAATACAAGACTTTTGAGTGGAACCCACTTATATTGAACTCTTGTTACATTGAAATCCCACTTTATTTGAAATGATTCTGATTCCCCAGGCAAATAACTTCATTACCATTATAACCCAATTATTTTGTAATCCCTGTTTATTTGGGAAAAAATCATTCTCCTTGGATTTCAGTATATCCGGGTTTGACTTTATTTTAAAATATTAGGGGTGTACAGGTAAATCATTTTGCCTTGCTCTGATTCCATGCATTATTGTAGCTCTATTAACTATTCAATATTTTCTGCTGAAAACTAGCCTGCCACCCCTGTTATAATTTAGACTCTTCATGTTTGTAAACATGTTCCAGTTCATTATGGTAGGACTCATACAACACTGAGATTGTTGGTCTATATCACTTAGCTATATCTATCTTATGTCATTTACAGATCACTAAGCTATATATATTCTATGTTATTTACAGAGCTTATTGGTCTATATCACTAAGCTATATATATTTTATGTTATTTACAGATCACTAAGCAATATATATTCTGTCATTTACAGATCACTAAGCTATATATATTCTATGTTATTTACAGATCACTAAGCTATATATATTCTATGTTATTTACAGATCACTAAGCTATATATATTCTATGTTATTTACAGAGCTTATTGGTCTATATCACTAAGCTATATATATTTTATGTTATTTACAGATCACTAAGCTATATATATTCTATGTTATTTACAGAGGTTATTGGTTTATATCACTAAGCTATATATATTCTGTTATTTACAGATCACTAAGCTATATATATTGTAATTTACAGATCACTAAGCTATATATATTCTATGTTATTTACAGAGGTTATTGGTTTATATCACTAAGTTTTATATATATATATATATATATATATATATATATATATTATGATATTTATAGAGGTTATTATTGGTTTGTATCACTAAGCTATATATTTTCTGTTATTTTCAGAAATTATATTTCCATCTCGACTTCAGCATCTGATTTTAGATGAGTCTGATACTTTGTTCGATGACAGTTTCAATAATATTATTGGCAGCATAATAAACATTGCTGGGGTAAGTTGAAATCATTGGGTATTGCTAGTTAAGATGTTATTTCCTTGTTTTTACATGTTTTATAAATAGAAATGATTTAAAGGCAATTTTAAGTAAGTAAACAGATTTATGACAGGTCGATTCTTATTAAAATGTTCACAATCCTGTCCATTTCCAGAATTTAATATCCTCATACCGTATAACTAGGGATTGTACGGTTCAGGATTTTTTCTGTTCAGTGTTTTCTTTTTCGGTTCTCGGTTTTTTTCTGTTCGGTTCATCTACATTCTAACAACAGACTCTTGGACCCCAAGTGCAACCACAGAAGTATAAACACATTTTAGAAAGAATGTCTGTCAAATGGCACATATTTTTAACCCAAATATGAGACCCTGTGGTGCAACATAGCAGTATGTGGGTTCTAGTTCTTATCTCTAGCCCACCTTACACTACATTGTGAAATTATATATCTTTAAGATAAATCTGTGCATGGCACAGTAGCATTTCTAACAAACTACTGATCAATGATACAGAAATACATTGTAATTTGCTTATATGGAACACTTGCGTTTAAAATATTCTCTCCCATTTACATTGTAAGAGAAAATATGCTGTATTGCTATGTTTATTTTAATTCACTAACAAATTTTACTCTTGACATCTTGTTTAATCCTTACTTCTTTGGAATTACATTTTGGAAAAAATATTTATGAGAGGGTATAGTTTATAGAATACCACAGGCTGAGGTTAATGGATCAACTGTGAAAAACTTGGCCTTTCTGCAGTAGAGTTACTCTGTGGGTGTGTAGACACTACAGAGTAAACACTGCATGTCAAATTGTCATGTTTATTATTTGAAAGACTTGCTTATTCACTGTTATTAGAAGTATTGGTGTCCATTTCAAATAAATGTCATGCCGTTTGGGTCATTAGAAGGACCTTATTGAATAATAATTTTTTAACTGAACCAAACCAAAACGAACCGAAATCCGGAATATAAGAACCAAATTGATTGGTTTTTCGGTTTTTAACTCAACCGTCGCACCCCTATGTATAACCAATACTTCTGTGGTACGAAATTTTCATGATCTAGGTAGTCAAAGGTCATATTTTTTTTATGAATTACTGATGCATATATATTTTACCGAACTGAATTTTATTATACTCAAAGTGTTAGCTTAAATTCAATACACTGAAAGTAAAACTGCATCAAGATGAGTCATTTAGGATTGAGTGGCTTCTTCATGACATGTATGTCAATAAATTGGGTTGTGATTATGGTGAATCCAATATTTTTATATTTAGCATTTTCAATTTTTGCGATTTCAATACCATCGCAAAAAAATCACGAAAAATATTGGTTATTCGGTATTTAGAAAATAATCTGGAAAATTTAAATTATGGCATTCCTTTGAATGATATATCTTTATTAATTGATATCCATATTTTCAATTGTACAAAAAAGTTCTAAAAACTGAATGGTCATTTTGTATACTGGTATATTCTGTGTTATACCACTAGACAAATATTCCTTTGAGAAACATTCTTGATATCTCAAAGTAAATTGGAGGCTCCTTGAATTTTGAGATAACAAGATCCTACTGTATATGATGTAAAATGTATTAGTACTTTTCAGTTTTGTTTTGGTTAATATATAAGCTTTTTTGTTATTTTGGTTTTAATAATTGCAAGTCAAAAATTGTCATACATCTTGCCAGTTACACATACTAAAATGTACAGTATATGTACAGAATCTTCTTGAAACTCCCTGCTGACTATTGTGTAGACTTTGATATTGTTGTAACTTGTATATTATCTCTAAAACATTAGCAGATCTACTCTGTTGTTCGGGAATTATTAGGAGAAAGAAAATGGTCAAACATACTGAATATAAATGGTTACATAGAAAATCAATGCTGCTGTATATAGATAATTACATCAAAATGATGACCAAATACTATGTAACTTAATGCGTTGATATGAAAAAGTTGTAATACTACAGGATCCTGTCATAAACTGTATTAAGTTTAATTTAACCGACTCTATCTCTAGTGAGCATATGAATGATTACATCAAAAAGGGAGATCAGATTTAATCTACTATTAGTATACAGTATTTCTACACCCAGATAATGAAACAGAATTTAACTATAACTGACATGTAAAAAGAACTTGAATATACATGTTGCCTATATAAACTGAACAGTGTTCAATTAAACAGTGAAACCTGATTTGAAAGACCACTGCTTCTGTCACTGAAATATGGTATTACAAGACAGGTAGTCTCTCAAAAGAGATTTTATCTAAAGGATTTCCACTGTAACATATAATGTTTTTTACATTTTAATACAGGTACATGGTGGACGTCCCACAGCAAGTGGAGCCTTTGTATCAGCGGGTATACAGATGTGTTTAGTCAGTGCCACCAAGCCACGTGACCTAGGAAATATTCTGGGCAATAAGTTGTCAGTAAGTGTTGGGCAATAAGTTGTCAGTAAGTGTTGGGCAATAAGTTGTCAGGAAGGAGTGGGCAATTAGTTGTCAGGAAGGAGTGGGCAATAAGTTGTCAGTAAGTGCTGGGCAATAAGTTGTTAGTAAGTGTTGGGCAATTAGTTGTCAGTAAGTGCTGGGCAATAAGTTGTTAGTAAGTGTTGGGCAATTAGTTGTCAGTAAGTGCTGGGCAATAAGTTGTCAGTAAGTGCTGGGCAATAAGTTGTCAGTAAGTGCTGGGCAATAAGTTGTTAGTAAGTGTTGGGCAATTAGTTGTCAGTAAGTGTTGGGCAATTAGTTGTCAGGAAGGAGTGGGCAATTAGTTGTCAGTAAGTGCTGGGCAATTAGTTGTCAGGAAGGAGTGGGCAATAAGTTGTCAGTAAGTGCTGGGCAATAAGTTGTTAGTAAGTGTTGGGCAATTAGTTGTCAGTAAGTGTTGGGCAATAAGTTGTCAGGAAGGAGTGGGCAATAAGTTGTCAGGAAGGAGTGGGCAATTAGTTGTCAGTAAGTGCTGGGCAATTAGTTGTCAGTAAGTGCTGGGCAATTAGTTGTCAGTAAGTGCTGGGCAATTAGTTGTCAGTAAGTGCTGGGCAATAAGTTGTCAGTAAGTGCTGGGCAATAAGTTGTCAGTAAGTGCTGGGCAATAAGTTGTCAGTAAGTGCTGGGCAATAAGTTGTCAATAAGAGTTGGGCAATAAGTTGTCAGTAAGTGCTGGGCAATAAGTTGTCAGTGAATGTTGGGCAATAAGTTGTTAGTGACTGTTGGGCAATAAGTTGTCAGTAAGTGTTTGGCAATAAGTTGTCAGTGAGTTGGGCAATAAGGTGTCAGTGAGTTGGGCAATAAGTTGTCAGTGAATGTTAGGCAATAAGTAGTCAGTGAGTGTTGGGCATTACGTAGTCGGTGAGTGCCAGGCAATAAGTTCTCAGAAAGTGCTGAGCAATCATTATCATGTTTATCTGAAATGTTTACAATTGCCAAACCTGTTTTATATTATGACTGGTTATTTTCTTAATAACAATAATCTTTAACTTTAATATATCAATAGTTTCTAAAATATATAACAGATATCTTGCTCATCAACTCTTTTGAAGAAATATTTAATTCTCCTATAACTGCCACTAAAGTAGTCAATTGTTTGTATTTTTAGGTCACCTGAGCCAAAGGCTCAATGACCCATTGCTATTTTCTTTTGTCTGTCATTGTGTGTCATCCATTGTTAACTTAAAGTCATTATGTGACCACTTCTTATGAACTCATGGGCCAATTTCAACCAAATTTGGCGGGAAGTATTTGATGTAAAGCCGAATAAAATTTGCCAATTAAAAGGGGCTAGGACCAATAGAGGTCACAATAGGGTCCAAAAAGTACAAGTAATTGGTGCATCTTTGTGAAAAAAACAATATCTACCCATAAACAAACTACTGGGGGCACTTCAAATGAGAAGGTACGGTTTTATGATTATGGATTATTAACTCAAAATTGATTGATATTTTGAATACAAAGATATATGAAGAAGTTGTTTGGAATTATCTATGGATGCTGAATGAAAAGTGGTTAAAACCAATAGGGTCTCATGTAGGGGCCAAAGGTTTGTACATCTTTAAAAAAAAAAATGAACTGATGTTCTGTCTATTTTCTCTGTAATGATGTTCTACTCAGGTGACCATTAAGGTCCATTGGGCCTCTAGTAGCCTACATGTTTTTACATAATTTTTTGTTTCAACTTTATTTTTAAGTATGAGAGTTTCAAAGACGTTTCCACAGAAAATATTCATCGTCTTCTCCCCCACATAACACAGAAGTTTTTACGGTTAAATGGAATAAGTAAACCAGGTAAGTTATTGCTGTCAAACTATTGGCTAATTTTACCTGTACAGTAAAGCTAAATATAAGTATAAAATCCAACGATCCAAGATTGGGGTGGGGGGTGGGGGGGGGGGTTAAATTGGTCCATTTGTTTGCAACATGTATTTTTTTATCAGATGAATAATTTTAAAAGAAAAAAAATCAATCAATGTGTTGTTTTAAAAATTGTATCACCAATGAAAATGAGCTATAATATATAAATTGCTTTTGGAGTTCCTTATAAAAATCCTGTACAGAATATTGTCAAATCACAGGCTAGGTTTTAAGTCAAGGTAATGTATGCCTGGAAATTTTAGCCCCTGGTTATTTTTTCGCACTTTTACGACAGGAAACATATTCACCTCGTCTTGAATTTTCCCTTAATCGCCATAGTAACATGGATGGCATAAATTTCCATGCTTCAGTTATTAAGCTTGGAAGTTTCTCCTTCAATTTAAATTCGCCATCACATAGTGAAAGTAAATGGGAGCATAAATTTCAACGTATACATTATGTTCATTTCATCAACTGATAACTTATGTTCATTTCATCAACTAATAACTTATGTTCATTTCATCAACTGATAACTTATGTTCAATTTATCAACTGATAACTTAGGAATGAACTCTATAAGATCTTCCATGAAATTTACTGCTCCATAAATAATTCTTTTTGTTTGTATTTCCAGTGGAAATATTAAAGATTGCAAAACAGAATTCCAGCACTGATATTCCAACAATGATATTTTGTAATTCTTCTGAGACTAGTTATTGGTTATCTAACTATTTAGAAGAAAATATTGTTAGAAATATTCTGTTTAATGGAAAAGTTTTACCAAAGGTGAGTGATGCACTACAGAGATGTGCCAAAAGTATTTGGTCACTGTAGTTTTTTTACAAATATATATCATATAAAAACATATTTTTTTCAAAAAGTTATTGTGAAGTCATTAAATAGTGACAGAATGCTTTTGGCTTGTCTCTGTACATTGACTGTTTGATATTTATATCCTACCCTGAGAATTTTGCCCTTATAGATGGTTTGTGTGTGTACATAGTAATCAAGTACTGAACATGTATTCCAAAATATAAATAAAACTCTAATATACAGCTCTTGCCCCATCTCCCCTTTATACCGCCAAAATTATGGAAAACAAAAGGTGGCGGTATATCGGGGGAGAACTGCACTTACAAACTAAATGTGTCTGACAAACGTTATCTTGAGGTATGATGCAGTTTATAATAATCTTGCAGCTGTCTGTATGTCCATCCATCTATTACTTTTGATGTCTGTTTGTCCAGGCCTTTGTTATATATTGTTTCATGGCAGCAGATAACCATTGTCACATACATCACTATTGTTAACAGTTAACCATTGTCACATGCATCACTTATTGTTAACAGTTAACTTTTGTCACATGCATCACTTATTGTTAACACACTATTCTTAATAGCTAATAAGTATCACATTCATCACAACTGTTAAGAGTTAACCATTGCCACATACATCACTACTGTTAACAGTTAATTGTCACATACATCATTATTGTTAATAGTTAACAATTGTCACATCACTAATGTTAACAGTAAACAATTATCACATCACTACTGTTAACAGTTATCAATTGTCACACATCACTACTGTTAACAGTTATCAATTGTCACACATCACTACTGCTAACAGTTATCAATTGTCACACATCACTACTGTTAACAGTTAACAATTGTCACATACATCACTATTGTTAATGGTTAACAATTGTCACATACATCACTACTGTTAACAGTTAACAATTGTCACATCACTACTGTTAACAGTTAAAAATTGTCACATACATCACTATTGTTAACAGTTAACAATTGTCACATTACTAATGTTAACAGTTAACAATTGTCACATACATCACTACTGTTATAATCATGAACAGTTACACCCTGATATTGAGTTACTATTATACAAGACTTCAACTTTTACTCTTTAGATGCGTGTCAACAGATTTGATGACTTTCAGAGAGAAATAAAAGAAGTATTAGTATGTACAGATATTGCTTCCAGAGGACTGGATACATTGAGAGTAAAGTATTTCATTTTATAACCAAAAATAATTGAGGTACACCGAATAAAAACACAGGAAGCATTTCAAATGGGGCACTTTAAAGGGTTAAAGGGATGTGCTGGCTCCTGTATCAGGGGTGAAAAGAGCCTGTACATGTATTCTGTAGTAAATATATAATAAATAGCATTAGTGATACATAAGATAATTGGAATATATCATTGTGTTTAATAATAGGATAGGACTATACCTTAGTGTTTCATGAGAGGTATAGGAATATATATTGTTAAGTAACAGGATAGAAAGGTATCATAGTGTATTGTAACAGGATAGGAAGATACCTTGGTGTTTAGTAACAGGATGGGAAGATGTTATAGTATTTAGTAACAGGATGGAAATATATCTTAGTATTTAGTAACAGGATAGGAATATATCATTGTGTTTAGCAACAGGAGAGAAATATATTATAGTGTATAGTATCAGGATGGGAAGATATCATAGTGTTTAGTAATAGGATGTGAATATACCATAGTGTTTAGTAACAGGATGGAAATTTATCATAATGATTAGTAACAGGATGGGAAGATATCTTAGTGTTTAGTAACATGATAATAATATATCACAGTGTTTAGTAACAGGATAGAAAGATATCATAGTGATTAGTAACAGGATGGGAAGATATCATAGTGTTTAGTAACAGGATGGGAAGATATCATAGTGATTAGTAACAGGATGGGAAGATATCATAGTGATTAGTAACAGGATGGGAAGATATCATAGTGATTAGTAACAGGATGGGAAGATATCATAGTGATTAGTAACAGGATGGGAAGATATCATAGTGTTTAGTAACAGGATGGGAAGATATAGTGATTAGTAACAGGATGGGAAGATATCATAGTGATTAGTAACAGGATGGGAAGATATAGTGTTTAGTAACAGGATGGGAAGATATCATAGTGATTAGTAACAGGATGGGAAGATATAGTGATTAGTAACAGGATGGGAAGATATCATAGTATTTAGCAACATGATAAGAATACAGCAAAGTAGTTTGTATAAGGATGGGTATATACTTAATGGTAAATGATATTTTTTATTGATAGGTGAGACATGTTGTCAATTATGACTTTCCCAATTTCATGTCGGATTATGTACACAGAGCTGGACGTGTTGGTCGTGTTGGGTCACTAGGCAAAGGATTTGTGACAAATTTTATTTCTGCACCATGGGAAGTGGACCTATTATGGCAGATTGAGGTATGTTTCATTCATATATAAACTTTTCTTTCAAATAAATTGGGTGTCAATGTATATGGATATCCAGTTCTCATTTCATACTTTGATATGTATATTTGATGTAATAATACTTTTAATACATGGACTTAAAATGGACCATTATATGAAATTTGTGATTTTTGCAAAATTAATTTAAAAAAAAACAACTTTATATTACAACAATTAACAAACAAGTATATGCAATTTATATGAATCATATTCTCGTCTATATGCCATGGGATAAAAATCATTATTGTGACAGCTTATATCGCTTTAATGGAATTATATGTACATGATTTATAAATAAATTTTATGTAAACACGTTTGCTCGGGTACTAACATCACTTGACATAATCTGTTTATATAAATGTATTCAATTTGGGATTGACAAACAAGTGTTTATCACAAACAATGTCTGTTTTTGTTTTAAAATAGTTTGAATAAGTTCATACATTTCTTCGGTAGACAACTGATTTAGTTCAGGCTGCAGTAGATATTTTTTAGACTTTTGTTAGACTACATGTTTACTATTCATGATTCTCCTTAGAAATAAAAAGAGCAACCACAGAGATTAGTTACAGTTTTAGTCAATAGGTATAGTGAAGTAGTAGATTATGCACTCTTAGCTCTATCGAGTTCTTAGTTCTATCTTGATCTACTAGTTTACTGTACTAATGATAAAAATACCAGTAATTGATCTACTACTTCAGTGCAATATATTAATGATAGAGCTACCAGTGAACTAGTAAATCAATTACTGGTAGCTATATCATCAGTATATAGCAGTGAATTAGTACATCCCTCACTGTTACTTCTATCATCAGTACATAGCAGTGAATTAGTAGATCACTCACTGGTAGCTCTTATCATCAAAACATAGCAGTGAACTAGTAGATTACTCACTGGTAGCTGTATCATCAAAACATAGCAGTGAATTAGTAGATCACTCACTGTTACTTCTATCATCAGTACATAGCAGTGAATTAGTAGATCACTCACTGGTAGCTGTATCATTAGTACATAGCAGTGAAATAGTAGATCACTCACTGATATTTTTATCATTAGCACATGGCAGTGAATTAGTAGATCACTCACTGTTATCTCTATCATTAGTACACATCAGTGAACTAGTAGATCAATTACTGGTATCATTATCATTAGTTCACATCATTGAACTCTTAGATCACTCACTAGTATCTCTATCATTAGTCAGTGAACTCATACACTCACTGGTAGCTCTATCATCAGTACATAGCAGTGAATTAGTAGACCACTCACTGGTAGCTCTATCATCAGTACATAGCAGTGAATTAGTAGATCACTCACTGGTAGCTCTATCATCAGTACATAGCAGTGAATTAGTAGATCACTCACTGGTAGCTCTATCATCAGTACATAGCAGTGAATTAGTAGATCACTCACTGGTAGCTCTATCATCAGTACATAGCAGTGAATTAGTAGATCACTCACTGTTATCTCTATCATTAGTACACATCAGTGAACTAGTAGATCAATTACTGGTATCATTATCATTAGTTCACATCATTGAACTCTTAGATCACTCACTAGTATCTCTATCATTAGTCAGTGAACTCATACACTCACTGGTAGCTCTATCATCAGTACATAGCAGTGAATTAGTAGACCACTCACTGGTAGCTCTATCATCAGTACATAGCAGTGAATTAGTAGATCACTCACTGGTAGCTCTATCATCAGTACATAGCAGTGAATTAGTAGATCACTCACTGGTAGCTCTATCATCAGTACATAGCAGTGAATTAGTAGATCACTCACTGGTAGCTCTATCATCAGTACATAGCAGTGAATTAGTAGATCACTCACTGGTAGCTCTATCATCAGTACATAGCAGTGAATTAGTAGACCACTCACTGGTAGCTCTATCATCAGTACATAGCAGTGAATTAGTAGACCACTCACTGGTAGCTCTATCATCAGTACATAGCAGTGAATTAGTAGACCACTCACTGGTAGCTCTATCATCAGTACATAGCAGTGAATTAGTAGACCACTCACTGGTAGTTCTATCACTAGTACTTGGCAGTGAATTAGTAGACCACTCACTGGTAGTTCTATCACTAGTACTTGGCAGTAAACTATTAAATCTCTCACTGATATCTTTATCATTGGTACATGTAAATTAGTATATCATGGAAGATTTATCATCAGTACATTGTAGTGAACTAGTAGATCACTCACTGGTAGCTTAATCGCCAGTACATAGAAGTGAACCTGTAGATCACTAACTGATATTGTTATCATCAGCATGTTGTAGTTACTAGTAGATAAAATGCTGTTATTTTGTCCTGATTTGTCTCTTATTCCAAGTGTCCTTTTCTGGCTTCCTGTAATTGAAATACATTATATTTCAGACTGCAGCCAGGAAATCTGGAGAATTAGAAAATGTAAATGCAAACATAAAACGGAAACTATCAAGTATTATAATGGGAAAATATGGAGATCAGGAGTAGAATAAAGTATTAATTACGACAGACGATATCCAGATTACAACAGCATATTACAGAACCAAGTCTTAAAATTTGTATAAAGTTTTGAGCAATATACAATACAGGTTCATGCCTTTACATCCACATCATAATAGTGAAAAATCATACCTTTACCTTTACCTGTTTATTGTGAACAGCATAGATAGCAGCATTGAACTCACAGTTGTCTAAACTGAGAGAGCAGTATATTAAGTAACAGGTGTAAAAACTTTGCAAGCACTATATTACGGTAAGTCATTAGTGTGAAAACTCAGAGAGAAGTATATTATGTTACAGGTGTGAAAACTCAGTAAGCATTGTATTAAGTAACAGGTGTGAAAACTCGGAGCAGTATATTAAGTAACAGGTGTGAAAATTCAGAGAACAGTATATTAAGTAACAGGTGTGAAAACTCAGTAAGCAGTATATTAAGTAACAGGTGTGAAAACTCAGAGAGCAGTATATTAAGTAGCAAATGTGAAAACTCAGTAAGCAGTATATTAAGTAACAGGTGTGAAAACTCAGAGAGCAGTATATTAAGTAGCAAGTGTGAATACTCAGTAAGCAGTATATTTAGTAACAAGAGTGAAAACTCAGAGAGAAGTATATGTTAAACACTTGGACAGTCAATAACAACTTAATTACAGGTGTTAAAACACAGTATCAGAGAACAAAGTTACAGATGTGAAGATTTAGTAGGAGAAAACCAAGTTACAAATGTGAACAGCCAATAACAATGAACTGTGAAAGGTGCAGCAAGTCAGCAGCTGTGCGCAATATTAACAGGTGTGAACATTCAGTGACTTTTAATAAATTACATGTCTGAACTGTCATATATTTTGTCTTGACCTTTATATCTTATCTGTACATGTACAATCTGTAAACATTACATTTCAGTATATGCCATGTGCTATCCAGCTCTGAATACTTTACAGTTGTAAGTCATATTGTTGTGTTTTGGCACCATGTGACTCATGTTACAACCAGCTCTGAATACTTTACAGTTGTAAGTCATATTGTTGTGTTTTTGGCACCATGTGACTCATGTTACAACCAGCTCTGAATACTTTACAGTTGTAAGTCATATTGTTGTGTTTTTGGCACCATGTGACTCATGTTACAACCAGCTCTGAATACTTTACAGTTGTAAGTCATATTGTTGTGTTTTTGGCACCATGTGACTCATGTTACAACCAGCTCTGAATACTTTACAGTTGTAAGTCATATTGTTGTGTTTTTGGCACCACGTGACTCATGTTACAACCAGCTCTGAATACTTTACAGTTGTAAGTCATATTGTTGTGTTTTTGGCACAAAGTGACCCATGTTACAACCAGCTCTGGAAATGCCAATGGATAATTCCAAACATGGCATCATAAGGCTCTGAAATTGGCTATACAAGTGAGCTAAGTTAAACCTGAATTTAGATATAACTTTACAAGTGAGCTAGGTTAAACTTGCTTTTAAATATAACTATGCAGGGAGCTACATTACATCTGATTTTAAATACAGCAATGTAATGTGCCATACTACATCTGGTTTTGAATACAGCGATGTAATGTGCCATATTACATCTGGTTTTGAATACAGCGATGTAATGTGCCATATTACATCTGGTTTTGAATACAGCGATGTAATGTGCCATATTACATCTGGTTTTGAATACAGCGATGTAATGTGCCATATTACATCTGGTTTTAAATACAGCGATGTAATGTGCCATATTTCATCTGGTTTTAAATACAGCGATGTAATGTGCCATATTACATCTGGTTTTAAATACAGCGATGTAATGTGCCATATTACATCTGGTTTTAAATACAGCGATGTAATGTGCCATATTACATCTGGTTTTGAATACAGCGATGTAATGTGCCATATTACATCTGGTTTTGAATACAGCGATGTAATGTGCCATACTACATCTGGTTTTGAATACAGCGATGTAATGTGCCATACTACATCTGGTTTTGAATACAGCGATGTAATGTGCCATACTACATCTGGTTTTGAATACAGCGATGTAATGTGCCATACTACATCTGGTTTTGAATACAGCGATGTAATGTGCCATACTACATCTGGTTTTGAATACAGCGATGTAATGTGCCATACTACATCTGGTTTTAAATACAGCGATGTAATGTGCCATACTACATCTGGTTTTGAATACAGCAATGTAATGTGCCATATTACATCTGGTTTTAAATACAGCAATGTAATGTGCCATATTACATCTGGTTTTAAATACAGCAATGTAATGTGCCATATTACATCTGGTTTTAAATACAGCAATGTAATGTGCCATATTACATCTTGTACTGAAGAATGCTGCACATTCTCTCTCTCTCTCTCTCTCTCTCTCTCTCTCTCTCTCTCTCTCTCTCTCTCTCTCTCTCTCCATTACATTTCATCAAACAGATTACTGTATCAATGGGGTGTCATGTGCTTGTGATAGCTGTCAATGTCTTATTTTTAGCATGGTAACAAATAGGGGATAACGGTTACCAGTTTCTAATCCAATTACTTAAACACAATGTGTGTGATGTGATGTCACCTGAATGTGTCAATAGGTGTCAAAACAATCAAGTTTTACACCTTTACCTGTCAATGTCAGAAACAACGTCATTACCCTAGACTGTCAAGTGTCAGTTCCTTGTCGTTCCCGTCAAGTTCACTCACCATTTCTCTAGTTCTAAATATTACAGCCATTTTAAAATTTACATTGGCACCGTACTTTTCCCTACTAAAGTATTGTCTCATTTCAAGACGACAAAATATTTATAAAGAGCGGAAAGACTGGGTATATCCACCAGAAACAATTTTACACGCCATTACTATTACACAAGATTTCCTGCTGATATTAAACAAAATTACAACATTTAAAACTACTTATAATTCCATCATATCCTGGCATTGCTTTATTGAAGTGATGATTTTTATGATAAGCTAACAGTTCAACACTTCTTCTGCGTAAGTCGAATACAAAAGGTCCTGATTTGAATTAGCGGCAGACAACCATTTGATCGATGTTAAAGGATTTTTATTTACAACAATGATAGATTCTGACAAGTGCGTTAAGTAGAATATACAAATGCTAATTAGTAGCGCTTTGCCGTTGTTGATTTCCAGAAACTGGACCATGTGTCAAATATTGTCGATATCTAAATGTCGGCTCTTTGCGGCGTGAAAATGACTCATTTCATCTCCAATATGATTTCCGACAGAAGAAGAATAGAAGAATACTAAGAACTGTTTTATACTAACGTAATTGACGGCAAACTACAGGAAATTATTGGGATGTTTATGATACTGTCAATATGTACATTTCGCATTCGATCGCGATATTCCGGAAGTTGTAGAGAATGTTGGTGCGGTCGATCAATACGCACGGCGGCATACCTGTACAATACTGCAAAGGTGCGAAAAAGGATGTGAATTCTAAATGATTGTCTAACAATTGATTATCGTTTTAGCTTCGCTTAAAGTACTTTTTATTAACGAGATAATGATAGCAATTTTGTATTAAGTATTTCTCCTAATTTCTCTTCAGTATTCGGTTATATGACAACGGAAGTCGAGCAAGGTTATAAACGTAAAATAATATTACAGTAAAAGAAATTCAGGAATTAATGTACGTTACGGTATTGGAATTATCATCAAAGCAATACAGAACAAACAATTAACTACCATCAACACTTCTCGATGACTCCACTTTTAAAAGAATCTTTTGTCTGCATCTTTTACATTTTCAGCTTGACGGAAATATTATATAGACGGACGAAATCATTATTCTAAATTTTCTTCCGAATGGATCAATTTGAGGCAAGAAATCATAAAAGGTAGATAAATTTCTATGACAAGTTAATTTGTCTTTTTGTTGGTAATTACAAGCTTTGGATTTAAACAAATCTAGTACATTCAGTCTCTGAACGTAAGGCCGCGCTATACTTAGACATCTCAGAGAGCGCGTGCACACACGAACATGTGTCTTTGTGTACAATTTCCCATTACAATAATACTTGCTTTATCAACCACCCGTGTTTAAAGACCCCCTGGTCACAAAGACTCGACAGTACCATTTGTGTTCAAATAAACCTCTATATAAAGACTGCCTCCCTATAAAGACTGGTTTTGTTATGTCCCTGAGTGGGTCTTTATATACAAGTTTCACTGTACATTATTGTGTCTATATATGTTTGTATGTTTCCCACTCGTTATACATGTGTGCCTGTATATACCCATGTTTCCAGTTGCATTGTTGTGTATGTCTGTTTATTACCGAGTCAGTCACAACATTATAGACAAAAAAATCCTGCCACATCACCACAAAAACCCCAAATACCCAAGGCTGCCACATCACTACAGAAAAAACCTCAATACCAGAGGCTGCCACATTACCACAAAAGAAACCACAATACACAAGTCTGCCACATTACTACAGAAGAAACCTCGGTATCCGAGTCTACCACATCACTACAGAAAAAAATTCAATGCCAGAGTTTGTCACATACAACAGAAGAAAATTGAATGTTCGAGTCTGCCACATCACTACAGAAGAAACACCAATACCCGAGTCTAACACATGACTATAGGAGAAACCTCAATAACTGAGTCCGCCGCATCACTAAAGAAGAATCATCAATACTCGATACTACCGCATCACTACAGACGAAACCTTAATACCCGAGTCTGCCACATCACCACCCAAGCCTGCCGCATCAATACAGAATAAATCTCATTATTATCAGTCTGTCATATCATAACAGAAGAAAACTGGATATTCGAGTCTGCCACATCACTACAAAAGACACCTCATTTCCAAAGTCTGTAACATTATTACAGAAGTAACCTCAAAATCCGAGTGCCACATCACTAAAGAAGAAACACCAATAATCGAGTCTGCCACACATTACTACAGAAGAAACATCAATACTCGAGTCTGCCTCATCACTTTACAAGAAACTTCAATACTCGAGTCTGCCACATCACTACAGCAGAAATTTATCAAAACCCAGACGTGGCATATAACTTAAAACTTATCAAAACTCGTGTCTTCCACATCACCACTGATAGTTTATATCTTTCTTCTAGTGTTTCATATACAATACCATAATCAATACCAGAGGTAAAGGTCATAATTCGCCTATGTTTCGTAGCCAATAGTTCAGAATATTTCCGCTAGTTCTTCAAATATATTCTTAAAACACAATGCATTATTGCGATGTCCTTAGGATTTCAAGCATCCATTTGTATGTTGATTTCTGTTGATAGATTTGAAGTTATTATGTATTGATATTTTAATGTCATCATTTTGCCACCATAGGAGCATTTACAGGTCCAGGCAATTAAACAAAGCAATGCAAATGTTATTCTGCAGACAATTCCATCTAACTCAAGTAATTACATGTCAATAATCAGCTTTCAAGGACTATAAACGTTTATTTTCAGATATTTAATCACTGGTATGGTACATTTAAGCATCCACTCTGACAGTGAATAACCGGAGAAACCAATCTGGTGTAATCCGGAAACCATGACATCAGCACGTTGTGGGTTCTTATCTGTACGTATAACAGCTTCTCATTCCGGGGGAAAGTAGATTAACATGGTTGTTGTATGAGGATGTTACAATTAGTAATCTACAAAACAAGCAAACACATCTGCTCCCGAATTTGTTTCAAAGTGTCACTGAAATTTATACACACGATGTTATTTGGCAAATCACCATACATTTTTGTAAAATATACAAACTGTAGTTAGATGAAAGTGAATTTTGTACAAACTCTGACGTCTGGAAAATACATTGGTGGAATCACATGTCCCGGAAGATTGAAAATGTATCCTCTGCCGCCATTGTCCAAGTAATGGGGCTTTAACCTATGGAAGCTAAACTCAAATCTGAACTGATTTTGTCTTAAACTCAACCAATCACCCAATTAGAACTTGCGTTATATTTGATTGGTAGATTGAGGTAAGCGCTTTGAGGTGAATATGACAAAATATTTAATAACCTTGAACCCGTGAATCTGCAGTCACATAAGATGGTAGATCTATAGCCCTAGGTGCCCGCCTGTTATTCCGAAGAACTGATAATTAGAAGGTCCGAAAGTCCGAAAGTCCTGCATTCCAATACAAAAAGTTTCCTATTCCAAAGGTTCAGATAAGGGTCAGGATAGTTCTAAGGATTAAATTGTCCCAGTGGTTAGGTCTAATGATACAAAGGTCTGATAGATCTAAGGATTAAATTGTCCCAGTGGTTAGGTCTAATGATACAAAGGTCTGATAAATCTAATAATTAATGTTGCAGTTGTTAGTTCTAGTGGTACAAAGGTCTGATAGATCTAAGAATTAATGTCCCACTTGTTAGGTCTAGTAATACAAAGGTCTGATAGATCTAATAATTAATGTTGCAGTTGTTAGTTCTAGTGATACAAAGGTCTGATAGATCTAAGGATTAATGTGACAGTTTTTAGGTCTAATAATACAAAGGTCTGATAGATCTAAGGATTAATGTCCCAGTGGTTAGGTCTAGTAATACAAAGGTCTGATAGATCTAAGGATTAATGTCCCAGTGGTTAGGTCTAGTAATACAAAGGTCTGATAGATTAATAAGGATTAATGTCCCAGTGGTTGGGTCTAGTAATACAAAGGTCTGATAGATCTAAGGATTAATGTCCCAGTGGTTGGGTCTAGTAATACAAAGGTCTGATAGATCTAAGGATTAATGTGACAGTTTTTAGGTCTAGTAATACAAAGGTCTGATAGATCTAAGGATTAATGTCCCAGTGGTTAGGTCTAGTAATACAAAGGTCTGATAGATCTAAGGATTAATGTCCCAGTGGTTAGGTCTAGTAATACAAAGGTCTGATAGATCTAAGGATTAATGTCCCAGTGGTTGGGTCTAGTAATACAAAGGTCTGATAGATCTAAGGATTAATGTCCCAGTGGTTGGGTCTAGTAATACAAAGGTCTGATAGATCTAAGGATTAATGTCCCAGTGGTTGGGTCTAGTAATACAAAGGTCTGATAGATCTAAGGATTAATGTGACAGTTTTTAGGTCTAGTAATACAAAGGTCTGATAGATCTAAGGATTAATGTCCCAGTGGTTAGGTCTAGTAATACAAAGGTCTGATAGATCTAAGGATTAATGTCCCAGTGGTTAGGTCTAGTAATACAAAGGTCTGATAGATCTAAGGATTACTGTGACAGTTTTTAGGTCTAATAATACAAAGGTCTGATAGATCTAAGGATTAATGTCCCAGTGGTTGGGTCTAGTAATACAAAGGTCTGATAGATCTAAGGATTAATGTCCCAGTGGTTAGGTCTAGTAATACAAAGGTCTGATAGATCTAAGGATTAATGTCCCAGTGGTTAGGTCTAGTAATACAAAGGTCTGATAGATCTAAGGATTAATGTCCCAGTGGTTAGGTCTAGTAATACAAAGGTCTGATAGATCTAAGAATTAATGTCCCAGTGGTTAGGTCTAGTGATACAAAGGTCTGATAGATCTAAGAATTAATGTCCCAGTGGTTAGGTCTAGTAATACAAAGGTCTGATAGATCTAAGAATTAATGTCCCGGTGGTTAGGTCTAGTAATACAAAGGTCTGATAGATCTAAGAATTAATGTCCCAGTGGTTAGGTCTAGTAATACAAAGGTCTGATAGATCTAAGAATTAATGCCCCAGTGGTTAGGTCTAGTAATACAAAGGTCTGATAGATCTAAGAATTAATGTCCCAGTGGTTAGGTCTAGTAATACAAAGGTCTGATAGATCTAAGGATTAATGTGACAGTTTTTAGGTCTAATAATACAAAGGTCTGATAGATCTAAGGATTTATGTGACAGTTTTTAGGTCTAATAATACAAAGGTCTGATAGATCTAAGGATTAATGTGACAGTTTTTAGGTCTAATAATACAAAGGTCTGATAGATCTAAGGATTTATGTCCCAGTTGTTAGGTCTAGTAATACAAAGGTCTGATAGATCTAAGAATTAATGTCCCAGTGGTTAGGTCTAGTGATACAAAGGTCTGATAGATCTAAGGATTAATGTCCCAGTGGTTAGGTCTAGTAATACAAAGGTCTGATAGATCTAAGGATTAATGTCCCAGTGGTTAGGTCTAGTAATACAAAGGTCTGATAGATCTAAGAATTTATGTCCCAGTGGTTAGAAGGTCTAGTGATACAAAGGTCTGATAGGGAGCTTCTTGCCAAAAGGTTACAGACATCATTTTACTATGTATTTCATATAAGACCACATTTTTTCAAAAATAAAAAAAAATTGTGATACCATTTCATTTTGTAGTTGTTTAGAATATTCACTGTTAAACAACATGTTTCCAAGTGTCATTTATTATTTGGATGTAATATTCTAATTTGTAATTTCAAAAATTTGACAATTTAAAACAAAAAGTAACAATTAGATATTACCATTTCACTTACACAGAGAAGGAATTTTCATCACAAAAATAAAAATTTCTGTTTAAGTTGATGGATTTTTTATTTCTAATTCAGAAAATTCAAATTGAAATATATAATGAAACTATCTCCAATTCTTTGTTTAACAGTGAAAATGCTATTGAAATGCAATAAGAAATGGCTTCACATTATTTTTTTTTAAAAATATGGTTTTACATCACCTGGGTCTGGCACCAGAAAACTTATAAATTTAATCAGTCAAGTCTGAGAATATTCTCAAAATTTCCTGCTTAACCAGTCAGATTTTTGGATTAGCCAAAGTTGATAAAATATTTTTGACCTGAATAATTCTGAAGTTTTATGGTGCCAGGCCCTGGTGCATGCGTATAATTACAACAAACTTGTCAAACGTAACCCGTTATATCTGGATCCGATCGTTTGAATTCGCCATCACTCTTACCACTGTCAGTTACATGTAACTTTTGGTAAATTTTACGAAGATTGCCGAGTGTCTGATAAGCTAGTTAATAAATATTCTATTTTCATTACACTTTGCATTTATTTTAGTACATCGTCGTTTTCTATCTGAATCAGGCAAACTTGGCTTTATCCCTCGTTTCAAATCACTCGGGAAGATAAAAATTCAGATCGAACATTTTTCACATATCTTTTCCAACGTTTAACGAGTAAGATCATGTGTTTGAACACACATTTTATCAGATTCTATAATTGATAAAAATCATCCCTTTGGTGGCTGATATTGCTTTAATAACGTTAACTAGAATAATTTTATGGATGAACTTCCTAACTTCAAAAAACTGGGTTAAAACTTAAAACACAGAAGATGATGAACATAATAAACTACAGAACATTGGTTCTCTTTTATGTAGATGAGGTGGATGACTGATACATTTTGAAAACACCCGTGTGTGTGTGTGTGTGTGTGTGTGTGTGTGTGTGTGTGTGTGTGTGTGTGTGTGTGTGTGTGTGTGTGTGTGTGTGTGTGTGTGTTTGTGTGTGTGTGTATGTGTGTATCAGGTAACGATTCATTATTTTCAGTTTGATTTCATTTGTTGTTATTTTTATTGATATTTTGATATGGTAATTAAAAACTTCCAGAATCGGAATGACAATAGTATGGCGACGAGACAAGAGTCCAAAAAGGCCTAACCGTCATCCGAATGGGCGTGCGTGTGAAATTTGTTATGTTTGTGGATATTTAATTTTATAAATTGACCGAAAATACCCCGTTTTTAAATCATTTTGATGATGTCCATATTTATCCCACCCGTTCGTCCACAATGGTTGACCCAGGGGTCGTAAATTTCACAACTTGACAAAGGGTTATCGTACATTTACGTTATTGTTACATCTTACCGCTCGCAACAATATGTCAGCACGTGAAATTACGAATTTATCATCGCGATTATCTATTACCTTTATTTCAAAAACTTGGATTATTATCTCGAAATTTCGAGATATACATTGCATTTACGTGACAGAAAAACAGAAATACATGAACATGTATATTGCCTTTGGGATTATGCAAATAAAGTCACCTGGTCTATGATTTTCCTCAAATGGTTGATGAAGACGATTTTTAAAAATCTTTATATTTTATTCACCGAGTGTTATAAATTAAAGTGAACAAAAATCTGCGCTACTGCAGACGCGCTTAGACATTATTTACTAAAATTATGTATTTTGTCCTCAACGCTGCCGATTAAAGGTATGATATTGTTCTACATCCAATAAACTGCTATCTAATTCTAAAATCTATAAATTTACCTGTATCGGATGTAGCTAATGTATAACAATGGATGTTGAGCTTGTGTGTAGAAATGTGATTACATGAGAATGGTAACAGCTGATGCTGCCCATGTTATCTTTGATGGCATTTATATGGCAGTCTTTATTAGTTTGCAAAACATGCGTTTCTTTCAAGTTGTCCTGGATTTCTATACATTTGTACACGTGCTTGCACAGTGGTTTATTGCTCTGGCTTTGACGGGTGATTATACTCAGGTTTTTATTTGATCTTATTGATCCCTTGTCAAAATTATTCGTAACTGCCAAAATGAGTTGCGTAAGCACAAATTAAAGAGACATACTTTTTGAACGGAGTAACTAATTTTCATTTTTATTCAGTTTTGAAGTTGGTTTATATATTTTAAGGATAGAGAATAAAATTTTGTCGTTTCTTCGAACTTTCAAATAATAAAGTCGCTTTGTTAATATTACCTACCACTTTGACACTAAACCATCCCCACCCATCCCCACCCCAAACTTTAACTCATCAAGTCTTGTGGTCACATTCAGACTCATCCGAATCAGTAACTGTAAAGTCTATTGTCAAAACTCAGGGTGAACAAGTTAATATTGAATGTAAAATTATTTTGAAATTTGGATTCTAAATTGTTCATACCTGAATTGTGATAGTGTACTTTACCGTTCTTCGAAATGGACGAGTCCAAATGTGGCTACATAGGTCAATGCGTTAAGGATTATTAGATTATGAAAGATAAGAAAACGATATTGGGGAAACAGGGTATCATTACCCCCATACCCTTTACTCGTTCTGGATGTTATCTAGATAAATCTGCCTCTCGGACACAGATATCTGACAGCTCGAGGTGCCAGGCAAAAATTGGAACAACTTGTAGAATGACTACCATCACTATCTGGTTTAGTAGCTGCCAGCTGATACCATAATCATTGTTTATCTGTTATAAACACCAGGGATCTATACACTAATTCGTTATTTAGTTCTAGATAAACACTTTGAAGTAATTATACATCATTTAGAACATATTTCCATGATTCAACAAAAGTTCATACTTCCCCATCTTCCCAAGTCAATATTTTCCGATCTACTCCGTTACTCACACAAGAACGATGTCGTGGATAAGAAAACCTTGACTTGGGAGCATGAGATATTCTTTCTACGACGTAATTACTTGTGTTCAAATACGGTCTCGAATTTTTTCAAACACGTTTTATTCCAGTGACTAAAATAGGTTGTTTCGTACCAGTGGTCAACTCGTACCAGTGGTCGACTCGGTAAGAAATAGGCCTATAATTATGTCCCTTGTACTATACGAACTATGGTACTGCCAAGTAGAGGGCGTAGATTTATATGACAATCGCCACATAATCACATGGCGACTGTCACATGTTCACTGGTCGCCACCAAGCCGGCAATATTTTACACTCAATTTCTAAAATTTCTTTCATTATCTTCATTCGAATTACCCGTTGTTGTAGTCGACGGTACCCTGCACACACAAGGCTATAGAATTATTGGAACCGTCAAATGCCAACGGTATGGGATATACATTTGTGCTACATTGATATTGGAACAAACGCTTTTATATCGATTATTACAAATCTTTTTTTCTTCAAAATTTAATTTGAATTGAATGTCTTGGTTAAGTTGTCTACGACCTGGCAGCTAGTGTGCAGAATTTGGAAACTTGGTTTGCTATCATTCAACGATTTTTTTTTTCTTATTTAGTATTGGATTTCTGTTCAATTTCTTATTCAATAACTGCACATTTCTGCTTGATTGACACAACAATTATTCAGTCCCCAAGTAAAAGTCCAAGCTAGCATCCCCCCCCCTGATTTGGTCTTACACGCTTCCGTCATCGGTTGCTAAGAGACATAAAATGTTTTTATACGCGCATAACAGCTGGCATTTTTTGTTTAGTTTCTTTTTCTTTGAAATAAAAAAAAGATAATTTCTTTTTTCAGTCTTTGTGCTCCGCACTATACAAGGCGTAATTTGCCTCATGTCGGTCTGTCAACAGCAAATTTTAGTTCAAGTTATCTCCCTTTTCTTCTTTTTGTTGAAACGATCGTATTGAGCAACACCAAGTTGTCAAGAGATACAAAAAGTTGTCTTGTTGTCGCGTCTTTATAAAAGATAAAAAGTTGTCTTGTGATCACGTCTGTAATTTGTGCTATGTTACAAAATTATGATCATTTGACATGCAAATGCATCACTAAATTTCAGCATTTGCTATTTGTAAATTTCCAAACGTTTTTATGATTTATGATTGATACTTATTATTCTATCACATATTTACACGATTGGAACTAATTAGTCCTGTACACAATGACAACTGATTTTTTTTTCAAAGAGTAAAAAATACTCCCGTGTCCGCAAGCCTCGTGTCGACAATTAAAAAATCAATAAGTGAAAATTAAATGATTGACAGGGACGCTCTGTGCATGCATTGTACATGAGCATGTCTCTTTCTTTAATCATACCTCTTGTAATGTTTACGGTAAAATATCATCACGTTGTTGAAGCAGAAAGGGGATACATGACATTGGTTGCCAATTGGTACCTATTTTGACATGGCAATATTGACTTCTTTAATATTGATACTTTGCTACTATATTTGTACTTGTATATTCATCTGTTTATTTCCTTTGTGTGTAGGAAATCTCTTTTTTTTTTTGTTATTCTTTTTTATTTTATTTATTTTATCTATTACTGCCACCCAAAATTATTTTTGTTCCGATAGTAGAATCTATCATACAGGTTTAGTTACCGCTTGTGTGGTATGTACCAGTGTAAACTCCTCCCTCTAATTAGAATAATCAACCACAACAGCTGTTCACTTACTTTGTCAACAATTGTCCTTAGTAACTAAAAATAAACACTGTAAATCACATGCTAAAAATCAAGTGTAATATAAATATTCAAAACGTATATAATAATACTATGTAAGTTATAACATATATATATATATATATATATATATATATATATATATATATATTATATATATATATATATATATATATACATATATATATATATATATATATTGGAACTGAAAAAAAAATGTGCTTTGAAGAACCATATTTTCTTATTGAAAGAAATACTCTGCTTACTATTAGTCATAGGAAAACATATTGATACATATTGTTTGTATAGCATTGTCATGTTGTAAATTTTGAATTTACCAAATACAAAATTTACAAGTTGACAACATCTGAGGCGGAATCCTCCTAAAACTGTAGGGAAATTTTGTCGAAATGAAAACGGAATCAACATCAATATTCAGCCGTTTTATGAAATTTTAATTTATTGTAAACTTATTTATATTTTTTATTTAATAGAAAGTCCGTTGATTCAGTTCACAACACAATAATAAACCGCACTTCGTGTTTGATGTGTGAATTTATATTTATTTTAGTGTCAAAGTTCAAACAGTGGTGTAGAGGTGACGTATGTTTTTTCTTGTCAAAATTGTATGTCGTATAAAGTGATGCTTTTTATTATCATTTATTTGATAAAAAACACAAACCATTAGGTTCTTTTTTTTGGCAAAATTTAAATTAAAAAAATTTTTTTTTCAAATCTTGTTAACGACTTCATGAGTACAAAGGTCTACAGAAGAGAAAATTTAAACAAAACAAGTATTTTAGAACAACAGACGCTAGACCATTTTTTACCTGGATGCATCAGAGCGGTCCGGTACCTTCTGACTTTCTTATCTTGCTACGCAATCGTCATCCAAGGCAGCTGTCCTATCATGGAATTTGGCGCGCGCTTTAAACGCGTATTCTTTCTCAATATCGATCATTCATGCAGGTGCTTGCGATCAATGTTCCCAAAGGAACCGCGTGCAATATGAATCGCGTGCTTTATATTTTTAGAATTATGGCGATGCCGAGAGATGAATCGACTCATTGTTTACCATTTGGCAACACATTTACTCGAGGACAGGTGCTGAAGTAAAACAAAGACACAGTCCGTACCATAATTTACTAACCCGGATAAAAATTCCGACATCCAATCTACCTCGCTAAACAAAGAAAAAAGAGAGAAAATAACCCAAAATGTACATGATATGTAAAACCTTTATATAAATATATACAGAAAAGTCAAAATAATAAACATTATACTTGTAGGTGAAATAGATGTATTTCGAAAATTAAAGATGCTTTTTGCTAATCTCATTTGATTATTTCGATTTCAAAAATTACTATTCCCACCAGTTAATTTTAGTAGATGTGCGAGAAAAATTAAAATTGGTGCCATACCAGAAGGACTAAAATGGCTATTTAATTCATGTCACAAAATGTTATTAAGTATTGGGTTTCGTCTTGTTTTATTGTGTGTTTTTTTCATTTTTTTCTCAGTATGATAGAAATTTTCAACTTCAATCTGAATTCGAATTTGATTTTCGAAAAAATTTCACTAATTATTTAATAAAAAGTGTATACACACTAAAAGTAAATGCCTATAGAAAACAGATATTTTCATTTCTTCTTATAGTCTTATCATGTTGTAAATTGTTTAGGTCTACACCCACCAGAAAATTCAAAATTTGAACAGGACAGTCTCCAGAATACAGATATTGATTTATACTGAGATATGGAAAATGAGTAAATTGTCCCATGCTGTTGTCAATTTCTTATTTTTCTAATTTTCAAATGACACATGCACATGCACTACAAAGGCAATTGAGTTTTTTTTTAAAAATTATGTTATTTACTCATTTTTAAGAAATAATATAAACCTGTGTGTTCTTTATTTTTGTAAACTTAGTGTCATGTTGTAAATTTTGATTTCACCGGTTTGATGTAAATACAAAATTTAACAAAAAAAAAAAACAAAAACAAAAAAACAAACAAAACATGAGAACAGTTGTCCTATTGTAATTTTGTATTTACACCAACAGGTAAATTCAAAATTTACAATATGATACTCAAACTGTAAATTTATTTTGGCCTATAAAAATATTTTATAAATATTTCAGTGGATCCTGTTATATCATTTACAAATATAAAATCGTAAATATTCTTTTTATTAAGTGTTAAAGAACGGTCCCAGCAAACATAAAGGTCGCGGAGAACTTGGATTATCTGTATATATTACTATAAAAAATTCGACAGATGGGTGAATTAGAGATTTCTGGGTTATATTGTAACTACATATAAATTGGAATAAAATTTTTGATATACCAACGGTTTTACCAAAAAGTGAAATCTTCATGTTCTCACTCTTTGGTAAAACCCCTGGTGAACATCATCCTTAATCTGAGTCTTATAGAGCAAACTTATAAAAGTAAACAATAATCAAACAGTTATATACAGTGAGTTTAAAAGGCTGCGACATAAAAAAAACCGGCTTTCATAATTAAGCTGGCAAACAATAAACGATTTTAAAGAATTTTATCGATTTAATCATCAACAGTGTGATTGATTGAAATTCAACGAATGAGATAAAAAGTTGATAAATATTTAATGATAACATTTTTTCTCATGGGAAACGTACGACATACCGAGAGAGCGACATATATTTTCAGCAGGAAAATAATTATTACGGAATAAAAAAAAAAGATAAAAGATGAAATGTTTTAATAATACAAAATAATCACAAATGAAAATCGATTTTTTAAATGCAAATATTAGGAAGCAACTGTTATTTGTCTGATCACGATTTTGTTATATTCGTGTGTTAACTTATTTACTCCGTAACAAAGGAATACAGGTATACTAGGTGTTTAATATGCAAAACTATTTCTGTTGTGGGAAAATTCCTTCTATCACCAAAGAACATGCCTCGGATCGTAATGACAAAATTTATTGCAAACTCGGCACGTGTCCGGCACGCGACTGTAATCGCCTGCATTTTAAATCCTCATTTTCTTTATATCGAATGACAGTTTCAAACAGAACAAAACAATAAAGAAACGAAGAAAAAATAAATAAAATCTATAGTGAATTCAGTTTATAATGAATTTTTTACCTCAATATTAGAATTTTAAGGTCACGCAAAATAAAATTATTGAAGGCTCTATGGTTTCTAGTGTAATCTCTATTGACTATCACACCATATCGTTCCACTTCATTAAGTCAAAATACCCTCAGTGGCAAAATTATAACGGGGACTTGGCACGCGCGCGCGGGACCATGTCAATTCTCAAAACACCTGCCTATATTCCTTCTGCTTTCCCTATTAAATACTCTCCGCCTCCCTCACGCGCGCATAATATGTTGGCAGGTGTCACGTAATTTCGCAAACCATGTTGATATTCGAGTTCTTTACGACAAAAGAATGTTTGCATTCTGTGAGATTGCTGTCGCGACTGTTCAAAAGAAAACATCATAGAACTTCATCCCCTACACTCGGTAAATACAGTATTGTAGACAACTTCAGTAACAATACAGGTACTCCAATATCTAATAGAATATCCAGCCTTTACAATCACTGTTTATATAGGTCTCGGTAAATACACTAAATCTGATATGCAAACAATTATCGTTTCGTTTTGTTGCAAACACCAAAAACATGTAATAATTATATATATATATATATATATATATATATATATATATATATATATATATATATATATATATATATATATATATATATATAATAATTGTAAGACGTTAAAATTGACAAATTTAGAGGTGTATAAATTTTTTGTCAAATGCATTGTGTTATAAAAAAGTATTCTTACTAGCAATTAAATGTTATTTCAAAAGCAGTACGATATGGATGAGACTTCGCTTGTTGGTAAAACTGTAGGATGACGCAGGTTAGGAGGCGAATTCAAAGTAATTTGGAAGTCGAAGTTGTGTACCAGGTTTTTCATATTTTCACTTTTTGATTTACCAGTAATTGTGGCAAACAGTGGAAATTACCGTTTGTATAAATCCTGGCAAATTAATTTAAAAAATGAAAACATAATTATAGTTACTGTATACCTGGTTGTATTCGTTCCTGGTTAATTTCGCTCTCTTACGACAGAGAACATATTCATCCGGTCTTAAATTCGCCATAAATCACCGAAGTCTCATGGATGAGATAGGCCCGTGTTTCCGTTATTTAGCTCGAAAAATCCGCTTTCATTTCAAATTAAAATTAAACGGCAGCGAAAATTTCAATTCATACAATTTATCTGCATATAGTCTCCGTTGACAGAATGTATCTTTTATTTAAAAATGGAAGTCTGACAGATTTATTTTTGACGTTTGTCTGATTTTTTCCTTCTCTCTTTTAATTTAATCTAAGTCTCAGCCGGGATCAATCGCGCAACAAAAACATTATAGTTCAATAACCTTTGGCATTAATATTCATGAAATGTTCGCATGTCTTTTGTTGGACATTTTGAAGGGAAAAAAGATATAAAGATTATAAAACAATTTGAAAAACTTTCATATCGCACAAATTGCCAGGTAATTTCAATGACATTATTCTCATTTATTACTATTTTTCAAACTATACAAGATGTCACTTGAGAGACCCTGCATGTATTTTCGTTTTATCAACCTATTTGAATTTTCTACTCGACAGCTGGCAGTGTTATTTATCACACAGGTAATTCTTTGTCCTAATTTAAAACAAAGCGTAAAAAACTACTAATGATATGACAAAGGAACTTTTTCACAATTTAGTTCGGTAAATTGCATGCTACAGAGTGGGTGTGCATAGTCAAAATTTTATTTTCGCCGAAACTTATGTGTTCAGTAATAATTTGATGGGTTAAACTCAGTAATAATTTGTTGGGTGAAACTCAATTGATTTTTTTAATTAAAACCAACCAAAAAAGATAATTAAACATTTTTTCTGCGTGGGCGTGCTAATTAATCCCAAATCGTCTTAGATTATACATGTATAATTATTTATCAACCCTGTGGGGAGGACATTTTCAAAACAGTAAAATTACTATTTTTTCAGTATTTAGAAACATTTAACGATAAAAATATTTTTCATGAAATTCTTTAAAAGAACATCTTTAGGGTGATTTTATATGTGTAAGCAGTATGTATACACGGACTTATAAGTTCTCGATTTTGAGTCGCATCCGAAAGACACGCGACTTTCACTTCGAGCGCTTGACAGTCACTACCATTTTAAAGTCCCGGACCAGTCAGATAAGCCGGCGTGAACGTTATCCGACAAAACTAAACAAAAATCCGACAAGTCGGCCGTATCATGTAACGAATCAAAATCAATATTCGACATGTCTGGATCATTATCCGACAAATCAAAATAATTTCCGACTTCAAGTCTTAGTTGACAAAACAATGATAAACATCCGGAAAGTCGGATTGATCATCTGCGGATCAAAATGAATATCTAAAAATAAATATCTGATAGACAGTACTTTCATCTGAGAATTGGTATAAAATGTCTGACGGGATAAATATAATTGTTTTAAAAGTCGGCGTTATCATCTGAAAAGCGGACCTTTAAAAATCCTCGGAAATCAGTCATTTAGCATTCAGCATGTGAGGTATGGATTGTTGGGTTAGAATTGGTTGACAAATCAATTATACATGAACAAGTTGTAAGAAATTACCTCAGGATCGTTGTGACAATGTTTCAAGGTTATGGGGTCAAAGGTCAAGGTCGAAATTTCTGACCCCGAAATTACACGTGAGATTTGTGTGTAAAAAAAACTCATCATACTTCCTATGATGCGCACCTTTTTTTCAAAATCTGTGGAAAATTGACCGCAATGCATATGTATGGGAAACTTTAAAAATCGGGGCAGAAATTCTGCCTGGGACATAGGTCAGTTTTCTACATGTGTCCGGGTATGATTTCTACTACAATAATGACCCCGGGTAGTTTTTCTATTGGGGTCACATTTCTACACTACACCGGATATTAAATTGAAACCTAATTTTATCTCAAGCGCAGACTGATTATTTCCCCTTAATTGATTGCAGGGGACATAGCATGCAAGAGCAATGCATGAGGTAGGGGATCTGGAATTTTTAAAATTTTATAATCTCCAAGAAACCATTTTCCTGCTTTCAAATACTGACATATGAACTTCATTAATATATCAGGAGATCATCACTGAATTAATTCACTGTTGATAGAAATTTCAGCGGTCTCTCGTCTTTAATCCCGTAAAGGTTTTCTTTAAAAAATACCGAATTTACCTGAGGGGTTGCACACTCTAGATCCCGTAATTCCAGATCCTAAGGAGAGTGAACCCTTTCAAACTGTACATGTACGACAAAGATATTCTGGACACCCGGGACCCGAAGTCACCAAATTTACTCAGTACTCAAGCTCAACTAACTTTTCATGATTTTAAGGTAAAAACACGCAACATTTATTCTGTAACTGGACATGTTTGTATATTGATGGCATATAATTGTAAATAATGATCAAAATCATTTCTCATTTGAAGAAAACTTCGGAAATATCAAAATATTATTTGAGTTCGTACTCAAATTTTGAGTATTGTACTCAACATATTTATTCATTTTTACAGGAAAATCCTAATTATGACTCAAAAATTTATATGTGAATGATAAAAAAATAATAATAATATACAATGTACTTCCTAATTGCTCAAACCCAAACATTTTACAAACGATTTTATAGTAAAAATAATGAAATAAAAGATGAGCTTGAGTATTGAGTAAATTTGGTGAGTTCGGGCTCGCTAATGCGGTGCAGCGACGTGCTATTTTTGTCTGACGTAATGCTGTTTTCGTTTCTGCTGTTGACGAAGTGCGAACGATTGTATTGTGTGCAATAGCTTCTTGAAATCAACACAAATATGTTGTATTCACAGCTAGTATACAATGTTAATGATACTCGCGCTGAGCAATGAAACATATCTAATAGAAGTATTTGCATCCTAGAGATTAATTTCCACATCTGTCATTTAATATAAAACCCGTATAAAGCATCGTTCACTTGTTGGATATTAATTTCTCCACTGCAAGTCTTTCACCTGATAATTTGTATGAAAATGTTCGCACACTGCGGGAGTTATGGAATCGTTATAGATACTCTTGCGCTTTGAGATGCGAGATCTCCGTGATCAGTTTCCGTTTAATCTTCTAAAGTGTGCTTTAATCCATCAGATTTTTACGGCTGGAGCGTTTTTCTAAGTTAAGAGTTTCTATAGAAAACAATGGCTGAAGCACCTTGAATGATTCAGCAGCCATTGGTATCCGTTGGCTGCTGGTGAAGAACAATGCGTTTAACTAAGGCAGAATGACGACGTGTAACTCGAAGCGTTTTAGCGGTTGTTGAGCATCAGGTAATTAAAGATTACAAGCTTAAATAGAGAACAACAAACGATGAAAGCACATGCCATTTTGTTATACAGTCTTTAGAATGAGCAATATGATATATTACCATGGTGACGTTTTATTAGATTAATTAGTTTTCAAGTTTACTTATACCATTTTTCAAATTGTGCTTTGGAAAATGTGATATCCTGATTTATGTAATTTTGGTTAATTGTAATTTTCACGTGTACAAATTCATGCTTTTCTGCTGTTGGGAATAAAACATTAACGGTTTAATGTACGTTCTTTCATCCCCCCCGTTTTAACCCCACTCTGATACTGGAAAGAGTACATCATACACTGCCTCCGGAATCGCGAATATGGACCAGCGAAGGTATATATTAAAAGACTGCCAGAATTGCATACCAATTTCGATAGAAGAAAGACAATTTTTAGACGAATAATGGAAAACAGCAAGTCTTGTTCGTTTCTGCAAAAAAAAAAAATGTATAATGTTATCAAACCACAGCACGAATAGCGACTATCCACAAAAGATTAACAATTTATTAAGAGTACCAAGTTTTTGGAACTTTTTTTCTATTAGCCGGGCATTTCTGATGAAAGTCGGGCTATGGCTATCGTCGAGTTTTGCACAATCGACTTTAGCGCATGTGGGCTCCTTATTACCCTCAGAATTTTTTGTGTGAGTCGATATGATAGAGTGCATGTATGTGTATGGGCATTTTCTGGTGCTGGTCTTATATTGGTTTCAACATTATTTGGTTTATTCATAGATAACCTTTAAGTAAGGATGCAATTTACATCAAAACATTGAAATGTGAGTACTATGGGTACACAATTTTGAATTTGCCGCTTTGTGAAACAATTTCAGAAATGTTCCCCTATTGCTTGATGGATAGGTTATCTATTGGGATGAAAAGAAAAGAAAAGAAAACAAACAAACAAATTGAAGCATTTTTGGTATTAAAGTATTTTTCGGGTGCATTTTAGCAAGATTTAACAAAACAAGGATTTAACATTTCCCCATGCAAAAAGAAAAAAAATAATTACCAGTAGATGTCATATATATAAGGGTTTAACATTTCCCCAAGGAAAAAGGAAAAAAAATAATCATAATGTCATTGCTTTCACACTGAAAATATGTAACCATTATGTTGATTGTATACAGTACTTTTTAGACTGTGTGACTTTATATATACGTGTATATATATATATATATATATATATATATATATATATATATATATATATATATACTTGCCTTTAATATTTAGAATGTAATTTTTTCACAGTGTTTTTGTTTATCCGGTATTTTTATAATCTTTATGACCACGTACCTTAAATCTGAAGACAGATTATTTAAAAAGAAGTAAAATCACCATACTTTCTCCGTAAAGATCGGAGTAGTGACAAAAGATTCACCGGATAACTAGGCGCATGCGTATTGAGTATATTGGCGCGTGTCGTATTATTTGATCGGTAGACCAGCATTGTTATTAAAATCTAGGACTGAGGTTTATGTACAAAGCCGAAGAGTTTTAAACAGGGAGATTTTATTTATGAAACCAGATGAATACCTGAACAAACACAGCTGTGTAAGAAAGTCTTGTATACTGGAGTAACAACAGAACTCCTAGTACAAATTCTTACGTGCTTTCAGTGTCCCATCAACACACAATGAACACTAGATCAAGTCAAACGATAATACCAGCAACGATGACGATGACGACGATGAAGATGACATTGTTGTTGATGATGATGATAAACATATGGTGAAAATGATCGATTAATATATCTACACTTTTTTGATTTTATAAACACGGCGCATTTGGTGGTAAATAGACTGATGTCCAGACTCCATGTATAATTATGTCACCTGTATTTTTCTTAATATTCCATATCCATTGGAAGAAATCCAAAGACCACGCAGTCTAAAGATAAAACTTAAAACGCTAACCCACCTCAGTTTACCGATATGCCTTACCGTCAAATCACGATGCTTAAAATTGTTTTATAGTTTGTGAGCAAGTAAGAGATAAGGCAGTAAAATCTAACCGCGAATCGTGGATTGAAATATTTATACAGGCTTAATCTTACCGAACCTGTTTTGATACACATAACGACAGCTTGTTACTCAAACGTAACGGCAACACCAAATAAGTCAAGACTTGAGCCACACGTAACTTATTGAGGCACTTGATCACCCGAAACGCCAACTTACCACGAAACACCGAATAAATAAAGTCGTGAGCCACACGCAACACCAACTTACAACGAGAAGCTTGAACTGACCATAGATAACGCCAGCTTATCACGAGGCACAAAAATAGCCACAAGGTGCACTTGTTCATAGATAACGCCAAATTACAATTAAATACATGTACTTGAGCCACACCTAACACCAACTTACCTGTTTAGAAATACCTGGCCACACACCAACGTATTACCAAATACTTGAGCAACAAACCCTTGGACACACGTAACACCATCTTACAATGAAATAATTTGGCTACACGCAGTGCCAACGTATCACGAAATGCCATGGCTGTAGTTTGGGTTTCAATATAACGGAGGCAGAGGGATCTGATGACATGGCCACCTATAAGCTGATCACAATTTTATGTAATCATAACGCGAAATTTATCATAAAATACTTGGCTGCACATATTGTATTGAATTTGCCAACTTATTACTTTCATAATGCTTGAGTAAAAAGTTAAGCCAACTAATCATGAACACTTGACCTATCATAACACCAACTTACAAGGAAGAAAGTTGGCTAGGCGTAACAACAGCTTATTACCAAATACTGTGGTACACGTACATAATGTCGACTTATTACAAAATCCTGAGCTATACTTAACACTAACTTCTAAGAAATATTGGGTTACACGAAACGCCAAACTTTTAACGAAATATTGGACTACACAAAACGCTAATTTCTACCAAAATACTACACCACACAAAACGCTAACTTCTAACGAAATACTGGATTACATGTAACGCTAACTTCTAATGAAATACAGGACCATACAACACACTTATCTTCTAACGAAATACACGAAACGCTAACTTCTAACAAAATACTGGGCTATGCCTAACGCTAATTTCTAACGAAATACTGGACTACATGTAACGCTAGCTTCTAACGAAATACAGGACCATACAACACACTTATCTTCTAACGAAATACACGAAACGCTACTTCTAACAAAATACTGGGCTATGCCTAACGCTAATTTCTAACGAAATACTGGACTACATGTAACGCTAGCTTCTAATGAAATACAGGGCCATACAACTCACTAACTTCTAACGAAATATTCGTAACGCTAACGTCTAACGAAATACTGGACTACACGCTAACTTCAAATGACTTAGAACGAAATATTGGGCTACACCTAACGTTAACTTCTAACGAAATACTGGGCTACACATAACGCAAACTTCTAACGAAATGCTGGAGTACACGAAACGCTTACTTATAACGAAAACTGGGCTTCAAGTAACGCTGATGTATAGCGAAATACAAGGTTAAACATAACTATAACGCCGACGTGTTACAAAACGGTTTGCTACATGAAATATAAAAATAAAAAATACCAAAGTATTAATCGAAATAATGTATATGTGGCAATATACAAATCACGTGAAAATTGGACACACGTGGACCTCTGAAAATCCAGAGGTGGCATCAGGTTTCATGGGTGAGTTAGCATTCCCTGTCGAACGGGATACACAGTTAGTTTTAAGTGAAATAATTGAGGAATGAATCCTGCCATAATCAGTAAAAGACGATTCAACAACCGCTATCGAACAGACAATTCAACATCTCACTTAATGAAACACTGTAATTGCAGACAAGGTAATTATACCGACCGTTAAATTTGCGAAATGTTGACATTAAACACCATTTCTGAGATCATTGTGACAAAAAATATCAGTAAGTAGTTTGTTTGTCTATGAAATGTCCATGTGTTGAACATGCCCTGGCATCTGTAAACACCGTATGCAGACGAAAAAGGGAAATCTCTATGTGGAAACTTGACAATAGGAATACGTTTGTCGTATAGCTATAATTATAAACTTTACATGTACGACAATATTTTCGATGTTTAGAAGTGACGTAAGCATCGTCTTCTTGTCACTGATTGATTTGCTATTGTGGTCAACTACATATATTGTACATATATATGTTTAACCATTTATAGCCTATATGCTGTGGATCAGAAGTTGTAGATTTAATCGGTAAATATGACAAGAACCTTCTATATCATTTGCACCAATCATTATCGTTATAAAGAAATCATTATTCTGTAAGTAAAACGACCCTAGAACTGAGATATATTTCCATAATTTAAACTAAGGGATCCTGCGTCACTTCTTTTATCTAGTTCAATTTTTTATACAATTAACACATTGTACATGCGAATATCAGCACCATAATTATAACAAATATTTCATATCAGCGGGTACATCTCGGATCTTGAAAGTATCATATTAAAATGTGGTAAAACGTATTAAAATATATTAACTGATATGAGTCACTTATTTACGGATGTAGAGCATGTCTATTCCACCTGATCATTTTCCTTTGATATGGAAACAGAATTTGTTTGATGCCGATTTGGTATGGTTTGGTGTAAAAAAATCATTATTATTTTGACATTTCAAATTGCAATGCTTAATGTTTCACACCAAAATTAAAAGTAGATACAGATACGCTTCACAGGTGACTTACTGATGGAATCGTTCGTTTATGCCTGATTTGTAATTGTCGGCTTGTTACGTTCCGTGTCATCACCTGCAGATGCGCTGTTTAATGCTTCCTTTTCCCCCAAATTGTTATTAATAGATATTTTTCATTAACTACAAGGTTCATGTATTATTTAACGTAACAGGCGATGTGTAATATACACACAATGGATTTATTATGTTTAGAGAGTCGCATACCTTGCAAATGAAATTTCAATTGTACTCTAGTGTGTTCGAAAATTGTTTAATTTCATATGAAGGTAAATGTCTTTATTTCATTCTCAAAATGACAATTTATGCACTTTAAGGCTGACATGATAAGATATTTTGCATACGGCCAAAATAAGAAGAATATCATCCATTTAGAAGTTTTGTGATGGCGTGTGTAATAAATAATGATACTAATTATGATCAGATAAAAAGGTATAATTGTAACAGAAGCATGTTACGAAAGTCCCCCAAACCAAAACCCATGCTCCTAATGTAACCAAGTCCATCTAATAAATATTGAAACTTAAGATTAAACATAATTTTTTTTACAATATCAAACAATTTATTTTGCTTTAGATACTTAAGTTCCATCCTATTGAATCCGCCCTGATATTCTGAAATCATTTAAACACAGCATAAGATTTATCAAACCAGTTGTACATAGTTACAATATAAAAGCAAATATCTTCTATAAACACTTTTTGAACTATCTAATTAACTTCCACTCCTTTTGGATAATCTAGGAAAATCGAATTCCCACAACGATAACAAAGGGTCCAACTGCCCAATTTTACGCCATGGTAACATCTAAGCCAATTTCTACTTTAAAAGCCTTTAATTGGAACATTCGACATACATTCTACCCCCTTGGATCCTCTCTGAAATTCTTATATCCCATTAACGTAGCAGAGAGTCCAACTACTCAATAGTTCATAGTACAATATCAAGCCAATATATACCTTAATGAAAGGTATTTAAAACCTTCTGCTGATGTTTCCACCCATTTGGATTCTCTTTAAAAACATTGAATCGCACACAGATTGCAGTGGAACAAAATACCCAGTGTTATAGTTTTGAATCTAATAAAGAGTTACTATTGTAACTCAAGAACTCAAGTTAAACTACATGAAAATAGCTTTGAACTTTGCACATACGTTTCCACCCCTTTGAATCCACTTTGAAAGCCCGAAATATCACATAGACAGCACAGGGATATTATTATTATTATTATTATTATTATTATTATTATTATTATTATTATTATAACAATACGAACAATCGGACAAAGCTACATGATACATATATCCGTTTGGTTTCCGCGACATATGGACTACAAACAGGAAAATGTTTATTGAAGATGAAATTAGAAGTGCTATCGCATAAAATTAGCTTCCCCATGCTAAAATATTCCCATTATACTTGAGTGAAAATTTGAATTATAACAGACAAGATGTGCACTGTCTTCCGTATACGATCAATATTTACACCCTGTCATACAATCACTTGACGTGAGTCCCCAAATCAATCGATGTATCATTGATTTCTTCAAATCAATAATGTCTCATCGATTTTCATCTTCTAGCAGAAATACCGACAGATTATGAGAAAGAAATTAGTTTTCAACTGATGGTTGAAATTTGGATAAATTGATGAAAAAACTTCCTGATATTAATACAGACAGAAAAAAAATTTATCCTCGGAAGAAGACCTAAAGATTAGGGAAGGCATGATGTAAAAAGTGGGTCGGTGATAAAATTTTAGATAACGAAATAAAAAGATTAAATCAATAATTACAGTTGATAATATTAGTTAAAACATTTAATCCCTGTCATCATTAATGTTTTGTATCGCTAATTCTATTTTAATTTCATATTGAACTTTGACCGACAATTGCATTCCTCATTTGCCTCCATGTTTGATAAAATGAGGCACGTCATTCAGAATTTTAAGCATATGTTAAGTTTTTTCCCCTTTTCATACACACCTTCAATTCATATTCAGTTGGAATATTTGTAGTCTCCCAAAAAATCAACCAGAAAATCACAGACCAAGAAACCGACAATTTAAAATGAATTTCGGTGCAATGATTAAAAACTCTCATATCTAGACAAAGGGTTTCCAAACCGTAGGTAAGTCTATCCTGGAAGCATCTGCTTAGCTTGTGGTTTTTTGTTTACGAAAAAATCGATTTAGACGTGAGAGAGAGAAAAAAGTTCAACACCATGCAGAAATTGAATCGGTGCGCCACAATAAACATATTTCACCTCAGTTCCTGCTATTTAAATTTTCGTAAATTTCTAAAAACTAACAACAGCTGGTACATATGAAGAACTTTCACTTTAAAAAATCATTAAAGTGTCCCCTACTTATGTACTTTTATACCCATCATTATATTGCGTTGTCTGGGATATGGGGTGCTTTTAGAAGTTTAAAAGTCATTACTTGTGTTGATAAATAGTATACATGTAGGTACATGCAAATGTATGACATAGCATTTACACATTCTGATATATGTGTCCTTGATTAGTCCGTATTTTAAAACAGCTATTTTAGTACCACTACACTTGTACTATCCGACGAGGTGAAGGCATCAAACCTTACATCCTAGAGCATTTAGACATAGAGCTGTACGGAGAGGAGATCAAATTCACCTCTGAAAATCTGACACGATCGGAGATCGAACCCTGGACCTTCATGATGAAAATCAGGCGGTCTGCGCGCGTTTGTGCGTGTGTGTGGTCATGCAGGAAAAGGTATTTCAATGAATGATTTTGTGTCATTTTCATAGAAAGAAAGATGTGATACTCTTTTATTATTTATTCATCTATAAATTTTATACATTTGGTATTTTTTTATTTATTCATTTATTTGTTAATTATTTGTTTATAATCTATTTCGGTTAATATTGGACTGTATATGTTATTACAAGAAATTTTACACTGTTAGTGTGAACAATCAAATAAAAGAGAAGGGACTACGTTTGCGATCAAGGTCAATTCAGTCCGCATATAGCACCGGGCCTGCAAATATCGGCGCGCGCGACATGTGCCAGTAACAACATCTGCTGCTGCGTCGGATTCTATATACATCGTTAAGGTGTCATACCATTGCTAACTACATTGTTTAGTTAATTAAAATGTCTGTCCCCAAGGTCTTTACATGATATAATCTCCAAATGACAATTTCATATATCTATCTAAATATACTTAGTATATCCACGTCTATAGAACACACACACACACATGTATATAATTATATATGTATATATATATTCATAGAATGGGAAGAGAAACAGATTAGTATGGTTAATGAAGGATGTTGATAACAAGAAAAGGAAGTTCTTGTCAATCTTTAATAATAATAATAATAATAATAATAATAATAATAAATGCATATATAAATAATCTCCTGATTGGAACGTTACAATTCACGTGTATTAATTATTCTTTCTATTCCCTTAAGGTTCCTATTTCAGCATCGAATATTGTATAAGATATTGTTTGCAAACATGTAGAGATATTCACCATATTGTTATACATATTTGCGGAGAAGTAAGAGGGCAAGCCGTATAAAAATCATCATAAACCCGTGAAGAGAAATATTCTTAAATCCAGCAGGCTTAAATACCGAATTCATACTTTCGTTAAAAGTAAAATTTGATTATCATTAAATCAAATAACCGAATTTATACTCTCATCGAAACTAAGTTGATACCAGATTTTACTCATACATACACTTTAAAAAAGTGTTAAATTAAAGAACGCATCACAATATCAAAATCAAAATTGGAGCATATTGATTTTGTTGATATTTAGAATTAATAAATCTAAGTCGATATATATTTCAATATATTCAGTACTTTTATTTGTATTAAAATTTTTCAACTTAGCGTAAATAGTTCAGGAATATATAATTTAAAAATATTTTGTATTTGAATATAAAAGCAGATAAATCAATTTTAATTTTAAGGATTAATTGGAAATTTACATCTTTTAAGTCACATGAACTTTGACCTGTGGGTACTAAAATGTATTATTTCATATGAAGTATCGATACAATAGCAGTCTCGTGCGGGATGTATTGTAAGCAAACAATCTTCATCAGCTGTATGCAAATCAGCACGCGCGCAATGAAAGATCGCAACATGCGCTTAAAGTCTTGTAGAAAACAGGGTATTTACAGAACTAGATTTTCATGGACAAAGAAAATTCGAAAATTTGTTCGTTGGAAATCTTTGTTCCCTTATATGGAATTTCCATCTCAAAGCAAGCTGTATTGATTTTTAACTTTTCATATCTCCCAATCTTTCTGTGTCTTTGTGTTGTTTAATTCTTTAACTAAAATTTTGTTAGAATCAACCTGCAAAAATAAAATATATTTAGTAGATATTTTAAAAATGAATGAATAATAATAATAATAATAATAAATTGAATAATAATAATAATAATAATAATAATAATAATACAAAAATTATCAAAAGGCAAAGCAAAGACATATACATTGGTAAATATGTACAATATTGAATAAAGTAAACATTTGTTCATAGAAATAAAGAGCTTGAGTGATAGTTAATATTGGCAGCAGTTCATTTTTAAAATAATGTATCATCTAATGTGCCCCTTCTTTGCTATTATGATTGACTCTCATAACAAAGCCGAATAAAGTTACTTTTGTTTTGCACAATGTTACAATTATACTTACCTAAACTGAAAAATCTTTTAAACATAATGACAGTTCACATGGTATATTTGGAACCAAACATAACTCATAGTATAAATTATCTTACCTATAAAACAAATGAATAAATTGTTAAATAAATAGATACAGTTAAAATTTACAGCACACACACACGTGTATATATATATATATATATATATATATATATATATATATATATATATATATATATATATATATATATATATATATATATATAAGTAAGTAATAAAAACAAATGAATTAATGGGTAATTATAATAGTAATAAAATTTGGATTTTAACAAATAATTTTATTCAATTGTGTAAAATCGGATTATATTATTATTATAGATATATCAATTTTATCGAGGTAAAACTCAACAATTGACGCACAAAAGTGAATTTTAGATTTGGAAGCCAGTTGTGTAGAAATGTTGGTCAATATTTCTGAAATGAAGGGTTTGTAGTTTGTTAAATAATTACATTGTTATAGAGACATTGTATATATCGATTATTTTCTATCTGTAATTATTGCCGTTTCACCTGTAATCGTTCATTGCTTTAGATTTAAATATGATATTGACAAGCCCGGCTATCAGAAATGATGAGTATAGCAGTGTAACTAATACAGAATGCCATCAGCAGTGGATAAACAAAGGCACGTTATTTTAATGTGCAAAATTTAAATAGCGTTACAAAAATCGACTGCCACAGATGACTTTGACCAAAACAAAGAAGCTGTTCTGAGATCACTTTTGTGGGAGGAGATTATGGCACGCGACTTATGAATATTAATTAGATCTGAAGCTTCAGTAATGGCGTGCCTATTTAAAGTCAATGTTGCGATATTTTACTCGGATTTGGTCCATTCTTAAGCATCTCTAAAGTATGTTGTAAGATGTTTTTCATATATCCATGAACATTTCGAAAAGAAAGCGACCAGTTAAAAACTAGAAAGATATGCTTTCTTTCCTTTAACAACATATAAACATTTGTTGACCAAATCCCCTTTCGATACTTTCGTACCTCAAAGAAGTTTTATCCAGTTTTAGTTTAAAAGCAAACGTGTCATTTATTAAAAAAGAATATTGAGTTTTAATCTGCTACAGTGAATATGCCGAGGGGTTTTCTGGTGAAGAGAACCAACAATCCCGGAGCAGCATCATATAGAGTCCGAAGGAATTCAGAAGAAGATAGAAGTGAAAATGGTTCGGAATCTGACTTCGTTCTAACACGGTTTGGATCACCGGACTCTGGATATTCTGCAAGTCCAGTGAATCTTATTTCAAAAGATGTCGAGAACAATAACAATTGTGACAAGGACTATTTAAGTTTTACACCAGTGTCTTCGCCATTGACTGTGAGTACCAACTCTCATCCCTCGCCACTGTACTATTCACGTTTCGATAAACTTTCAGTTTCCAGCAGTTCACCTAATTCTGATATCGCTAACTCAAACATTAACAATAACAGTCAAGCTAGTCCTAACAAGAGGAGAGGACAATTAGAAAATGAGAATAGAACAAAAACTAATAAGAAACCAAAAGCTGCAAGAAAGATAAACTTTGATGAAGATACTACGTCTCCGGTTTCTGGTTGTATAATCCGGAACATTTCTCCTGATGAAGAAGGCAAAGTTGTGTATGGCGATATTGACAGTTCTTACAATTTTGTGGAAGTGACGTCCGAGGCAAGGGCAGAATTAGAGAAAATAGAAAATAAAATTGGAGATTACATTTGCCAGTTGTGCAAGGAGAGATATGAAGATGCATTTCAACTTGCCCAACATCGCTGTTCACGAATTATTCATGTTGAATACCGATGCCCTGAATGTGACAAGGTTTTCAACTGTCCGGCAAATCTTGCTTCTCACAGGAGATGGCACAAACCAAGAAACACAGTAAGTAACAAATGTAACGCACCAACTCGTATACTCCCAGCTACTACTTCTGTAAAAGTGGCGAATGAAAGTTTGACAGACAATATCAATTCGAATATTAGTAATGTTGAAAATGCTAATATCTTATCTCTTACGGCCGGTGACTTGCGCGCCTCGCCCACAGACGAGGGTCACTTTCAGTGTGAAGTATGTGGCAAGAAGTTTAGAAGACAAGCGTATTTACGAAAACATGCTCTGAATCATATAAATGGACAGAATTTTTTTTGCAAATTTTGTAACAAATCATTTTCAAATGAAATAACGAAATCGAAACACGAACAGCAGCATTTGAACAATAACATTAATGATATAACGACAAACAATAACCCTGGACTTAATTGTCAGCAGTGTGAAATTCAGTTTCAACACAGAGAGGCTTTTGAGAAACATATGAGATCTCACAATGAAATTTACACATGCAAGTACTGTGACTGTACGTTCTGTAGCTCTCCGGGACTCACTCGACATATCAATAAATGCCATCCTTCCGAAAATCGTCAAGTGATACTTCTGCAACTTCCGACTAATTTAAATCGTCCAGTATAGAGGGACTTTCCTGTGCCTTGTCCAAATTGTGCCTGTTGACCAGAAAACAGTCTTTAGTATTTTTATAATTGTATTTATGTTTAATCATGGAAGTGACTCGTGCCTTTTGAAGTAAGATTCATATTTATACGTTTGTTAAAATAGATATTTTCATCATTTTATTTTATTTACATAATTAAGTTATTTACCGTTTGTATTCCAGAGTGTTTAAAGCATACCAAATTATTTCCTAGTTTCACTCCAAATGTCTGTAATTTTGTCTATTGCCCAATCAATTTCGTGTTGTTCTGTCCGTTATTCAAAATTATCCCCTTATATTCACTTATGTTATTAGTCTTTTCTTTTTCTCCAAAAGTTTAGAATTTAGAATATTAACACATTTATTTCATTGTTTTTCATTCTTGGATTTCCTGTTAATACACGACTGAACTTAATGGAGGATACTCTTTGATACTCCGATATTTTAATTATAATATTTCAAATCATAACCTTACATTCTGTTGTTTGCTGTAATTCACCTTTTAATATATTTACCTAAAGCTACTGAAATATTTGCTTTATCATCATTTTGTAATACAAACTACAATTTTATCAAATTTCATCTGAATATGTTGCATTTAGAATGAAAGTGGAACTAATTTGGTATTGCTATTTATTTCTATGTGCAATTATTATACATAAGATACATATTAATTCTTTATTTATTTTTACTTTAATTTAAAGTTTATTTTGTTACTTAATTTAAATACCAACTTTTATATCTTTTATACAGAGATAAATAAAGTTTGTTATTTTTTATAGTATTTTCTTTTTTAAATGTTGTCACACCATTTTATGACACATTTTTTAATTTACAGTTATTCTGTGTTATAGTTGATATATTATTTCATGTGATGCGATTTCCATTGTATTTATGATATCTTTGAACTCATTTTTTCCACACAATAATAAACCTCGAAGAAAAAAAATATATTTGGCTAAGTGAAAAGTGACATTCTAATTTTACGCCTCGACGACCATGAAGCGGATCCTGTTTTGATGTGCCTTTTTATAGACTTGCTTACAAAGATTCATTTTCTCTTGTTCGTCATCACTGTTAAAGAGAAAATGTAAAGGTCTAGGGTCCTTTTAGATTGTTGTTGTTGTTGACATTTGTGATCTATGGAATTATATTTTTCGTTGTCTTTTGAATTAAAGTGTGATTGTCCTATGAAAGCCAATTTCACACGCGCGTGCAATATCAAGATATTTATGGAGATATGTATTATACAGTTTAATTTCCTATTTATAGCGAATTTAATGGTTAGATCTTCTGATATCTCTACATTACTAAACATCACACATAAAATGTAAATATTACTATCAGAAAACAATCAATGTTACCTGAATCGGGTTTTAAGCTGTTCTGGTAAAACGCCTTATAAATAACTACCTTGATCTGTGAAATTAGATATACAGAGATACACCGAAAACAGGATTTCTTTTGTATTACCTTTGTGAAATATTGTTTCGTTTTAGTGTTGTATTGATGTAATTTTATTATTTTTATTCATTTTTTAAAGAAAAATCTTTTGTCTTGTAAAAACTACAGGCAGGCAGGCCAAATATTGCAATACTTTCAGTTAGTAGTTAAGTGCTATATAATTATAAGTCATTCATGCATGACCAAAGGTAACCAGCTGTTGATTTTATTGTGGTTAATGTTAGAAGTGCTAATGTTTATCAGAGGTGCGTGTGGCGACGTATTGTAACGGTGACTTATCTTTGGTCATGTTACCTGAAGGAGAGTGATCATTTAACTCGAGATGTCACATGATGAGGAACTTTTTAATAGGTTTGCCTTTCTCAAATGTATATATATTATCACCATATATATTTTGTTTTTTTATAACGTCTGAATTAGCAATATATCATCACCATGACATTCTGTAAATCAGTGAAATGATCACTCTCTTGTTTTTGATTGTAAATCTTGTAAAAATATACAACTTGTACATAGAAGATAAGAACACCATTATATTTTATAATATGTGAAATTGATTTCTCATGACCTCTCAGAATGAAAAGAAAATAGCATTTCTTAAGTTGATATCAACTTCCACATGTATTGATGAAAATAAATGTGAATATATATATTTCTCAGTGAAAAATACCTGACATTTTAATAAACAGGTTCCTGTATTTTTTACAGACATTTTTGTTAATAAAGAATTATACAATGTAAAACATAATTTTTTTTTCATGGAAAAACACAATTTGTGGCAAATATAACTACCTATCTTTCCTGGTAATCTATTTTTCATGGGGAATTTCAAGATATAGGATGTATCCTACGAGATTACATGTTTATGTTTTAAAGAACAAACTACAGGTAAATTAAATTGCATATGTACCACAGCAGGTAAATGTAATTGCATTTCTACCATTCTGTTACATGCTATTGATCTGTTACCACATTCCAATACAATAAATCAATAAGTTTTATTTAACTAAACTGTTTAGCGATGTAAAATTACATAAATCTGATAAGGATATTATTTCCTCCAACGCTTTAATTGATTTTATGATCCGATGTTCCTTTACAAAGTAGTTCATTTTAACGCCCTGGTATGGATGTTAATTATATAGGTTTATCGATCTGTAGCTGCAATCAACAACCAGTGGGAGATTCAATATTGTATTTATATATACATCTTTGTGCATTGTGACATTATAAAACAATGATCACATTATTTATGTAGTAGACTTTTTGTAACATGATAATTCATCAACTTTGATTTTAAAAATGGTAAACTACACTATCTCTAAAATTTGGACTTGGAAAATTTTCTGATTCTACTATTTTTGTGGATTACTACTCGTCCGTTTTTACTATATTTGATAAATTTTTACAAAACACTTGTCAGTTATATCCTATGGTATGGCCATGTTCATTCGATTGTAAAAAAGATTGAATCAGGATATACATTATAATGGTTAATTAAGCATGTCAATAGGATAACATAGTAACAGGTTAGATATTACACTTCAAGTGTAGCTTTGTTAGTAAACCTATTATCAATGTAAATATGCTTGTACATCTTACAATACTTTATACATAAACTTTGAAGGATGAATGAAAGTTCAATAAATTGCCTTAATATATATTTTAGTACATTTACTTCGCACGTGCCTATGTTTGTAATACAGTTGTTATATGATATAGAGAATTGTCAAATGTTTTGAAATGTTATGAAATTGAAATAAAGAATTAATTTGCATGAATATGGTCTTAAATTCTTTTATTTATCCCTGAAGTTAATTATGAGGAAGACATTTTGTAATACTGGGTTTTGCTATAGTTTTACTTCTAGACACACACACACACACACACACAAAATTCAATGTCATGGTTGTATGCCGCGTTAAAGACATTCTGAAGTAGACGCACGCTGACTGCCTATGTCTACATTTCTATGCCATGGTGGGCATGCCACATCAAAAACATCCTTACATAGTCCTACGTTTACAGCATGAGTACATTTCTATGTCATGGTGGGCACACCACATTAAAAGCATCGTTACTTAGACCTAAGTTGACAGCATGAGTACATTTCTATGTCATTGTGGACATGTCACATAAAAAGGAATCTTACATGGACCTAAGTTGACAGCAGATAAAAGTCTATATTTCTATGACATGATGGGTTTGTCACATTAAAAGCATCGTTATGTAGACCTAAGTTGACAGCAGATAAAAGTCTATATTTCTATGACATGATAACTGTGTCACATTAAAAGCATTGTTATGTAGACCTAAGTTGACAGCAGATAAAAGTTTATATTTCTATGACATGATAACTGTGTCACATTAAAAGCATCGTTATGTAGACCTAAGTTGACAGCAGATAAAAGTCTATATTTCTATGACATGATAGCTGTGTCACATTAAAAGCATCGTTATGTAGACCTAAGTTGACAGCAGATAAAAGTCTATATTTCTATGACATGATAACTGTGTCACATTAAAAACATCGTTATGTAGACCTAAGTTGACAGCAGATAAAAGTCTATATTTCTATGACATGATAACTGTGTCACATTAAAAGCATCGTTATGTAGACCTAAGTTGACAGCAGATAAAAGTATATTTCTATGACATGATAACTGTGTCACATTAAAAGCATCGTTATGTAGACCTAAGTTGACAGCAGATCTATGACATGATAGCTGTGTCAAATTAAAAGCACCGTTATGTAGACCTAAGTTGACAGCAGATAAAAGTCTATATTTCTATGACATGATGGGTATGTCACATTAAAAGCATCGTTATGTAGACCTAAGTTGACATCAGATAAAAGTCTATATTTCTATGACATGATGGGTATGTCACATTAAAAACATCGTTATGTAGACCTAAGTTGACATCAGATAAAAGTCTATATTTCTATAACATGATAGCTGTGTCACATTAAAAGCATCGTTATGTAGACCTAAGTTGACAGCAGATAAAAGTCTATATTTCTATGACATGATAGCTGTGTCACATTAAAAGCATCGTTATGTAGACCTAAGTTGACAGCAGATAAAAGTCTATATTTCTATGACATGATGGGTATGTCACATTAAAAACATCGTTATGTAGACCTAAGTTGACATCAGATAAAAGTCTATATTTCTATGGCATGATAACTGTGTCACATTAAAAGCATCGTTATGTAGACCTAAGTTAACAGCATAAGTCTATATTTCTGTGGTATGATGGGTATGCCACATTAACAGCATCGTAACGTAGACCTTTGTTGACAGCGTTAAGTCTACACTGTTATGTCATTGTGGGTATGGCCATTAACAACAGACCTAAATTGACAACATGTCTAGAGGCATATGTCATGGTGCGTATGCCACATTAACAACATCGTTATGTAGACGTAAGTTGTCAGCATATAAAAATCCACATTTTTATGTGATGATAAGTATGTTACATTTAAAGCATCATTATATAGACATAAGTTGACATAATATATGTCTACCTTTCAATGTCATGGGTATGTCACATCAACAACATTGTTACATAGGCCTTAGGTGACAGCATATAAATCTATTTTTAAAATCCATATTTAAAATTGTTTGCAGGAAATGAAAACATAAAATATAACAACACTTCGAGTCATTACGGTGTAAAAGTTATTTACTTCAGTACATATACAATGGTTATCATATTGAAATCACGTAATGTTTTACGGATATATTGCCAGGATATTTTTATACCATTGTTATTGATATCGTATGGAGTCATATTCTCAGCGTGGTTGTAACTGTTTGAGGAGGTCTTTTATACTGGTATGTTATCAGCTTGGTTGTGACTGATGTATGTGGACTGTTATACCGCCATGTTCTCAGCTAGACTGTGGCTGTTTTAAGTAGCGTCATACTCTCAGCTTGGTTGTGGTTGGTTTAAGAAAACTTTTATACTATGATTTATCAGCTTGGTTGTGGTTGGTTTAAGAAAACGTTTATACTATGATTTATCAGCTTGGTTGTGGCTGGTGTAGGTGGACAGTTATACTGCCATGTTTTCAGCTAGGTTGTGGCTGGTTTAGGGTGACGGTTATACTATGATGTTTTCAGCTTGGTTGTGGCTGGTTTAAGGTGACTACTATACGTGTACTTATTTTAGCGGTATTGTAATATTATCGCCTTTAGCGCTCAAGCCACTGCGCTATTTTAAGGGCAGCGCTAAAATTTATCCATCCTGTCATTCTGTATACACGACAAAGCTAATGAAATTATTTGCGCGAATTTAAGATCTAAATTTAAGTCTATACCACATTTGATCGCTCAAATATGAGTACGCTAATTTAAATACACATAAAGTATTATACTATCATGTTTTCAGCTTGGTTGTGGCTGGTGTATGTGGACTGTTATACTGCCATGTTTTCAGCTTGGTTGTGGCTGGTTTAGGGTGACGGTTATACTATCATGTTTTCAGCTTGGTTGTGGCTGGTTAAGCGTGACTATTATACTATATAAATTTCAGCTTGGTTGTGACTGGTTTAGGGTGACGGTTATACTATCATGTTTTCAGCTTGGTTGTGGCTGGTTAAGCGTGACTATTATACTATATAAATTTCAGCTTGGTTGTGACTGGTTTAGGGTGACGGCTATACTATTATGTTTTCAGCTTGTTTATGGCTTTTAGGGTGGCGGTTATACTATCATGTTTTCAGCTTGGTTGTGGCAGGTGTATATGGACGGTTGTACTATCATGTTTTCAGTTTGGTTGTGACTGGTTTAGAGTGACTATTATAATTTCAAATTTTCAGCTTGGTTGTAACTGGTTTAGGGTGACGGTTATACTACCATGTTTTCAGCTTGGTTGTGGCTGGTTAAGCGTGACTATTATACTATATAAATTTCAGCTTGGTTGTGACTGGTTTAGGGTGACGGCTATACTATTATGTTTTCAGCTTGTTTATGGCTTTTAGGGTGGCGGTTATACTATCATGTTTTCAGCTTGGTTGTGGCAGGTGTATATGGACGGTTGTACTATCATGTTTTCAGTTTGGTTGTGACTGGTTTAGAGTGACTATTATAATTTCAAATTTTCAGCTTGGTTGTAACTGGTTTAGGGTGACGGTTATACTATCATGTTTTCAGCTTGGTTGTGGCAGGTGTATGTGGACTGTTGTACTGTCATGTTTGTGACGGTTGTACTATCATGTTTTCAGCTTGGTTGTGACTTGTTTAGAGTGACTATTATAATTTCAAATTTTCAGCTTGGTTGTGACTGGTTTAGGGTGACGGTTATACTATCATGGTTTCAGCTTGGTTGTGGATGGTGTGTGTGGACTTTTATACTACCATGTTTTCAGCTTGGTTGTGGTTTTTTTAGGGTGACGGTTATACTATCATGTTTTCAGCTTGGTTGTGACCGGTTTGTGGTGACTATTATACTATCATATTTGCAGCTTGGTTGTGACTGGTTTAGGGTGACGGTTATACTATCATGTTTTCAGCTTGGTTGTGGCAGGTGTATGTGGACTGTTATACTGTGTTGTTTTCAGGTTGGTTGTGGCTTTTTAGGGTGACGGTTATACCATTATGTTTTCAGCTTGGTTGTGGCTGGTTTAGGGTGACGGTGATACTATCATGGTTTAAGCTTGGTTGTGGCAGGTGTATGTTAACTGTTATACTGCCATGTTTTCACATTGATTGTGACTTTTTAAGGGTGACGGTTAAACTATCATGTTTTCAGCTTGGTTATGGCTGGTTTAGGGTGACTATTATACTATCATGTTTTCAGCTTGGTTGTGGCAGGTGTATGTGGACTGTTATACTGCCATGTTTTCACATTGATTGTGGCTTTTTAAGGGTGACGGTTATACTATCATGTTTTCAGCTTGGTTATGGCTGGTTTAGGGTGACTATTATACTATCATGTTTTCAGCTTGCTTGTTGCTTGTTTAGAAGGACTATCAGTTATGGTATCTGGACTATTGTACGTACATATTTTCAGCATGGTTGTGGCTGGTATAGATTTCGGTTATGCTGTCATGTTTTGTAGATCAGCTTTGTTGTGGCTTGTTTAGAAATCTTTAATACTGCCATGGTATTAGTTTGATTTTGGATGATTAAGGTGGACTGTTATATGGTTATCTTTTAAGCTTGACTGAGGCTGTGTCAAATTGACCGTTTCCTCATGGTTGTGGCTGGTGTAGGTGGACTACTATGTCTCAGCTTGGTTGGATGACTGTTTAACTGTCATGTTTTCAGCTATGTTGTGGCTGAATAAGTGGTGTTTTCAGCTTGTGGTTACGTTGTCTTGTTATGTCTGTCAGCTTGGTTGTGACTGGTGGGCTGTGTAGGCGGTCCTTTACACTGTCATAGTTTCTGCTTTGTTGTGACTGGTTTAGGTGGACTGTGTAGGCGGTCTGATACATTGTCATGTTCTCTGCTTTATTGTGACTAGTTTAGGTGGGCTGTATAGGCGGTCTGTTACACTGTAATGTTTTCAGCTTTGTTATGGCTGGTTTAGGTTGGCTGTGTAGGCGGTTACAGTCATGTTTTCTGCTTTGCTGTGACTGGTTTAGGTGGACTATGTAGGCGGTCTGTTACGCAGTGCTGCTTTATGATATGTTAATTCTGGTTTAGGTAGGCTGTGTAGGAAGTCTGTTACACAGTCATGCTTTCTGCTTTGTTGTGACTAGTTTAGGTGGTCTGTGTATGTGGTCTGTTACACTGACATGTTTTCTGTTTTGTTATGTCTGCTTTAGGTGGGCTGTGTAGGCGGTCTGTTGTACTGTCATGTTTTCTGCTGTGTTGTGGCTGGTTTAGGAGCACTTACATACTGCCGTGGTCTAATATGACTGTTTAAAGTTAACTTTTATAGGCCTGGTCTCAGCATGGTTGTGGTTCAGGTTGACGGTTATACTATCATGGTTTTTCTCTTGCTTTTGGTGTGGCTGGTGTTATAGTGCTATACTAACATGTTCTGAGATTATCCGTGGCTATTTTAAGGTCACTCATATACTGTGATTTCCTTAGCTTGTTTGTGGCTGGTTTAGATGTCCTGCTATACTATCATATTCGTAACTTATTTAGATGTCCTGTTTTACTGTTATGTACGTAGCTTGTTTATGGTTTATTTAGATGTCCTGTAAACTGCCATGTTCGAAGCTTGTTTGTGACTGGTTTAGAGGTCCTGTTATACTGCCATGTTCGTAGCTTGTTTGTGGCTGGTTTAGAGGTCCTGTTATACTGCCATGTTTGTAGCTTGTTTGTGGCTGGTTTAGAGGTCCTGTTATACTGCCATGTTTGTAGCTTGTTTGTGTCTGGTTTAGAGGTCCTGTTATACTGCCATGTTTGTAGCTTGTTTGTGGCTGGTTTAGAGGTCCTGTTATACTGCCATGTTTGTAGCTTGTTTGTGGCTGGTTTAGAGGTCCTGTTATACTATCATGTTCGTAGCTTGTTTGTGTCTGGTTTAGAGGTCCTGTTATACTGCCATGTTCGTAGCTTGTTTGTGGCTGGTTTAGATGTCCTGTTATACTGCCATGTTTGTAGCTTGTTTGTGACTGGTTTATATGTCGTTTTATACTGCCATGTTCGTAGCTTGTTTGTGGCTGGTTTAGATGTCCTGTTATACTGCCATGGTCGTAGCTTTTTAATTGTTGGTTTGGATGTTCAGGTTTGCTGCTATGTTTCCATTTCGGTTGTGGTTGGTCAAAATTAAGTCGAAAATATGGGAGTGTAACCATCGACATACACAAGTCACAGCCAGGTTGTAAACATAAGAATAGAACCATCAACATACACAAGTCACAACCAGGTTGTAAACATAAGAGTAGAACCATCAACATACACAAGTCACAACCAGGTTGTAAACATAAGAGTAGAACCATCAACATACACAAGTCACAACCAGGTTGTAAACATAAGAGTAGAACCATCAACATACACAAGTCACAACCAAGTTGTAAACATGAGGTAGATTTAATCGCTGTCAACTATCTTGCATCATTATGTATGTGCGAACATTTTGAAGTGTGCTAAATGTAAATATGAGAGACAAGCAATGGGTTCCTGAGATAGTATTGTACAAAAGAGTAACAGGTAAGTATCTATACAAACGACAATTTGATGATTCTTAAAAGATGCATATTTTGAATAAAAATGTCAATAAATCAAGTTTTACAGAGATGTAAAAAAGCTATCCAATTCAGAACAAATTGTTGCTACCACACATAACCCACACCAATACGAAACATTTATCAACAACCAATTAAATTTAGTATCCTGTTGTGTTAAACCTAGTATACTCATAAATATATCTAAGAGTACAATTTTCTGTATCAAGTTTTTGTCCATAAGACAGGAGATACCAATAATTATAAATGTCTTCCCAATTCTGAGTTTAACACATAATTTGAAAAATTTCTATTTACCTCCAAGATATGCTTACAAAAATATGCATATAAACGTTCGTTCTACAACCTTAACTTATACAAAACACCACACCTCACTTCCACAATTAAGAAAACTTTTAACATACGCTTCAAAGACACTATTTAGATTCAATATTGAGATAATTAGAGTTACAGATACTCAAAGTATTAAACAAACATATGTGACACTGTAGAGCTAAAACATTGTCTAATTTTATCGTTATATAAGAAGCTTCAAACAAGATAGGAAAAACTACGTAACTATATTTTATCTGATGAGTCACGTGAATTACACATCTATAGATTGTCACCACGGTTCATGGCTTATATATTGCTCACCTGCCCTTTATATTCACCAGGTGACCCTCTCGCCAAAGTATCGTTTAATTGGCATACGAACAAAATTATCTATTTCTATTCATAAAATTATTTTTTTAATTGTCGCCAATACCATTCTAAATGGTGAACATAAAACGAACTTGTGCACCTTGGATACAATTGTTGAATAGGTTTAAGATGTGGTTTATGCCCTGTTTAGGTAGATATTAAATGTTTGAAATAAAACTTTATGCTAATAGATGAAATGACTAATTATTCCTATTGGTAAAAAATCCTATTGATGTAAAAAGACAGGAGTCTCTACAAATACTATAGCAACCATCTGCGTCCTTTGTTATGTCTGATTTCATGATATAAGCGTACAAGCTCTGTTGTATCACATTTTATCGACGACATCCAACAAATTAGGAAAATCTGGCTATCTTATACTTGAATCATTCAAATAACACCTCTAAAATATATTCTCTTTCGGTGGAAACACGATAAAAACGTTTCAAAGACGGACTCATCTGTGTGGAATACGTAACGAATAATTGTACACGCGCCAATCTTTGTGTAATTATAATTTTATAGGTACACAACCACAACGTAGAAAGTGATTCCTCAAACTTAAATAGTTTACCCCAAAATATTTCGATTGTTTCTACTTTTACTGCTTGTACTGATGTACAGTAAGAAATAAGAGCTATATGCAGGCTTAAAATGTCTTATATTTTGTAAAAATAAGGTCAGGTCCAGTGTGTTATTCATATACAAATTTTAGTAATGTTGTGTTTATCAACTGCAATTTAAAATGTGCCAAACCTGGGTTTCTCAAGTAATTTTCACAAAATATATATCGGAATATATAGAACTATTTATCCCTGAGTGTATCTCTTTTTTGTTATTGTGTATAGATCTAAAACGTTAAAGAAAAGAAAGTTGAAAACACCGCCAATATCCCTTTTAACAAATTCAATAATTTTTTTAGTATCAGAGCAGACATAATTGCAAAGAAAATCCACTCTGTATTTCATCATATATATATATATATATATATATATATATATATATATATATATATATATATATATATATATATATATATATATATATATATATATGTATCTTGCCCCATAGTAAATTAATCTGTACTATTTCAATATAAATGTTGATTTTCCTCTCAACATTTTAGATTGATTTACAGTGATGTTTTAAAAATGCAATTAAACAAATTGTATCTGAAATATTTCAGATACAGTTTCTATTCAGTTTTCGTGCTGCATTACGTTTGAAACAATAAATCACCGATAAAAATTAAATAAAACCAATCCACCATTTGGCGGTAAGTTTTGAAGACATTTTTTATAATACCAGATTCACTTCTGAACAACCAATGCTATAGTTAAACACCCCGTCAGGATATCTTGTTTTTTCAAGTTTTTAATTTTCTAGTAATCGATTTTCTAAATGTGCCATTTCACATAACTTAACACATAAAAATTTAATTATACAACTCACATTGCTCAAAGTATGAAGATCACATTTGAATACTCTCTGTAGCAGTAAAGCTATTTTCCACATCATTAACCACTCAAAAGCCGATCGGTCACTTAGGAGTTGGCACGCGTCGATGTTTCGTTTTTACCTGTCATCTGTTCGACTATCGCGCCAGGTGAGTGAACACCAAAAGTGCCACTAAAGTGAAATAAGATAAAAGAGTAAACAATGAAACTAGAGGCAGTAAAAGGAAAAAGAAGACAATTAACAATAAACACAAGTAAAATACATGTATGTGAATTGTTAAAGTCGACTGACTAAAAAGAACACACACACACACACACACTAATCAATACCAACATTTGTACTGGGAAGGTTTACTGACTTAAGCAGAACTTAATATTGAACAGGACTGAGATAAGTACTAGTACTCAATGGAAATGAAATAAATACACTTACTAACACAATAGAAAGCAATACTATTAATGTCGAAAAACAAACTAACAAACAACAAACATTGACTTAAGATATATAACAATAATTACTTTTAGACTGAACATAATTTTTATGATATGTAGAATTTACTGCTCTATACGATAACACGTACATTACCACGGGAAAAAATGTATTAAGTAGGAATAAATCTGACTAGTAGAAGCTTTTTATTCATCGTCATCATCATCTATATCATCATCATCTATATCATCATCATCATCATCATCATCATCATCATCATCATCATCATCATCATCGTCGTCGTCGTCGTCGTCGTCGTCGATTTATAAAGCTTGATGGCATCCCCTCCTCCTAATCGATATATAAAGATAGCTGTCATAATCCCCATTATCATCGTTGCTATTTTTCTCCTCAACCACATCATCATCATCATCATCATCATCATCACATCATGAAAACCAATAATTTTCACCTCATTTGTACGAAAACATATACAACTAGACCTTGTCAAGACAAAGACACGGGCTTTCCACTGCCCATTTTAAGACAGTCATGTCGAAGATAAATATTTGTGATTAGTCTTTTGTCCTTAATCTATGCTTCATGCAAGTCAGGGAGACTAACTGACATAAGTTTTATGTCCCTGTGTTAAGTCTGTCACCAATTTACATCAGATTCTGCGTTTTTGACTTCTGTGACCTTGACCTTTAGGCCCAATGACCTTGAAAGCTTGCACAGTTCTAGAGAAAGTCATGGGGACTAACTGACATAAGTGCCATGTTCCTGTGTTGAGTCTTTCACTATTTATCGAATTACAAAAGATTTCACGTTTTGGCCTGTGTGACCTTGACCTTTGATCCAATGACATTGAAAAAGTACACAATTCTGGAGACTGTCCTGGACACTAACTGACAGAAGTTTGATGTTCCTGTGTTAAGATTTTTCTCCAGTTATCGTGGAACAGAAAATTTCACGTTTTGGTCTCTGTGACATTGACATTTGACCTAATGACCTTCAAAAAGTATACAGGTCTGGAGAAAATCCCGGCGACTAATTGACAGAAGTTTCATGTCGCTGTGTCAAGTCTTACTCCAGTTATTGTGGAACATAAAATTTCACGTTTGGTCTCTGTGATCTTGACCTTTGATCCAATGACCTTCAAAAAGTATACAGGTCTGGAGAAAGTCCAGGCGACTTACTGACAGAAGTTTCATGTCGCTGTGTCAAGTCTTACTCCAGTTATTGTGGAACATAAAATTTCACGTTTTGGTCTATGTGACCTTGACCTTTGATCCAATGACCTTCAAAAAGTATACAGGTCTGGAGAATGTCCAGGCGACTAACTGACAGAAGTTTCTTTTCTCTGTGTCAAGTGTTACTTCAGTTATCGTGGAACATAAAATTTCACGTTTTGGTCCCTGTGACCTTGACTAAGTTTCATGCACATCTTCAGTTGGTGATCTATCATCGGTGTAAGTTTGAAGTCTGTAAGTCTTCCCGTTTTTGAGAAACCTTTGTACAAAAATCCTGGGAATAATAATAATAATAATGACTAGACTTTGTCAAGACAAAGACACGGGCTTTCCACTGTCCATGAAAAGACGGTCATGTCGAAGATAAGTATATGTAATTAGTCTTTAGTCTTTGATCTATGTTTCACGCAAGGCAGGGAGACTAACTGACATAAGTTTTATGTTCCTGTGTTAAGCCTGTCACCAGTTGATTTCACATTTTGACCAATGTGACCTTGACCTATTACCCAATGACATTGGAAAAGTGTACACGTCTAGAGAAAGTCAAAGAGACTAACCTACAAAAGTTTCAGTTCCTGTGTTAAGAGAGTCACCAGTTATGGCATTACATAAGATTTCACATTTTGACCACTGTGACCTTGACCTTTGACCCAATGGTCTTGAAAAAGTATACAGGTCTAGAGAAAGCAATGGAAACTAACTGACATAAGATTCATGTTCCTGTGGTAAGTCTGTCACCAGTTATCGTGGTACATAAAATTTCACGTTTTTGTTTCTGTGACCTTGACCTATGACCCTATGACCTTGGGTAAGTATACAGTTCTAGAGGAAGTCTAGGAGAATAATTGACAGAAGTTTCATGTTTCTCTGAAAGGTCTGTCACCAGATATTACTGAACATAAATTTTCACATTTTGGTCTCCCTGACCTTGACATTTGAATGTATGACCTTGAAAAAGTTTACACTTCTGGAGAATGCCTTGGAGACTAACTGACAGACGTGTCATGTTCCTGTGCTAAGTCTGTGACCAGTTATCGTGGTACATAAAATTTCACGATTTTTTTTCTCTGTGACCTTGACCTTTGATCCTATGACCTTGAAAAAGTATACAATTTTAGAGAATTTCTAGGAGACTAAATGACAGTAGTGTCATGTTCCTGTGGTAAGTCTGTCACCTGTTAACGCGTTACATAAAATTTCACGTTTTGACCTCTGTGACCTTGACCTTTGACCCAATGACGTCAGAAAGGTATACAGTTCTGAAGAATTTCATATTGACTTATTGACACAAGTTCATGTCCCTGTGGTAAGTCTGTCACCAGTTATCGCGTTACATAAAATTTCACCTTTTGGTCTCTGTGACCTTGACCTTTGAACCAATGACCCTGAATAAGTTTCATTCACATTCACTTTACTTGGTTATCTATCATCGGTGTAAGTTTGAAGTCTGTAAGTCTTCCCGTTTTTTGAGGAATCTGTGGACGCAGATCCTGGGAATAATAATAATAATAACGAGGTATAATTGAAACAGCCAGCTGTTTCGAAAAAGTCTCCCAAACGAAACCCCCAAATCTCTTTGTAACCAAGTGCTACTAGTGAATACTGTTTCCTTAGCCTATCATCATAAACTGTCTTTGTCTCATCACAGGTAATAAGAAAATATATGGTTTAGGGGTGGGGATCTCAACGGTATTTCAGATAAATGAACATTTCTCAAATGAGGGGGGCAGGGAATGACCACAGGACCCCCCAACTATGACCATAAAATTGGTCTCATCACAGGTAATAAGAAAATATATGGTTTACAGGTGGGGATCTCAACGGTATTTCAGATAAAAAAACATTTCTCAAATGGGGGGGCAGGGAATGACCCCGGGGACCCCCCCAACTACGACCATGAAATTGGTCTCATCACAAGTAATAAGAAAATATATGGTTTAGGGGTGGGGATCTCAACGGTATTTCAGATAAATGAACATTTCTCAAATGAGGGGGCAGGGAATCACCCCGGGGACCCCCCAACTACGACCATGAAATTGGTCTCATCACAAGTAATAAGAAAATATATGGTTTAGGGGTGGAGATCTCAACGGTTTTTCAGATAAATGAACATTTCTCAAATGAGGGGACAGGGAATGACCCCGGGAAAATTGAAACTCACTCAACATCTAGACATGGAGATCTAATATCCCTCCAAGTTTCATAAAGTTTCGACCAACGGTTTTCGAGAAACGCTTCGGACAAGATCTGGCAAGAAAGAAAAATAATAATAATAATAATAATAATAATAATAATAATAATAATAATAATAATAAAAATAATAATAATAATAATAATAATAATAATAATAATAATAATAATAATAATAATAATAAGAAACGGTGTAAAAACAATAAGTCTACACAAACTTCGTTTGGTAGACTTAATAATAATAATAATAATAAGAATAAACAGAACAAAACCAAGAGGTCTTTCCACTGGAAAGTGGAAAGCACTAATAATAATAATAATAATAAGAATAAACAGAACAAAACCAAGAGGTCTTTCCACTGGAAAGTGGAAAGCCCTAATAAACAGAACAAAACCAAGAGGTCTTTCCACTGGAAATTGGAAAGCCCTAATAATAATAAGAATAAGAATAAACAGAACAAAACTAAGAGGTCTTTCCACTGGAAAGTGGAAAGCCCTAATAATAATAAGAATAAGAATAAACAGAACAAAACTAAGAGGTCTTTCCACTGGAAAGTGGAAAGCCCTAATGATACAATCATCATCAGCTGCAATAAATATTTGAGCCAGCTGAATGTTGTAACGAAAGAAACTTGTTGTTTCACCTACAGAAATATGATTTAAATCAAAGCAAAGTGATTATCAAAATTTTATGTAAAACAAATTGTTTAAATTACAAATTGAAACGACTGAAATTTTCAGCAAATGTAATTCATTTTCTTAACAAAATCCTATTAGCCATCTATACATGTAGCTTATGTACACTGTTGGAATGTTACAATTAACGAGTGTAGACATTTCACACACAACTATTCAACTGCATACGTCACTAAATGTCCCACGGTTTCAGGTAATGTACATGATAATTATACAAATATTCGTAGAACACTTCGTCCTACATTACACTATCGAATCGTTGCATACTTCCGGCGGGCACTTTTTGCAAACGATCAGCCTTCATCAAGGCTAATTAACTCCACAAAAATCACATAAAATCGATGGAGTAGAATCAACAAAACCCATTTAATCTGCATTTTCCTTGTCGTCAGCTGATAAACTATTATTGATAAATTGAGAACATTTTATTCCATTAGACGACACTTCCTATTTTTATCTGTGGGTATGGTTACGTTAAAATTTAAAGCTCGATATCAATTAATTGACAGCGGACATAATGACGGACTCTATACAAGTGTTTACATTGAATATACGGGTACCTAAAGCCAGGATCTGCTCATGTACCTTATAATAAATGTTTGTACTGTTCGAATGCAGTCATTAAATCTCTTGACAACTAAAGGAAAGTGCTAATTAGGTTATATTTGCAACACAGTCAGAAATTTCATATTCAATACAATGATACAATGCACACATAAAACCCCTCAAGTTGATATCTAAATTCCTTACATACTTAAAATTAGTCTAAGACCCGTCTTCACAATTGTTGAGATACCCAAGGGATTCTGCATCACACAAAATGACATTACACCGAATTATATGCTTCAAACTACCTCACACTTGATTAACTAACGACAAAATATAGATTAATATTACAAACACCAAATTGATTTATTTATAAAACACTTTCACTGTTCCCTTGTTCTTACCTAAAGAATTATTTATAAAACACTTTGGCCTCTGTTCCCTTGTTCTTACCTAAAGAATAATTTATAAAACACTTTGGCCTCTGTTCCCTTGTTCTTAACTAAAGAATTTTTTATAAAACACTTTGGCCTCTGTTCCCTTGTTCTTACCTAAACATTTGTTGATGTAGGCTTTAAACTGAATTTTTTATCAGAAATCTTTCACAGAGTTTCATAATTTTTTTGTTTTTATCCCCCCAAATGTATGCTTCACTTTGTCTATCCCCCTTTAAAAACGCATGGGGATATAGACTATATAATACCCACGTAGGAAAATTTCAAATTGAAGGGTTTTTGATAATCGGGAGATTATAGCGTATTCATATTGTTCTCAGTGTAGTAATGTTAAACAGACCAAGAAAATACTAAAACACAAGTTCAGGCGATATTAAAATCTAAAGTAATAATTTGTTCTTACTTCCAGAAGTCTATATGATGTTTTGTCTACAGCAACATGGAAATTAATTCCTCTGTACAGCTCAGAAATTGGCGCTGAGAATGTGATATCTATGACACATATTTTTAACGTTTTGGCAATGATAATAATGATGGAATTTTATTGAGTATACATGTATTCAATATTGGGTCAACCTCAGATGTAAAGAAAACTAATTTTCAATCCAATAAGGAAAGAACCATTTACAGGTACCGTTATTAAATGGATATCGGTAATGGAA